>JAUTXW010002382.1:0-435513 GCA_030620095.1 Kuschelorhynchus macadamiae | reverse complement strand
GTGTTTGCTGGTAGCCTTGTATTTGGTTCAGTTGGTGTTGCTGAACTGACATTTGCATACGAGACCTTGGACAGCTCAAAAACTAGCACGACCGTGATGTTAGCTATATTGGCTAATGGCGTACTACTCCCGCTCTATGTAGTGTATAAGGCCAAGCATTCGTATCAAGGGTGGACTGAAGGAGGTTTAGATGGAAGTACGTTGAATCGCACGATGAGTGGCTGGTTCCACACTGCTATTTTTGAAGATTGGTTCAACCATATTATTCTGCCGTACTTCAAAAATTTAGAAGGCAAAAAGGTGATCAATGGAAATAATCTTAACAGTCACGTCAATAAATGTTATCCAGGAATGTGAAAACAACAATATTCAATTCGTGTTATTACCCTCAAACTCGACTCACCTCTTATAGTCCCTTGACGTGGCATATTTTCGGCCATTAAAGGCCAAATGGAGAATTATCCTGGAAGAGTGGAAGTTAGAAAATAGAGGTATACTTCCAAAAACCTTTATTCCCTAGGATGCTTAAAAAACAATTGAAAGTGTCGGACTAAAATCACACGCCAACTCTATCGCTAGATTTAAAGCATGTGGAATTATCCCATTTTACCCTAATGCTGTGCTTCATAAAATTCCATGAAAAGATGATTTAATTCATCAAAACATTGGGAACCTCATGGCAAGCTGCCGTAATAGATCATTTAAAAGAACTTAAAACTATAGTTACCACAACTCCAAAGAGTGGAAAAAATAACAGCGGGAAAAAGTGTGTCTGTGAATGATATTACAATTGAAAAAAAAACAAAAAAAACGGGAAAAACAATCAGATGAAGATACAAGTGAAGCAGAGCTGATAGATGATCCAATAAGTGAAGAATACGAAATCGGCGAATCCTCTGCTGCATCTCAAGACACCCGAAGTAGTGTGTGACCCATAATAGCTGATTTTGTTATTGTCAAATTCCAAATAAATAAACGTGATCGTTTATTTATAGCAAAAGTAGAGGATATAACCGGAGGTGAATACACTGCAAACACCCTAAGGAAAAAAGGCCAAAAAGATATATTTTTTTTCCTACAAAATACAGGTTATTCTATAATTGCTCTGGAACAAATCATAAAAATAGTTGACCTAAAAGGAACCAAACGAGGACGTCACCAGTTTTACATAAATCCCACAGATAAAAATTTGTTAGAATAGTTCATTTTTTGTGCTAAATGCACTTTTAGAGTTTTTTGAGTTTATTTTTTGTTACCATTTAGAAATGTTTTAAGTTTTTTGTACTACTGTTTAGTATTACTAGTTATTTAGATGTTAAACTGTTTCAAAAATTTTTAATTAAACTGTTTATAAGTTAGTTGACAGTAAATGCTGTTCAAGTAAAGTGTTTTATTACCATTATATTTGTTTTTTTTTGTTTAAATTAAAAAAAATCATATATGTATTGTTTTTTTTTAATATTTAGAGATCCACTTTCCCATTATTAGTTTAAAGTGGATACAGAAGAGGTTACTAACCGGTGATCTACTTTACCCCAAAGCGGATCACTCTTTAACCAAAAAAAAAACCACAAGCCCAAAAAATATCGTAAATAACGTAGACCATAGCTCGATGTTAAAAGATACTATGTTATTTTTTGGTTAAAATAAATTAACCACAAAGGCGTCACTGCAAAAAAATCGATATTTTTGATCCACTTAACCCCCGATTAACGGTAATTATTTGGCAAAGACATAGGTAATTTCTCTAACTTTCCGTTTTTCTTCTTCTCCTGATCTTCTAATTGTGTTTGTCTCGGGGCTCTCGGTTTATATTTGCGAATGTTGTTTAGTTCGATCAACCGATGGTCTTTTATTCTTTAGGAGCTGGTAGAAGGGCCTGGCAACAGATTGTAAAATTTTGAAGTAGGTATAGATCCCGGAATATTTATTGGTTTCTTGAAATCTTTGAAAGTGGGTGGTTCCGTTTCAGTGGGGTTACCTACATTGGGAACAGGACGTGGTTTGGAAGAACTTATAATTGAAACACCATCAGAAGAGGCAGATGAGCCTGCATCTAAGCTTGATGTTGATGAGCCTGCATTGATGGAATCATCCATAGAAGTGTCGAAATCATTAACCATCACTAATTTTTCTTCATCTGTCTGACTGGTGAAAGTATCTGCCGCTAGGAAGTCTTCATCGGTAAATATATTGGGATTTATTGGGTGAATTCCAGTTGCTTGAAAGCCGGAAATTCCAACAGCCATCGTAGCAGTCCTGGAATAGGCTTTATTAAACAGTTCTGCCAAATCATAGGGTGTTATTTTCACTAATGCCTTTGACTTTATGTAGAGATCACATTCTCTGCGGAAAGCAGCTTTTAGTCGCCCGTATAGGGTAACATCTAGGGGTTGCATTCTATGTGATGCATGTGGTGGTAGGGACAACATGCAGATCCCATTTTCTCTACACAAATTATAAGTTTTTAATGTTATATGACTGCTATGATTATCCAATATCAATAGACATGGGTTCCCATTTTCTCTACACAAATTATAAGTTTTTAATGTTATATGACTGCTATGATTATCCAATATCAATAGACATGGGTTCGTTTTGCTGCATTTTGAATATGCTATGAAATGCTCAATCCACTCGTAAAATAACTCTTCGTTTGACCAGCCATTGTGGGAACATTTATAGGCAGCACATGGAGGTCCACCTTTCGATAAAAGCGGGGACATCCTTTTCCGAGGGAAAATAAAAAGTGGAGGTATGTATGGGCCAGCTGCATTCATGCAGCAGATAACAGTAACTGTCTTGCCTCTCTCCCAGCTTGTTACAGAGCCAATACGTTTTTTCCCTTTGGTCGCCACAATGGTTCCAGGATCTTGAACGGTCGATATGCCTGTCTCGTCGACATTATATATTTGGTTTGGCAAATATATTGGATCTTAGACATTACAGTTTCCAAATTGGTGAAGAATTTTCCTACCTCGTCTCGATTAAAGGCGGTTATCCTATTAATACTGGTTGCTTCTGGCTTTCGAACACTTATTGTAGGATTTCTTCTCAAGAAAGCATAAAACCAGTCCTTTCCTGCCATTTTAGATGTATGGCTGAAGTTATGATTTATATTATTATTGGTTGCATATTCGTAAGCAATTCGTCGAACCTGTAGAGGGCTAACACCATAAAAAATATCTGATAAATATTTTATACGGTCAGCTAGAACAGCTTCTTCCTCCAACGATAACGTACTTGGTCTTCCCATGTTCGGAGCAGAAATCTTATTCTTGGATTTTCTTTCCTGTATTGTGCTAAAAGGAATGTGAAACTTTTGACTTGCTGATCGAATTGAATTTCCTTCTTCAATAAATTGCAATGCATTTTGGAGTTGCTCGGAGGTCCATTTAGCTTTGTTTCCTTTTTTAATATAATTTCTAGGCATCTGTAACAAATAAAACACATGGTTAATTAATCAATAAACAAAAAATAATAATATTTCAAATAATCATAAGTACCGGTCACGACCGGTATTACCCCAACTTTTTTGACCGGAATTTCCCGAAAGCACGTTGGCAACATAAACCTAACCTCAAAATTGTCTCTCTTTATTTAAGCGCCTGAAAAAGCAGGATTCAAACAGCAAGTTACCCCTCAAGATATTCCTCTTAGCTACATGCAAAAATATAACGTATTCGATTACTTACCTTGATTTAAATTCGTTCAAATATTATAATAAAATTTGGCAATAACTTCACCTCGACACCACATGTAGTGCACTGCAGTAAGGAAAACGAAACCCAGGAGTTTTAACTTATACCGCTGGATAAAAGGTGGCGGCACATGTTGAAGAAAGTGACTACGTTTATCGCGAAACAATTCGAGTGACCGGACTTGCCCACCTGACTGGGATTCCCCACTCTCCCCTACCATTTCCAGTTCCTATGAACGGACAACAATAGGCAAAACGCATAAATTGACCCAAAACCGGGGAGTACTAACTGCACTTGATGAAAATAAAGAATTTTGCATTGAGATCATTGCCCAACTATGGAAGTGGCATAAATCACATTGGCCGACAAAAAAATTTTTTTTTGTTGTAACATAAATCAAAATAGCATAATCTAATAGAATGAACCTGTCCAAATACGAAAATGACAAATAGAAAGTTGTAGCACGTACGCTTGTTAGAGTTGTGGAACCATATCGAATGTTACGATACTTATTATCTACAGAAAAAATGATTTCAGAAAATTCTTAACCCTGTTTATTGACTATGTTTACAGTTTTCGCCTTTTAAACAATACCTATCTACAATCTAAGAGAAAAGCAAACGAGAAAAATATTAACTTAAAACACTAATTAAACTTTATTTTTTTCCGTTTATGAGGTGTCCTATCTTTTCTCTTCAAAAACCAACAGTAGTCACCCATCATGGTTGGATCCCATCGTCCTTGGTACCGAATTTCCATTGTTCTGATATCTCGGTGAAACCTTTCAATCTGCTCGTCACTAACAGCTCCCAAATGTTTAGGAAAAAATGACAGATGGGAATGGAGGAAGTGAATTTTTAATGACATTCTGGAACCAAGCGCTTTATAGGCATCGAAGAGTTCAATAACTAATTGTTCATAATTTTCATCCATATTGTTGCCTAAAAATCCTTTAAGTACATTAACAAATGAATTCCATGCTCTGAGTTCCTGCCTGGTAAGCTTTTCCGTAAAATTGACATCGTCCAGAAATTTTCTGATTTGTGGCCCAATAAAAAGGCCTTCTTTTAATTTGGCATCACTTAACTGGGTAAAGACTTGTCTTAGGTATATAAATCCATGACCATCTTTATTCAAAGCCTTCACAAAGTTTTTCATCAGCCCAAGTTTAATGTGAAGAGGAGGCAAAAGGCCATTTTTGGGCTCAACAAGAGGTATAAATTTAACATTTTGAGATCCCGGTTGAAATTCGCTTCTTTCTGGCCAAAGTTTTGTTACATAATGCTGATTTATTGCACGACCGTCTCATAAACAAAGAAAACAGCAATATTTTCTATATCCCCCCTGAAGTCCCACTAAAATCGATATAACTTTTACGTCCCCACATATCTGCCATTTATACCTATTGTAGTTTATTTGAATGTTCAATATCAAGTTCCTGCATTAAACTGTCTATATGAGTATACGCGCACAACGAATTTTCCATACCGTAGAATTCAGAAAACGTAGCATTTCTTTTTCTGAAATTCGTAATTTTTGTTTCTTTAGCCAATAGGTTCCATTCCTTAAGACGGGGAACCCAGAAGTTCTGACTGTTGCTTGGATAACCCCAAATCACGTACTAAATCATTTAATTCACTTTGAACAATCAAATGTGGCTCGCCGGAACTGGGACCTGTGGTAAAAGTGGGATCGGTGCACTGTTTTTCTGAGCTGCCTGATAATGCGTTATCTCCATTATCTCCCAAATCAATAGTTTGCCAATTTAATTCGGCACTGGAAAATTTGCATTATGAGATCGCATGGCAGATTGCAAATTTGGATATTCTATATTGTGCTTTCCCTTTTTGGAATAACCTTCAGTCTTTGTCAGGCAAAAATAACAATCGTCAAAATGATTTGTGGGTTCTCGCCATACCATTGGAACTGCAAAAGGCATACTTTTTCTCTTTCCCTTCATCCATTGCACCAATGATACACTACAACTAACATAGCACACGTGGGGAGCCCACCGCTTATCTCGATCCCCAATTGACACACCAAAATAATTAAAGTAGGTTGTTTTTACGTTTTCGGAAAATGGCCTGGCTTGTGATTTCACCAAAAATTCTCCACAAATATAACAAAATTTGTCAGGAGAAATTTTGCAACTTAGGCGCGTTTGACTCGACATTCTCGTCTTCACATACACTTGCTTATCGATACACAGAGAACCACTCAATTCGAAACTCAACAGAGAGTTTATTTTATTTTATTATGTTGTATACAACCCAGTGTAGGTAATTTTCCCGTTGTAAAATGGGCCCATTTTAGTCGCCCCACAATAAAATTGTTTACCTGCCAATATAAAAGGTTCTAATTAGGCTAAAATGGTACTTATTAGGGCTTTCCGAATATTTTTTTTATTATTGGGAGGATATTTCCATTGTGAAAATAATGAGCTGGCCTGTGTTAGAAAAATCTTATCGGCCAGTGTTATTGGTGGGTCACCCTGTAGTCCTTTTCCATGCTTAATGAGTTTTTACTACTCTATACATTTCTGAAAGCGAATATAGTTTTCTAGGCACTTATAATAAGCCATTGAGTTTGGAGCACCCCGTATAAACATCTACACATAAAAATTAATTGATAATTGATAATAAACTTAAATTAGCGTCTGATTAGTTTCTAAAGTACTGTTAAGTAAGTTACGGCCAAAAGTGACTCAATTAGATTATCAGTTTTAAAATAATTAAATTATATTTAAGGACAATTTGTAGTCTGTATTGGAAAATCAGCAAAAATTGTCAATTCCGAGAATTTTATATCTTTGCTCAATTATGCAAACTAAAATGCAAATGTCATTTGCCCGGCTTTGCAAGTATTTGCATTCCGCCTTCATGAAATCGTGTTAATCTCATAACTCGATTAGTTTCTATTTCAGCATAGATGAAGTTTCATTTTTTTGATTTGCTTTAATATAAACTATTGCCTTAAAGCGTGACATTTTTTAATATATTTCTATATGCGCGTATTATTATTATTTTATTTTATACCTAAGAATCGATAAACAGTTTATATCCAGAATTTCCACCGTTATCGATCCTTTCTTTTGTTAAGAAACTAAATTGCGCCATGTTTCACTTTCCTCAATGAAAGACGACAATTTGACTGATTTTTTAAACTTTTATTAATGTTTCTTTCTTTTTATCGCTTCCTTAGTGAGATTTAGAGAAGTATTGTATTGTCCCGAAAAACATATATTCCTATTACTGTCAGCTTGTCTCTCTGTCTTTCTCTTATTCTGATTGTATGTGGCATAGCTCAAAAATTTCTCCTCCGATTGAGTTCAAAAGTCAAGAGTCTTATGCGGATGAAATCTTTATATTGTAACAGTTTAATTTTGCTATAAGTGCATTTCATTGTATGATTAATTTAATATTATAATCTACTACTTTAGTATTAAGTTTAGTGATTAATATGTACGCCTTGTTGGTTTGATTTACTTAGATTTTAGTAGTTTTCTTATTAGAAGCGGTTACATTGTTCATATTTAAGCGAAATATAAATTCAACACCTTTTGCAGCAAATTTCGGTACACACAGTGTCACCTCTCGATAAGTAGTTAATGTTGTACCTACATCTGAACTAAAGATACAAAGGAATAATTTTCAGTAAATGGTACAAGTTCAGCGTTCGAATCATAGATGTCGCCAAAAAAATCAGTTCAAATATAATTGTTGGATTTATTTAATTTTGCCGAATTTAATAATTATATACTGTATAAGAAAAACTTCAAATAGCATTTTAGACAAACTATTTATTTCCCATATATTTTATAGAGTAGATATAAATTAAATTTTATTAATTTTGAAAACCTGTTTTCGAGTCCTTTATACAAGTCTTGGGATTTTCGTTTTCCTTGGCTCGATATGCTGCATTTTTAGATTCGAGCGTATGTTTTGTATAACTCTTCTGTCGCTTTAAAAAAAAAAACAAATCATTAATACCCCAATAAATTCTTTGATATAAAGTCGATATTATGTATTAATATTGAACTGTCAATACTTGTATTAAAAAAAAAGGTTGATAAATATTTCTTTTCAGATATACATAGGATTATTTTTAGACTATAGATACTATATATACACCACTTCATACTTTCTCTTAAATCTACATTTTATTATTCGTGTTCCCTTTTGCTGTGAATATGTAACATATAAAGGTATTTTCATTTAAGTTAGACATAAATAAACCAAAGGTATTTCTCGATTCAATATTAATATTCTTACCTTTTTTTTATTCCTGAGACTATATAAACTACAGCCTAGCCTTCTTATAATTTCTATCAATGTTTGATGTTCCGAATTCAGATCGACTTTTGTTTTGTCCATAGTTGCATAATTACTTGGAGCCTATTATAAACTGAAATTTCGTTGCGTCTGCGTCTGATGCATTTCCTAAAATAAATAGTTAATAATTGTGTGAATAAATTCCTATTTTATGGTTAAATAATAAGCTTATACAGTTAGGAAAATTCTATTAAATTAAACTCAACTAATGTTTTATTTTTATGACATTTAACTACTCCTGCATTAGCACATCATTTTTTTTTACTCTTTGGTACTCTACTCGGACTAATATTTGACTTTTCTGAGTGGTTCTTTTCCATTAGTACTAGAGTAATTAATAAAATATTATTTGTTTATTTACGTTTCCATTTCGCCTAGGCGTTGCTTTTAAATTTTAGGTTAGTTGTTTCTGTCAATGTTATTATTGCGTCGTCTTGGAACTTTTTGGATCTATTCGGCTAAGACTTCCATATTAACTTATTCTCGAAAACCTCCATCCGGTACTTCCTCATATCAAGAGCGCACGCATCTTTTTCGCTGTTGCCAAGTGTATTCCTGCATTATTTCCTGTATCGTTCTCAACCAATGGAGAGTCGTTTTTCTTGTCTAACATGTTAATCATATCCTTGTTTTATTCCGACTATGTGCTCTTTTGGCAAGGTTGTTAGCACCTGACGTTAACCAAAGTTCTAGATGGAAAGGAAGCTGGGGGAACACATTTTTCACTTTTCTGGTCACCTGCATATAACCCACAGATCTTCAGCGCGAATCTCAGGAAATAATCCAGGAAAATCTTGGAAATCCGTTAGCGGGATTTTTCCTCAACACTGCAATAGTTTTTCGGGCACATCATAGTTTGCACTGTGAGTGTTATTTTTCGTGCTAGAAAATCTCTCTTAGAGAGGATTTTACCTGAAGATTGGACCAGATCGCCATTTTCCATGCCCTTGTACTTGGCACGTGAAACCACTTTCTGACTAGAACTGAGTGACCCTATTGGATAGGTAATTTGCTTTAATATCATTTATCCTGAAAAGGGTATTTTTTTTTCTTAATTTTGCTTGATTTTCGATTTCGTAATTTGGTAACTTTTCTTATTTTTTTTGGTATTAACTTTTGCTCGGGTAAGATTATTTTTTTTTTATTCAAGTCAGGGGCCAACTGTAAGTCACAGTCCTAATTTCAAGTCAGGGGCTAATTGTAACTGCAAGTCACAGACAATTTCAAGTCACGGACTTAACTTCAAGACTCGGGGCTAATCCCATGTCACGGGCCTAGTTTGAAGTTAGGAGCGCTTCAGAACTTCCAGGTGCGGCTGGATTTGGTGACACTTATTGTTTACTTTTTTTTTCTTTATACCGTAACTGATAACATACTTATTGTTTATATTTTTCTTTTATACAGTAACGGATAAATAGATTTTTTTCTTAACTTCATTTGTGTGTTTTATTTAGCTCACTCTTTTTCTTTTAAAGTATCAAGAGGAAGCAAGTGCCGCGAAGATCAAGGGGCTTTCCAATTCCAAAGTCGTTATAAATTGGTGGCGCTCATTTCTTTTTTTTATATCTATTTTTCTTTATTTAAGATTTCTTAAGTTTTCCCACGCCCTACTCTCCGGGTTAATTGAGCTAGGGCATCTACATTGCACGCTCTGTTGACCACGAGCTGTTATCTTGATACCTTTTTGTGATCGAAATAATATAAAATAAAACAGTAATAATAATTATTATTAAATAAGAGCTTAGCAATCTTGTACCTTGGTTTTGAGAAAATACAGGGTTACAATATTTTGGTAAAAATCCAATATGGCGATACACAATGGTAGCCTCACAAAAAAAAATCATTATTGAGAAACTGCTTACCGAATGAAATGTGCTCAATAATAAAGTGTGATATAGGTATCAACTGGTAAAACTTCTGTATAAATGTATTACAGCCGAACAAAAGTTCGGCCTAATTAATGTAAAAGGGTTATAGAGCATTATAAATTTATAATATTTAAATTTATTTATTTTTTTGAAATATAGGGGGCAACCCTGTCACATTATTAAAATGAACTAAGATATAATAAATAAAATCAGGGTACTCTCAGGGCTTCCTCGTAAATTCTAATTTTGTTATCAATGTTATCGAATATAATTGTTAGTATAAATTATTTAAATATCTCACCAATTCAGCGGCCTCATATATGTCGAACATCAGTAGACTGCAACAACGTTGGTATCTTCTTAAGTATAGATATTTTAACTAACAGGCGAATTAATGAAATAAAAGATTTCGTTTTTTAAAAACAACTTAAAGATCTATTAGCAAAAGTAAAGAATGTGAACTACTGTACAAAAATAATACTTTTTACTATTTAACTCCTGAAAACAAGTAAAAGTTAATCCCCAAATAACTATTAGCATCAAAATTAAATATCTTTGATAAATCCTCAACTTTCGCAACCCAGTGTATACGTAAAGCTTCATAAACCATCACAAAAGAAGAATTTAAAATCAACCGTATCTACTGAACTGTTCCCCCCCCTTAGACCGTAAATAGTTCGTAGGTGTCACCGAGAGTTCTACTTAGTGAACTGAAATATAATTACATTTCCGTCTAAATAAGATAAAAGAAAGTTATAGCAAAACCCTCTTAGCCAATCTTTTCTGAAGGGAAACAATGCTTTCCAAAAAAAAAAACATAGAATTTTTGAAATGCCTTCTATTATAAAATATTCTATTGTATTTTTAACATAGTAAATTGTCGATTTATTATAATTGAATCCAGCCATTATTAGTTTTAACTTAAATGAAAGCGGGCAAAGGAATCTTCCCACGAAAAGGGCCATATGATAACCTTAAACTTTTTAAATGAATGTATCGTCTAGTGCAACTTGACAGATAGCGTTTGAGATATATGTTATTATTTTGTTTAGCTTTTAAAAACTCTCAAAAATATTATTAGATAGCTTTACTTTAACGATTTCTTTGAAATACTCATGTTTAGCATTTGTCATCAAAAACACACTATAAGGAAAAATGTCGTTTTAAAATAAAGTAAGAATTTATATACTCTATTCTATTACTATAGTCTATTCCGTTACAACATTTTGCCCAAAAATCGAGTGTTAAACAGGGATAGATAAACAAACAAAATGACAGCCTAATAAAATTTTTAAATAATTGGTAAAGGTTCCAACGAGTCGAATAAACCATTAAATATATCGAGTACAAGAACACCCAAACCGTTGTGTTTTTGTTTTTATGCGTTTTACAGCTCGGTCCCTTCACGCAGCCCGAGATCCGTGTGTCGGGCTATAGAGGAATTTTCTATGAAGGAAGTTCTGGATAATTTACCGATTATTTAAATAAATCTGACCGTATCTACTGAACTGTTCCCCCCTTAGATCGTAAATAGTTCATAGGTGTCATCGAGAGTTCTACTTAATGAACTGAAATATAATTACATTTCTGTCTAAATAAGATAAAAGAAAGTTATATCTTTTCTGAAGGGAAACAATGTTTTCCAAAAAAACATGGAATTTTGAAACGCCTTCTATTGTAAAATATTCTATTGTATTTTTAACATAGTAAATTGTCAATTTATTATAATTGAATCCAACCATTATTAGTTTTAACTTAAATGTAAGCGGGCAAAGGAATCTTCCCACGAAAAGGGCCATATGATAACCTTAAACTTTTTAAATGAATGTATCGTCTAGTGCAACTTGACAGATAGATTATTTTGTTTAGCTTTTAAAAACTCTCAAAAATATTATTAGATAGCTTTACTTTAACGATTTCTTTGAAATACTCATGTTTAGCATTTGTCATCAAAAACACACTATAAGGAAAAATGTCGTTTTAAAATAAAGTAAGAATTTATATACTCTATTCTATTACTATAGTCTATTCCGTTACAACATTTTGCCCAAAAATCTAGTGTTAAACAGGGATAGACAAACAAACAAAATGACAGCCTAATAAAATTTTTAAATAATTGGTAAAGGTTCCGACGAGTCGAATAAACCATTAAATATATCGAGTACAAGAACACCCAAACCGTTGTGTTTTTGTTTTTATGCGTTTTACAGCTCGGTCCCTTCACGCAGCCCGAGATCCGTGTGTCGGGCTATAGAGGAATTTTCTATGAAGGAAGTTCTGGATAATTTACCGATTATTTAAATAAATCTGACCGTATCTACTGAACTGTTCCCCCCTTAGATCGTAAATAGTTCATAGGTGTCATCGAGAGTTCTACTTAGTGAGCTGAAATATAATTACATTTCTGTCTAAATAAGATAAAAGAAAGTTATATCTTTTCTGAAGGGAAACAATGTTTTCCAAAAAAAAAAAACATGGAATTTTGAAACGCCTTCTATTGTAAAATATTCTATTGTATTTTTAACATAGTAAATTGTCAATTTATTATAATTGAATCCAACCATTATTAGTTTTAACTTAAATGTAAGCGGGCAAAGGAATCTTCCCACGAAAAGGGCCATATGATAACCTTAAACTTTTTAAATGAATGTATCGTCTAGTGCAACTTGACAGATAGATTATTTTGTTTAGCTTTTAAAAACTCTCAAAAATATTATTAGATAGCTTTACTTTAACGATTTCTTTGAAATACTCATGTTTAGCATTTGTCATCAAAAACACACTATAAGGAAAAATGTCGTTTTAAAATAAAGTAAGAATTTATATACTCTATTCTATTACTATAGTCTATTCCGTTACAACATTTTGCCCAAAAATCGAGTGTTAAACAGGGATAGACAAACAAACAAAATGACAGCCTAATAAAATTTTTAAATAATTGGTAAAGGTTCCGACGAGTCGAATAAACCATTAAATATATCGAGTACAAGAACACCCAAACAGTTGTGTTTTTGTTTTTATGCGTTTTACAGCTCGGTCCCTTCACGCAGCCCGAGATCCGTGTGTCGGGCTATAGAGGAATTTTCTATGAAGGAAGTTCTGGATAATTTGCCGATTATTTAAATAAATCCGACCGTATCTACTGAACTGTTCCCCCCTTAGATCGTAAATAGTTCATAGGTGTCATCGAGAGTTCTACTTAGTGAGCTGAAATATAATTACATTTCTGTCTAAATAAGATAAAAGAAAGTTATATCTTTTCTGAAGGGAAACAATGTTTTCCAAAAAAAAAAAAACATGGAATTTTGAAACGCCTTCTATTGTAAAATATTCTATTGTATTTTTAACATAGTAAATTGTCAATTTATTATAATTGAATCCAACCATTATTAGTTTTAACTTAAATGTAAGCGGGCAAAGGAATCTTCCCACGAAAAGGGCCATATGATAACCTTAAACTTTTTAAATGAATGTATCGTCTAGTGCAACTTGACAGATAGATTATTTTGTTTAGCTTTTAAAAACTCTCAAAAATATTATTAGATAGCTTTACTTTAACGATTTCTTTGAAATACTCATGTTTAGCATTTATCATCAGAAACAGTCTATAAGGAAAAATGTCGTTTTAAAATAAAGTAAGAATTTATATACTCTATTCTATTACTATAGCCTATTCCGTTACAACATTTTGCCCAAAAATCGAGTGTTAAACAGGGATAGATAAACAAACAAAATGACAGCCTAATAAAATTTTTAAATAATTGGTAAAGGTTCCAACGAGTCGAATAAACCATTAAATATATCGAGTACAAGAACACCCAAACCGTTGTGTTTTTGTTTTTATGCGTTTTACAGCTCGGTCCCTTCACGCAGCCCGAGATCCGTGTGTCGGGCTATAGAGGAATTTTCTATGAAGGAAGTTCTGGATAATTTACCGATTATTTAAATAAATCTGACCGTATCTACTGAACTGTTCCCCCCTTAGATCGTAAATAGTTCATAGGTGTCATCGAGAGTTCTACTTAGTGAGCTGAAATATAATTACATTTCTGTCTAAATAAGATAAAAGAAAGTTATATCTTTTCTGAAGGGAAACAATGTTTTCCAAAAAAAAAAACAAGGCGTTTTTGAAACGCCTTCTCTTACAAAATATTCTATTGTATTTTTAACATAGTAAATTGTCAATTTATTATAATTGAATCCAACCATTATTAGTTTTAACTTAAATGTAAGCGGACAAAGAAATCTTCCCACGAAAAGGGCCATATGATAACCTTAAACTTTTTAAATGAATGTATCGTCTAGTGCAACTTGACAGATAGATTATTTTGTTTAGCTTTTAAAAACTCTCAAAAATATTATTAGATAGCTTTACTTTAACGATTTCTTTGAAATACTCATGTTTAGCATTTATCATCAGAAACAGTCTATAAGGAAAAATGTCGTTTTAAAATAAAGTAAGAATTTATATACTCTATTCTATTACTATAGTCTATTCCGTTACAACATTTTGCCCAAAAATCGAGTGTTAAACAGGGATAGACAAACAAACAAAATGACAGCCTAATAAAATTTTTAAATAATTGGTAAAGGTTCCGACGAGTCGAATAAACCATTAAATATATCGAGTTCAAGAACACCCAAACAGTTGTGTTTTTGTTTTTATGCGTTTTACAGCTCGGTCCCTTCATGCAGCCCGAGATCCGTGTGTTGAACTATAGAGGAATTTTCTATGAAGGAAGTTCTCGGTAATTTACCGATTTTTTAAATAGATCTGACGCTGATTTTATTAGGTCACCAACTCCGAAATTGCACCGGAGTTTTACTAAGTCACCCTTAGGGTCCACTTGATTTTTATGCATTTTGGATTATTATTTGGATAATAGTTTTTTGGATACTGATTTTTTAGAGTTTTATTAAGCAGCAAATTCAATCCACCATATTGCATTTTTTTTTAATTCATGTCAGTTAATCCCTATATTACACTTGCACAAAATCTGAAGTCTATCGGATGAGTAGTATTTATTACGCCTATAGGAGGCAAGACAGACCAACATAATGGTAAAAAAATGTTTTCTCGGGGTGTGAAGATCCTGAAACGTGAAGAACTGGGAGTGCGGTTTGTCACGATCCAATGGTTTCTTTTTATGGCAAATAAAATTAAACACATCATCGAATTTTTAATTGATTTTAGAATTTACTTTATTAAACGGACTGGAATGACTGAAGTATTTTTAATACAGCATGCTGTATGTTACTGTTTTTTTTAATCCAATTACAAATTCAAAGCCTGTTTTATGATGTATATCCTATACTCAATTTCAATTGCCACTGGATGGGCGCGTATATGATATAGTGTCCATAATTCCCTGCAAGCGGAATAACTGCTACTGTAAGAATTTCATTAGTATACCTTCTGAATATTCAATGAGTCTTTTATGCTAAGATAACGAGTTTAGTTTCTCCATTATACTTCATTCTTCCTACAAAGTTATTTCACCATCTGCAAAAGCAACTTTCGCTATCATAATATCTAATCATTCCGATTGAAAAAGTTTTACACCACACTTCTCTGAGTACGTACAATGATTCCATTTATTAATTGTTCACTGTCTGTGCCCTCCTATCTAAATCGCGAGTCGCACGGTGGATCTTTTTGATCATTATACAAACTTATTGACATCGAGATTGCAACTGCTGATAATGAGGCCTCTTTCAAATGGTTTGAGTTGATTCGCTAAGGTCGCATGCTCTTTTTATCCCTGTTTCGTCACACGTTCTATTTCTCAGAGCAGTCCTTACGATCTCTCTACTTCAAATTTGGCAAATAATGTTTGCCCCACCGCTATAAAGTTAAAGAAAAACTCAATTTGCCATCTTAGAAGGCTCAGAAGTTTTACACCTTTAGATAGACTACAATTCGTGACTCCAGCAAACACCAATACCTTGAACATCACAATATACACAAAATAGAGCACGTCTGGGGGGTCAAAAATAGATTCTTTTGTCAGTGTGATTGTCATACTGAAATTTTGCAAAAATTTACTAATGCCGTAATGAATAAAATGTTACTAGGTCTTGTAAATATCAAATTTGTGTGATTAGTCTCAAATCGAGCAAATGGTCTTTCATTGATAAGAATCTAAAAGATTTAGATATTAAATCCCTTGTCTGCGTGAATGATATCTGAATTTGAGATAATTAGATAAGGTATTAAAATTTCCCACTTTGATAAAATAGTTGTAGAGAAAATATAACACCTCAAAAACGCCGGAACTTCTCTAGAATTCAACCTAGTGAATAAAAAGTGTACTCATAAATTAAAAGTCCTCAGTTGAACAAGCCGTAATAACCAGTAAGAAACCGGATATTCAATTAATGTAGTAAAAAATTAGATAAGATGTTAATTGTTTTAATGCACTATTTCAACAATTACATATCAAACGTATCAGATGCTAAGGAACACTAAGAAAAGGTGTTAAAATTTATCACTTTTATAAAGACTAGCGAGTATCCGCGACTTCGCTCGAGTATGGCGATAACGAAAGGGATATAAAGAGGTATTTAAATTGCCTTATTTAAAGACCTCTTTATATACCACGTTTTTTTTTGTTGCATTTTCTTTCAATGTTCGTCCACGGAGGCTTGGGAGATTTTTGTTTATAAATTATTTCTGATTTTTTGGAACACTCTGTATAAATTTTTAAAAAATACGTAAAAATATAAAATATAATATGATAAAAAATATTCCAATATTTAAAGGGCGGTTTCATCCTTTCCAAATTTGATTTTTAAAAAAATCTGTTCTTATCGAACCTCGTGAATAATCAGTGAGCCGATTTTTTGAAACACCCTGTATAAATTTACAGTACAAAAAAATAGTGTTGAAAAGTCTCGGTCACCAAACGATTTTAAAAAAATCATATAAAAAATTATATAAGTCGGTGCAGTACAACTCTCTCACGAACTTGCTTTTCTTTTTACGAATATCCAAGGGGAAATCATTAAACTTCGAAATCGGCAAAACATTTCGAGAGATGACCCTAGTGAATATAAAGATGTACCATGAAATAAAAATATCTAAAAATGCTTTTTTAAATAAAACTGTAAATAAGCAGCTACCAACAGGATATTCAAGTAAAATCATTTCAGTCATATCTCATTTTTGGGACACCCTGCCTAGTAAATTGCAAACATTTAAATCAGAACTAAATTTGTGAACAGTATGTCTTAAGAATTACACCTTAAAAATATCAGATTCAAAAATAGTTCTTTAAATTCACCACTTTAAATTTGGGTAGGGCTCTAGTGAATGAAAAAACATATCAAGAAATAAAAACCGTCCGTTAAAAAAGCTACAATTATAGAGTTAACTTTGACCAATTTGTAGCAGTAATTTAAACTACCTGTATAATAGGCTAAATAAATTGTAAGTTGATAAGCTTTTCTAATTCAAACTAGACTCAAAGAACCAGCCTTAAACGCCAGCAGCCTAAACTTAATCGTGACTGGATAACGACGTTTCAAAATGGGTCAATTTTTCTGTCAGCGCGGAGCAATTGTTAAACACTTTATAAACAGAATCCCTGTGCAATATTCATATATAGATGTATTTCTTTTATCAGTGTTTCTTCTATTATGTTCTGCCTTTGCGCGGAAAATATTTACGTCTTCTAGAATGATTTGTATTTTCTAATTAAGTATACCTCTTAACGAGGATTGGCTGAGGTAAAAAATATCACCATCAGAAAATAATCTATTATAATTACAAAGTAACTGATCTGCAAAGGCGCTAAAACCATATTTCGTTTTGTGGTATTTTTCATAACATAATTGCAGTTGTCTAGTGCGTCAATAATATAAGTGATGCTTAACTTTAAGGTGAAACTTAAGTAAAAAAATTAAGGTAGTAAAATAGACCTTAAGCCTGGTTTAACGTCATCTAAGATAAGCCAAAGATTGAAGAGGCTTAAATTTACTTAAGTGACAGTTGACAGTTGCAACCCTTGAATTAACAACGTGCATTGATTTTGTTTTGAAAGTTTTGTTTCTCTCTCTGATTTTTTAAAAAATTGTTGCTTGCCTTCACCTTTAAAAATAAAGTACAGACATGGATCGACGTAATATATTAATTGATGATGATGACGATCTTGATGAATTCAATTTAATAATACATAGAATTCCAAGACGCTTATTCAACAGGGCAAATTATTTTGATTCATTTCATCCATTAACTTTTTTCAAAAGGTTTCGAGTGACGAAATCTACAGCACTCTCCATACTAGATCAGACTGAACGTGAAATTGAACATCCCTATAATTTGTACATGCATATCTGTACCTTATTATAAATTGTTAGAGAACATGAATAACAAATGTTTATATATTCCTATGTGACGGCAAGTCACCGACAAGAAACAATTAACAGAAATTTCAAACTAGTATGAATGACACTAATGACAGATAACGGGCTGGGTTTGGTGCGTTTACACTGTTGCCACAAGTTATCACGGCTTAGCTAGGTATGTGACTGAGGAGGACTTTAACAAACCGATTTAAGGTAAGGTGCACTCTAAACTAAGGTTCAGCTTAGCTGTCACATTTAAGATGAAGCGGTGCAATCCCCCTTACTGGTACTAGAAATAAAACAAAGTTTAGTACACTACTGTATTACTACAATTCATTATACCATTGACAAGTTTGTAAAGAAATAACAAGTAAGCATTTTTACGTCGACATTCAATACTTTTAAAGTCACACAGTAAAAGCCTGGTTTCATAAGTTAAGTTAGTAGAGAGCAATTTAAATTTGTACAACATATTTTACAAATTTGTTTTCAACGTTTTCAATTTTACTTAAGTGACAAACAAAAAAGGGAGACCATATGACGGAACAATACTCTAAAAATACTACAAACTAAGCAGTCTAAGACCTTTCAGAACTATGCTATCAATATGAAGATTAAAAGTCAAATTCGTTTGGAAAATTACTTCAAAATTATTAAACAATGCAACGTTTTCAATGTTTACATTATTATTAGTATAACATGTTCTGATTGGTTTTTGATACTTGTAAAAGCTAACTGATTTACATTAATACACATTAATGGTTAAAAAATTAAAACTACACCGTTTCGCAAATCTATCAGGATCAGACCGTAAACCACCAGAATCCGGATTAACATTATAAAATTTTTGGGTCATCCGCATACAAAACATACTGAGTTGAAGTAGAAAAGGATATAGCGTCATTAACAAACAATAAATAAGTGCAGGCCCCCACAAACATAAATCCACAAACAACCACATGCTGACGGCGTTGAAACAGATAGGACCCAATCCACTCCAGATACTTTCCCACTATACCAACATCAGAGAGTTTCTTCATCAACAAAGGGTAAAAAACGCCATCAAAAGCTTTTGATAAATCTGTATAGAAGCCATTAACTTGATTTCTAGCTTCAACTTTGGTAACAAGAAAGTTCGGATACACAGCGAGATTTGTAGCAGTTGAGCGACCTTTGCAAAAACCATGTTGTTCGGTTAATATGTAAATTTTAAATATATAAAATATTTCATCGGTAATGGCTTCAAGGACTTTAAGTATGGTAGAGAGTAAAGATATTCCACGATAGTTTGAAAAAGTATTTTCAATGGATATATAAGTGACAAGCAACAGCTTTTCAACAACACAGGTGGTATTCCGTCAGGTCCAGATTTCTTTGAGGTGTCCAAATGCAACAATTTCTCACTTATTTAAGTTTCAGTGAAACCATGGTAAGATGAGGTAGTGTAAAATTCAACAGGGTAGAAATGAACCATATTTATATCGGTGTAATTGGGAAGCATTTGCAATGTCATTACTGTCATATAGTTCCTGCTCATATTAATATGAAATGTTTTCTTTCTTTTGCTGTTATTTTATTAAATGCATTAAGAAAATGAAAGCTAATTCTTACAGGGTCAACATAATAACTAATATCCTCTGTTCAGTAAAAACAGAGAAATAGGTTTACCATTTCCCATATTAATTTACAAACTATTGAAAACAATAGTAAAATATAGATCACTTATCCAATCAAACCCACTTGACCTTTTTAACGTAATTCAGACATGGCTTCTAAATAATTAAGAATAATATATTATTCAGCAAGACTCTGAAAATAGGTTTCTAAATATACGTAAATCGAGACGTAAATAACAAAAAATAGGCTACCAATGGAACGTTTTAAGGTTTGTTAAATATTTACAGTTTGAAGAAGATCCTTGCCCCAACACTGATTGTTCTGTAACAGAACTTCCATAAAAGATGTATAACTAGCACAAGCGGTTCCTTTTTTATTATTCCCAAGATAAATAAATAACTAAAACTTTAGTTAATTTTAACTCAAACGGTTTTTCTGCTTTTATTTTATTTTCGTATTTCTGCTGGAAGCTCAGACGAAGCGTAATATTTCTAAATAATTTGGTCCTTATGACTTAAGGATGTTAAAAATTCTGCTTCTTTCTCAAATGCCTATAACTTTTTAGGTATTCGGCTTTTTACTACCCTCGTCAAAGTATTGTAATCGTGAAATTCCGTCGGTCTGTCTGTCTGTCTTTCGGTCTGTCTGTTCGCGGCATAGCTAAAAACCTATTTATCCGATGGACTTTTTTTTGGTCAAAAATAAAGGACCTAATTAGGATGACTTGGTAACATTTTGGTAAAAATCCAAAATTGGAAAACAAAATGGCGGCCTAGTGAAATGTTAGAAAATTATCCCTAAAAAACTGCTAAGACAATTTGTTTCAAATTTGGCACAAAAATTAAGTATTATATAGAAACCAAATGGCAAAATTTTGGTACGAATCCAAGATGGCGGAACAAAATGGCACCTCAATAATTATTTAAAAATTGAGCCTGAAAAACTACTTGGACTGATTTCAAATTGTATGCCATAATCAATTGTGGTATAGAGATAAACTAGTAAATCGTGGTACTAATACAAAATGGCGGACAAATAAAATATTTGCTATCGTGAAAAAATCTCTCAGGTTTTACATATTTTCAGGTTTTAGCGTTCCTAGATACCGAAAAATATGTTTTATCAATTCTGTCGGTCCGTCTGTCGGTTTATCTGTCAGTTTGCAGCATAGCTAAAAAACTACTTATCGGATTGACTCAAATTGACCTGGTAATATTTTGGTATAAATCCATTACACCAAAACATAATGGCGGCCTTGTGAAATATTAAAAAACTTATTACTAAAAAATACCTATCCAATGTATTTCCATTTTTGTACAAAAATCGAGTATTATGTATAAATTAACTCTAAATTTTGGGACAGGTTCAAAATGGCGGTCAAATAAAATACTTGCAATCGTGGATAAATCAATTTCGAATTTTATATATTTTCAAATTTTAGCGTCTATAGATGCCAAGAAATATGTTTTATCAATTATGTCAGTCGGTCTGTCAGTTTGTCTGTCTGTCTGTCAGATCGCGGCATAGTTAAAAAATTACTCACCAGAATGACTTCAAATTTTAGTCAAAAACTAGGTTTCATATGGGGATGATATATTGGTAAAAATCCATTATGGCAAAACAAAATGGCGGCCAAGTGACACGTTAAAAAATTATTTTTAAAAAACCTTATTCAATTTATCTCAAATTTTGCACAAAGATCAATTATTATGCAGAAATCAACTGGTAAAATTTTGGTACGAATCCAAGATGGCGGAACAAAATGGCAGCTCAATAATTATTTAATAATTTAATAAAACATTTAAAAATTGAGCCTGAAAAAATTACTTAATGGACTGATTTCCCGTTGTTTGCCATAACTAATTGTGACATAGAGATAAACCGGTAAAACGAGTCTGTCAGGTTTTATATATTTTCAAATTTTAGCGTCCCTAGATGCCAAAACATATTTTTTACCAATTCCGTCCGTTTGCCTATTTATCTATTATTTCGCGGCATAGCTTAAAAACTACTCTTCAGATTGACTTCAAATTGTACTTAAAAATTAAGGGTCATATTGAGATAACCTGGTAATATTTTGGTAAAAAGCCAATACGGCAAAACAAAATGGTGACCTAGTGAAATGTTAATAAAATTATTATTAAAAAACAACTTATCCACAATTTGAAATCAATTATGTGTTATAACTTGTTGTAGTATAAAGACCAACTAATAGAACTGTGGTATTAATTTAAGATGGTGGAACAAAATGGCGGTCAAATGAAATATTTTATAATTGTGAAGAAATCACTGGTTTTAGCGTCCTAAAAATATTTTTATCAATTCTGTCGGTGTCGGTATGGGGATAATGCCCTGATTATATTTTGGTAAAAATCCAATATGCCGAGACAATATGGCGGTCTAATGAAACCATAAAATAATTCTAACTAAAAAACTAATTGATCCCCAGGGGCGTGCAGTTCATGGAAGCAAGGGAAGCAGTGCTTCCCCAAAAAAATTACAAAACATCTTCTAAAATGTAATTTTTGAACTAGAGAACCATTAATTTAGTTTATATTAAAAATGCTAAAATATTATCTTAATTATCCAGCCCATAATAAATGCGGCCTTGACTCTAACCGAGCGACAATAGAAAATGGAATAGAACCTATGCGGGCCTCTAGCTTCTCTGCAGCCAAGTCCTGTATGCTTGATTTCCTGTGAATCGAGCCAGAGGTTATTGAACTTTCTACCGGCTGTTTGCAATTTTTGCGTTTCAGTCGCGTGCTTTAAGTAGGGGCGGAAGCTATCGTTAAAGTAGGTCCTTTGTTTGAACGGCTATCCATGTGTTGTATGATACGTACGCCGCGTCGTTCATGGTGCGATATGGAAGATAATAATACGGACGTGGATATGCAACTACCGTCAACTTCGGCTGTCGGTAATAACGTTGAAAATGATGGAGAATTTAGTAAGAAGAGTGTGTGTGAATGTGTGGTGAGTGTCTTAATAATAAAGAGATTTTCAACATTAAACTTCGCTGATAAGCTTCAAATAATTTCCAAAGGAAAGGCAAAATCGTCTATGAAAAATTTAACTACAAAAATGAAAAACTGTCTTAGACATTTTTATCCGGAAAAACAATACGAACAATTTAAATGGCTAACAGAGTGTGAAAATATAAGTAAATTATTTTGTTGGCCATGTTTACTTTTTAAAAATGGAAAATGTCTCTTGAATAAAACTGGTTTTCCGATTTAAACAATTTCCATAAAGCTGTAAAAGACACATTATGTCCAAAGCGCATTTGGAGGCCGTCATAAAAGAAAAAATCTTCGGCAAAACCAGAATTGAACACGCCCTTAATAAACATTTTGAAATTAGTCACCGCCAGCACAATGAACTAGTCGATAAAAATAGGCAAATATTAAGAAGACTTATCGATGTTGTTTGTTTTCTTGGACAGCACGAATTGAGATTTAGAGGTCAAGACGAAACAAGGGTTTCTTCGAATAGAGGAAATTTTCAAGATTTACTTTTTTTAGTGGCTAAATATGATAATTGCTTAAAAATCATTTAGAGCAGTCTAGCGTTTTTCGCGGAACGTCGAATCGAATCCAGAATGATTTAATTTCCGCTGTTGCAACCATTATTCTAAAAAGAATTAAGCAGGAGATTGGCGAGGCGCGGTTCATTGCTATTGTTTTGGACGAAACAATTGATATCACTAATTTTAGCCAATTATCTATAGTAATACGCTAAACGTTAAAACAGACGGAAGTATTCAAGAGCGATTTTTAGGTTTTAAGAATATGTCCGAAAATCGTACAGCAGATGCATTATATACCATAGTTTATAACGTTACTAAAGACATTAATGGAGAGAAAAAATTAGTTGCTCAAAGCTATGATGGAGCTGCAGTGATGGCAGGACTAAGTGGCAAGCTAAAGTTCGAGAAACTTTCCAAACTGCTGTGTTTGTCCATTGTTTTGCTCATAAATTAAATTTAGTTTTATCCCAGTCCATCAATCATATTAAAGACTGTAAAGTATTTTTCGTTACTTTAAGTGGCATGGCTGCTTTTTTTCCAAATCAACAAAACGTACACAAGCTTTGGACTCCATTGTCCACAAACGATTGCCCAAAGTAGCTCCTACTAGGTGGAACTATAATGGAAGACTTGTGTTAACAGTATCTGAAAATCGTGAATCACTGATTGTACTATTTGAGAATATAATAGAAAATAATGAAACGTGGGACTCAGAAGCAATAAATAGTTCGAGAGGGTTTTTAGACTGTTTGAAACGAGATTTTAATTTTAATTATTTGTTGAACATATTTTCAGAAATATTTCCATTCTTGGACAATGTTTTTAATATATTACAAACTAAAACAAATGATATTGCTTTTTGCCCAAAAAAAGTGGATGATTTTAAGTCCATGTTAAGCCAAAAAAGAGATGATTGACCTATTTTGGGAGAAAACGATGACGTTAAATAGAGCTACATGCCAAGCGTTTTCGAACAGACAAGGTGGGAGATGTTCAAACATCATACAGACGCCTCTTTTATGAAATAATCGATCAAATTCAGCAACAAATAAACTATAGATTTAACGGTTTAAATCATTTTAAATTCCTGGAGCTCTGCAATTTTGATGCGTTTGAAGGAAAAACTTTCCCAGAAGATGCGTTTAAATCTCTTCTTCTTCATTATGGCCAGTTGTTCGACCGAGTGTTACTGCAATCTGAACTAAAAGTGATTTACGAACCTAATGATATTAGCACAAAAAATAACGCCAAGGAACTAATGCAATTTTTAAAAGACAAGGAGCTGGAAGATGCCTACACCGAAGTGTGGAAGTTGTGTGAATTAGTATTAATAATACCTACCACAAGTTCATCAGTAGAGCGCAATTTTTCAACACTTAAACGTATAAAAAATTTCGTGAGTAATTCAACGGGGCGGGAGCATACATCGTTGTTGTCCATTGAAAATAAACTTCTCCAAAATATGTCGGAGCATCGACGTTTTTATGATGACGTCATTGACGAATTTGCAAAAAATGATGAAAGAATCGAATTACATTACAAATAGGTAAGTTTCTCAAAATTGCTTCCCTTTCTTAAAATTTCACCGCACGTCCCTGTTGGTCCCTCACATTTTGCACAAAGACTAAGTGCTACGTAGTAATAAACTAGTAACGTTATTCACGTTGGTATTAATGTAAGATACCAAAGCAAAATGGCGGGCCAATAAAATATTTAAAAAATAAGCCTGAGAAAAAATGCTCGGTAGATAAATTTCAACTTTTATGTAAGCATTAAGTGTGATATAAGGATAAACTGGTAAGAATTCAACATGACGTAACAAAATGTGTGTTTTAAATATTGCGTAGCATTGATGGGAAGATGGAATCTGGGAGGTTAACTTCTATCGATTTTAAATTTCTGGTAGTACCCATTAAAAACAGTATAGCAAACTTTGGTCATTTCTTATCACCTACAGACGTACACCTAATTTTTGAAAATAAGATATTTCCAGGTGTCTCAAAAACTAATTATTTACTGATTAGTTTAATTTATAAGAAATAGATAAAGTCCGGAGAGATGCCACACTTTTCGAAAAAAAATCATAAAACGTGAAATTTTAATTTTTATTCGCTAAAAAAATTTTACAAAGTACTTTGGATGATAAAGAACAAGATATTAACGTTTTTACAAGAAAAAGTTTTTTGTAGTGAGGTATAAAAAAAACAAAAAAATTAATTTCTGTGGCATCTCACCTACCGGGTGTGGGAGAGATGCCATGGCAGGTCCGGAGAGATGCCTTATTGGAATTTCCATTAGGGACAGATGCCTCATTGTTGAAAATTCCTTTTTTTCAATTCCTCTCTCTTACAAATGTTCCATAAGTTTAGGTACATGGTACAGATCTCATGTAACCATTTTTCACAGTTCGGCCAAACGCTACTGACTGGTTGTTTGTTTATATTGATAGAAAAGTAGGGTTAGAAAAATTGTAATCAAGTTTTTCACACACCTGGCATTTATAAATTATCTTAGTCACAAAAAATAAAGCCTCTATTAACTATATATAAAAACTTAAAAATCACTTAAAATGCACTAAAAATGATAAGTCGCTGCTAGATGTTCATAAATTTGACACACAGAAACCGTTATCCATCTTAGACATATCCTTTATAATTTTACGTCTGTATTTACACGTACTTACTACATATTGGGCGGCGTTGCCATATTTCGCCTTAAAAATTATTTGTTATGGATCTTTACCAAGAAATTAATTTTTGAAATCGAATTTTCGTTTTTTTTTTGAAGCATACATTATATAGACGGAATACATAATTATAATATCTTTTGCCACAATATTCATTTTAATATCCATGTCAATTAGAGATTTTATGATTATAGTTTTCTTAGGAAATTGCACTAATAAAACGCAGATTTGACAGGACTACAGCGTATATAATGTGAAGTAATCTTGGCTCCTAAAATAATCATAATAGTGTACTTTCATACTCTAAGGTTGATCCTAACGTCGCAATTTATTCTCGTGCATAATCGAAGTAAATTGGATGAGAAGGCAGTCAAACATAATAAGGAACCGTGTTTTTTCGGCTGAAACGTAAAGATCTAAAAAAATATCGGATTATTAATGACTACAATACTTCCTTTTACAGAGTAATAAATTCTGCATTCAACTTTTTCTTGAAAACGGAACTGCGAGGTTTTTTACTTTTTATTTTTAACGTTTCCAATTTCCGAAGTGAACATGTTAAGTTAAACAAGGGGCATCCTAAAATTGTGACACTAAGGAGGGTTCAGTTATACATTTTTAATAAGAGCCACGTTCATTGACTAATGTGATCCCTTGGGTATTTATTTATATTTAGATAATCATACCGGAGAGAAGGGTTGACATATTTCAGTCTCTTTGAAACAACGTGTTCGTATTAAATATTGTTTACTTAATATATTACAGATTGATGTGTAACCAAACCTGTTCAAAAGGAAAGTTACACTTCAAATCCACTTCTCGTTTGAGACGCTAAATTAATTTTTTTGAGAATAAATTAAGCAATTACAGAAATTTAGGCATACTTTTTAATTTTGTTCCACAAGACGTAGTCAAATATCTATACAGTGTTGACTCAACTGTTGATACTTATTAAATATTGAGGAAAGAAGCAAATATTGTATTTTTGATTAAAATTTACGGAAGAAATCGACGTTTCGTAAACAAGGACTCTGCGAAACTCTCAAAAACCTTTTTTGTGTTTCTTTAGCATTTTCTCTACTTTCGTAAAATATTTTACAACTTACAGCCATGAAATGAATATTTATTAGTTCCCTCGTAAAAGGAAGTATTGTAATCGTGACAAAATCAAACATCGAGATTTTTTTCAAATCTTCACATTTCGGGGTTTCTAGATGACGAAAAATATTTCTTTTTTCAATTCCGTCTGTCTGCCTGTCTGTCTGTATGTCCGTCTGTCTGTCTGTCTGTCTGTCTCTCTGTCTGTCTGTCTCTTCGCAGCGTAGCTAAAAAACTACTTACCCGATTGACTTGAACTTGTCGTCAAACATTAAGGGTCATATGGGGATGACTCGATAAAATTTTGGTAAAAATGCAATATGGCCAAACAAAATGGCGGCTTAGTGAAATGTTAAAAAAATTATTATTAAAAAACTACTCATCCAATTTATTTCTAATTTTTCAAAAACATCAAGTATTATGTTGGAATCAACCGGTAACATTTTAGTACGAATCCAAGATGGCGGAACAAAATGGCGACTTATTAAAATATTTAAAAATTCAATAGTTTGATTTCAAATTGTGTGCCATAACTAATTATGATATAGGGATCAACTAGTAAAATAGTGGTACTAATTCACGGTGACCGAACAAAATGGCGGCCAAATAAATGTTTGCAATGGTGAAAAAGTCACCCTCTCACTTTTACACATCTTTACGTTTCAGCGTCGCCAGATGCCAAAAAAATATGTTTTATCAACTCCGTCGGTCCGTCTGTCGGTCTTTCTGTCTGTTTTTCGGTCTGTCAGTTCGCAGCATATCTTAAGATTACTTACCGATTTTTTTTCCGTTATTCAACATTGCTAATCCTTGGAAAATAAAAAAATTTGGTAATTTTTCGGTTAGGGTAACCATCGCTGATTTTTATGATTTTTTGTATATCCGTAGATTTTGGGCTGCTGATCCCGAATCTGAAGTCAGATTTTGTCGGCAACTTTTCGTTTTTAATAGTTGGTTTCTACAAAAATTCACTGAAAACTAACAAGAGTACTACAATAATAAATAGTAGACAAATCACAGCCCTTTCTTATATTTAAGACATATTTAGAAATATACGTTACTAGAATCTAGGGATTTCTTTTGGTTCCGTGGCCATTGTGGCACAATGAAATGGTTCAGCGCCAACAATTCGAATTCATTTTTCTTACATCATCTTAAAAAACGCTTAACTAGAGCTAACCAAAACGCATTACGATTTTTAAAACACAACTACCTACATATGACCCTAAGTTTTTCACCATAATTTTAAGTCAATCAGGTAAGTAGTTTTTTAACTACGGCGTGAACTGACAGACCGACGGAATTGAGAAAATAAATTTTTGGCAGGTAGGGCAACACTGTCTCTACTAGAAGGCCCGAAAACGGCCGTTGACAGCTTGCGATGAATCATCACTAGTAGTTAGTTTTTGTAGTTAAATGCTATTTGTATATTCATTTACGGCGCGTTTTTGCCATTCGTTTTTACAAATAAATTAGAACATTAGTAGTTTTTAACCATTTCTGTACAAATTTGTGTTAGTGCTATTAGTTTTGAGACTGGTGCTGCAAACTTTCGTCAAAATAGAAGTTTGTGGTAGAGGTTAACACTTGAATTCTAATAAAAAGTGGATTTGCAAAGAAATATGTGAACTTAGAACATCGCCCTTTATTTGTTGTGTACCTAATTGCAATGAAAACTATCCGAAAGGACCTAAAGATCATTTTTTGTGTTTCCAAAGGAAGAAAGTCGGAAGAAGTGGCTTCATGCAATAAAAAGAGAAGGTTTTACTTCAACTGCCAACAAAAGTATAACATAACTGTTTTGCTTTACTGCCCTTACCTCATCAATAATCCAACCATTCATATTAAATTTATGTGGCCCTAGTTATTATTTAATTTTAGTGGAAAGCACAGTTCGTAAAAGTAATGAAAAGTCTCATGAAAATATATTCAACTCGACTAGATCAGCCTCATACACATTTTGTCAACTTTCTTGTAAAAGGTGATTATTAAAGGTTTGGTTTTTAACTTGATTATATATACGTTTATACATCTGCATTCCCATTGAGACAAATGCCTCTTGCACAATATGAGCCTTACGATGAGAACATCTCATTTTAAACCCCATTTATTTCAAAATTAATAAAAATATTGTCTAAGCAATGCCCTTTTCATGAGTTGGGCTGTGTATGAGCTAGGTGAAACCTTGGCATTGAAACTCTGCCAAATTTAATACATGGTACATTAACACAATTCTCAATTTTTTGCAGACATTGTATATTTTATATAATTATTATTCTTCTATTTTGATAAAATCTTATTAGCTTTTTAATATTATATTAGTCTCTTTTCCTTAGTTTAAGTTGTACATATGTATGTATGTATATATTTGTGTATCTGTTAATTACTCTGTGAATAAATATGCGATAACAATGTTTTATTTTGTTAAAGAATTTGGTATGTTGATCTGTCATAATAAGTAATAGAATATTATTTCAGATTAAGAAAATCCTTCCTCTGACACGAAACAAATCAGTTACTTAGTTTTTCAATACTAGTGTTGAGAAGTAAATAAGGTCCTACTGAAGACTCTTTGTGATTGTAAGAAAAATAGTTTACTATTTTTCCTACGACCTACCTCCTTTGAAAATTTTCACTTTCAACACTTATGTAATATACTTTAGACTTCTATAGAGAATTATTCTGTATTAACTAAATTTTCCAAATGCTGATTTAAAAAAATATTTTTGTTGCCTATATTATATTTAAGCAACTGACTAAAAGTACATTTTTATAATTAAAGACAAGATAAAGGTTTATTTAAACATTTTATTACATATAATTTGTTGTACGGACTATGACAACAAAATATATTTTACAGTTTTTTATTTCCACTTAAAAATTATATGTATCTACTTAAAAAAAAATATCTTATATATATATATAGAGGAAAGGGTGGTAATATGGAACCCATGTTTGTTTTTATTCAATAACTCAAAATTTTTTTTGAAAAAAATTTTTATATATAGGACTGATTTATCCCTAATATGTTTAGAATACGTGTCTAAGTTAAAATTTTAAATAATGTTAATAGTTTTATTATAATTAACAAACAATGGGAAAAAGTACAAATCACCTACTGGTTAAAAGTTGCTGGTAATATGGAACCACCTAATAAAACCTGCCATATTTTAAATATTAACCATATTTATTTATTGTATTAAAAACAAAGCAACAGTAACTAAATAAATCAAAATCAAAAGGCCTTATTGACAAAAATCACAGACCCAGTCGGCCTTTTCACAACCAGAACATAAAATATGTGCCCATAACTGGCACATAAGACACTGGACCCACTGTTCCCCTTTCCTATCTTCCAAAAATCGTTGTGTGCAAAACATGCACTCCGCATCATTATCTGTGCTGGAAGGTACGTTTTCAACTGGGTTTTCCATATCACCTGAGGTACCTGAGGAAATTATGTCATCGTTATCGTCTTCATCCGACTCAGAGGATTCAGCTATTTTTCTTTGAGTTTTCTTTGAACTAATTTTGATGCTACTCGCCGTTTTCCCAGAGTGTTTTAAAGTTAGTCGCTTGCAACCAGCTTTTCCATTATCCCTGCTGAATCCGCGAGATTGAAGGCTCAAAATCTTTTTTGTACCACTAGATTTTAAAAGCGAATTTTCCAAATCTGTTTTATACGGAGAGCTCGTAATTACTGCAGCCGAAGAAGCCTTCCGTCCTCTGTTTGACGTTTTTCTTTTTGGCTTTGGAACCGGCCAAATAACCGAAGGAGAAACAATGAAGTTACTTGAAGTTGCCGGGACTTTTGCTGAGCTACAACCTGCTTCTGCCAGGTCAGTTTCACTGATATCAAAAGTAGATGCACGTTTTAGTTTAGGGACATCCGTTGTTGGTTGATCTGTAGCTTCAGCCAATATTGCTTCATGCTCAGCAGCTATAAAATCCTTTTCCGTAAAAATACCCCTGTTGCAAGGAAATATCCCAGTTTTTAAAAACCCATTTATGGCTATACTTGCAGTTTGACACTTCAAATATGCTTTTCCAAAAAGTTCTGCAATGTCATAGGGACCCAAAGGACGTTCATTTTGACGCAACCATATACGAATCTCCTCACTATAGTGGGTTTTTAAAGCTCCCATGAATGTTTTGTCCAACGGCTACAACTTGTGGGTGGAGTGCGGAGGAAGGGATACTATGGTTATGTGATTTTCTCTCGCTAGTTCGATTATTTCTACGTTTCTCGTATGAGTATAATGTCCGTTGAGGATTAGGAGCAGAGGGTCATTTATTGTTGGTTTTGTGCATTTGATAAAATGCTTAAACCAATCAGTAAATAAATTACTTTGCACCCAGCCAGATGGATGACATCTTCCAATACTTCCGAGAGGTGCGCCTCTCATCAGAGTTTCAGTCATATTTTCCCTTGGGAAAATCAACATAGGCGAAACAAATATACCGGAAGCGCTCATTGCACAAATGGTAGTCACTAATGAACCCCTCTCGGCAGCCGTCAGCGCACCGATCTGCCGTTTTCCTTTTGACCCTATCACCTTAGGTATTTTAGTTTGAACTATAGACAAGCCGGTTTCGTCTACATTAAATACGGGGTCTGCCGTGTATTTTTTCTTTTCATACTCTATCTCGAGAATATCAAAAAATTTAGCTACAGATTCTTTATTGAAACCATTTGCCCGAACATATGATGTTCCGGTTGGAGTCCGGATAGAAAGTCTTTGTTTATTGCGATATAAAAAATGGTCCAGCAAAGCACGACCTGCTTCTTCTTTATTCCCAAACGGATGCTTTATTCCGTTTATAACTGCCAACTGATAAGCCATTACTTTAACGTCTCGCCGGGTAAGCCCAAAATATTTGCTCTCCATCAGCAGCAAGTATTCAACTAATTGATTTTCAATTTCAACAGGAAAAACTGGTTTTCTACCTAACTTTTTTTCGACAACTTCTTGGGGTGAACATTCTGTGTCGTGAACTAGCCTTTGTAGAGTTGTTTTTGGCACCTTAAACAACCTTGCAGCCCTTTTCAGGCCCATTCTTTTAGAACGCACCATTTCTACAGCTTCAGCTATTGCTTGTTTGTCCCATGTTTTTCTTTTACCCTTTGCTTTTGGGGATAATGAACTTCGAGGCATTTTGCAATCTGCAACAATCCAATTCAATTTAAACACTCATATTATGTAACTATTTTAAATATAAAGACTGCAGCCAATATATGTTTATAATATGGAACCCCTGTTTATAATATGGAACCGGGTTCCATATTATCAGCAAGCAAAGGGTTCCATATTATCAAAAAGCACATGGATAATAATAAACAATTTTTTTTTTTAATCATCCGAATAAACAAAAGCTTACCTGTTAAAACGTGAAATTAAGGTACACTTTCAAGATTTAAACCAAAAAATAAACGAATATTTCGATACAAATAACTTTACCACTGAAATAGGCACAGCGGAAAAACGTTTGTTTTTGACCCTAAAACATAACCTCTAATTATTCGATCATGGATAACTCCTATGCGGTAGAAATGTGCCTGCGGCCTTTTTGGATGTAATGATTACGTTTTGGCGAGCACAGACAGATGGCGCCACTAACTTCTTATTTATGGGGGGGTTCCGTATTACCCGCAGGGTTCCATATTACCACCTTTTCCTCTATATATATATATATATATATATATATATATATATATACACTGTGTCCGAGATAAGGAGGGCCACTATGGGGATTTTGGAAACGGTAAGAGATACAACTTTGGTTAAATGGGAGAAAAGTTGCGTAATCAAGGGTCTAAGAAAATGGCGTTTTCAAATTCCTGAAACATTTTTCGGATTTTGAGATATTTTGAAAAAATTGGATTTTTTGATTTTACGAACTATTTTTTTCTGGCGTTATTATTTGCCCTAGAGCGAAACCAATAACACTTCTCCACAGCAACTTTTAATGCTCTTTAGGACGACGTTATTAGTTTCTTAATCTGACGTTTCGTTTTTGTGGGACCATCATCAACTTCATTTTTTTAAATACGGCCCTGATATTCTGATATCAGATTCTGAAAGCCCTTTCTATTTCGAATTCAACGATGTATAACACTTTATGGTTTAATTGCGTTTTAGTCTTTTTTTCTTGCCTTACACAAGAAAATTCCTATTACGGACCTGTACATAGTTTAGTTAAGTTCAGTTTAGTTTAATTTCAAAGAATAAACAATTAGCCATAACATATGACACTTTATGTCATTTAGGTGTTTAATAATAATCTAGTGGTTGAATTGATGCACTAATTTAATAGAATAAACAAAGATCAAATACAATTAATTTAGCAGAAGATCTAAAAATTAAAAAGCAACAACAAGGGAATACGAACAAAACAACTAAATTTATATTAAATGTTCAAAAAGACTTCCGTCGTTTTCTAAGCATAGATAGCACCTTCTAACTGTTGATTCTAACACCCTAGCCAAAATTTGTGGAGTAATATTAGCAAAGGCTTCCAAAACTAACCCCCTCAGTTCTTGTTCTGTAGCAAAATTTCGCTGATAAACATGATTCTTAACGAACCCCCATACGAAAAAATCAAGCGGGGTTATATCGGGTGAACGCGCTGGCCAGGGTGTTTCCGAATGCGTGCTAATCACCTTCTCTGGAAATCTCATGGATAGATATGCTCGAACGGCTCTGGAATTATGTGCAGGTGCACCATCTTGCTGCATCCAACAGTTGCGAACTGTCGCCAGAGGCATATTATCGAGAGCATCCTCTAAATCATTTTGCAGCAAATGTAGGTAACGCTCTGATGTCAGGTTGTGGTTGTAAATAAATGGTCCTACAATCCTTGTGCCAATAATACCAGCCCACATATTAAAACCAAAGCGGTGTTGGTGCCTCGACGTTTTGTTTAAACGTGGATTGGTTTCAGACCAATAATGAACATTTCGTCTATTGAAAATACCGTTATTCGTAACCATACTTTCATCAGACCATATTATGTAATATGGAAAATACATATTCTCCTGGCATTTTCTTGTGTACCATTCACAGAATGAGCGACGTCGCTCTAAATCGCCTGGTCGAAGTCCATGACAAATTCTGTACTTATACGGATGGAACTTTTGTTTTTGTAAAATACAATGCGTCGTTGATTTTGGTATACCAACATTTCGTTCGACCAATCGGACTGATGTACAGGGATTTTCAGTGACCGCTAACAAAACATTATGTACTGTTTCTTCATTGCTCTTCTTTTGTCGCGAAACTACAGGTTTTTTGAAAGAACCATATGCTTTAAGGTTTGCCACTAATTTGCTAAAGGTCCTTTGATTTGGCTGTCTTCTTTCGGGATATTTTTGCAAATACAAACGCTCCGCAACAGAACAATTTCTGTTGGATGAAATGAAACACGCCACCATGTCAAACTTTTCTTCGTTAGAAAACATAATTAATAGAAGAAATGACTAATTATTGCGCACTAAATTACACAGTAAGCTAATGTGTCAAACAATCAACGTTAGCTGACAATTCAAATGTATAAGAGGCCATCAACACATTCATTTGTTTTCCGGAGCCTGCTTTTCTTTAATAATTGTCAGTAACGTTGATTTTTTGACACATTTGCTTACTGTGTAATTTAGTGAGCAATAATTAGTCATGTCTTCTATTAATTAATTTTTGCGTATGTATGTATTTGGAAAATTATCGTCGTTCATACTGCGAATGGTACACGAGAAAATACCTGCAGAATTTGAATTTTTCATATGACTGTATGATTACGAATAAAATGATGTTTTTATATTAGATGAAATGTCCATTATTGGCCTAAAACTAATCTACATTAAAAAAAAAGTCAAGTCGTCAATACTATTTCGGTTTTCATATGTGTATTGGTGTGTACAGGTCCGTAATAGGAATTTTCTTGTGTAAGGCAAGAAAAAAAGACTAAAACGCAATTAAACTATAAAGTGTTATACATCGTTGAATTCGAAATAGAAAGGGCTTTCAGAATCTGATATCAGAATATCAGGGCCGTATTTAAAAAAATGAAGTTGATGATGGTCCCACAAAAACGAAACGTCAGATTAAGAAACTAATAACGTCGTCCTAAAGAGCATTAAAAGTTGCTGTGGAGAATTGTTATTGGTTTCGCTCTAGGGCAAATAATAACGCCAGAAAAAAATAGTTCGTAAAATCAAAAAATCCAATTTTTTCAAAATATCTCAAAATCCGAAAAATGTTTCAGGAATTTGAAAACGCCATTTTCTTAGACCCTTGATTACGCAACTTTTCTCCCATTTAACCAAAGTTGTATCTCTTACCGTTTCCAAAATCCCCATAGTGGCCCTCCTTATCTCGGACACAGTGTATATATATGTATAATCTTTTCTCTTAGACTATCAGTACTCCCTCCAATAAATCCACACTTATCAAGCCACAATGCTGTGGAAGTAACGGTAGCATTTCGGTTTTTTCAAATATTTCCATTAGTTTTGTATTCTTGCCCCCATTGTATGGTCTTTATGCCATCTAAAGTGTTTGTTACCGAAAAGAATAAAAAAGAAATAGAGGCAGCAGATAAATATTCATTAGTCTGCAAATGTCAGATCGGAAATAGACATATTCAGAAATATTCGGATATGGCCATAAGCAGTAATTAATAATTGTCCTATTTTTATCAAAAAAAAAAATCATGCATCTTTATACAATAAAACCAGTTTATTTTTTTTTAAACACTTTAGTAAATCAGCCTTTTAATATTTTTCAGTTAATAAAGCATACAATTCTAAGTTCGACTGCTTAAATGGTTAATTCCGATCCAGATTTTAGTAGCCAGTTTACAAAAATATCATTCCATATGACCTTGCTCAAATTAACCTCCAAGGGCGTTCGCAGTTGGTTCAACGATTAGAGGACATTTTCCAAAATACAGGGAGGTGACAAGGGCCCCTCCTTTTGGACGCTCTTGGTAATTGCATTCAATAGAACAGCAGTGACATTACTGATAAGCAACTTATTTAAAATGACGTGTATAATCGATGATTACCACAACCACCCATAAACCATATCCAACTCCCAATAAGCCAAAAATTGTTACGTTGGGACGTTCAGTGGTCAAAAAAAAACGTAATTTCATTTGAGAGGGCTGCAAAATATACAAAATTAATCTGTTTCATGATATTTGTGGTAAATAACTTTTTAACATATAATTTAGATATATACTTATATAGAACAGACTTAGTAACTGAAACACAATACACTTATTAAAGCTCAATAAAAGTTATGAATTAATATACCCAGTGAATGAATAATTATTAATAATAAAATGTATATTACCTGTGAGTTGTTTATATAATGAATCTTTTATTTAACGTACAGGACAGAACCAAAATTCCTGGAAATCAAACGGTTCTTCCTTGCGACTTAGCAGGTTTCATTTGGCAATTGGCTTACTATTTTCTGGCACATTTTAGAAATTTTTTCTTCCGTGTACCGTTTTCTACCAAACCATCATCTATGGTTTTACCCCGTCTGTTACGGATATATTGTGGTATGCAATTATTAGCAATGTAGCCATATGATAACAGAACAATTGACCTCTAGAGCATTTGCACATAGATTCCTCAATGTCATTCATCAAGTTTAATCTGCAAGTAATAAATTCAAAAATATATTATTGACAAAGTATATTAAAAACAGTAACAACGGTTTCAAAATTAAACACTGTTTTAAAATATTAAATATTTTTTGCAATATGAATATGTGCCTAAAATGTATAAAGAGCACTTACCTCAACCTGCTAATCACGATCTCACTTATACTCGGAAGGGCATTCCCTTTGATTATAGGAAGTTCCCCATCAAAACCAGGTCCTTCACACGGTATGAATCTACCGCGTTTTCTTCTTGTTTTCAAAAGGTTGGATTCTTGTTGAGAATCTGATAACTGATTTCGTTGCTATAATAATCTAAAAAGTAAAAAAGGAATCATAGGCAAAATACATTTAAGTAAAAATCAAGTTTTATTTATTAGAAATCGACAATATACACTTCTGTACCTCAGAGGTAAAGTGTACTAAGTCCACTTTTTGTCAAAAATTACTTTTTTATACCAAGTCACATATGTTTTATTACTCTATCCGAAAAAAAACTTCCACTTGTCTATTTTAGTTTGTTAAAAAGTTAATAAATCATGAATCGTACTAAGTCACAATAATATCCCGGGGTAAGTTGTATGAAATGGACTTAGTATTACAGGAAACTTATACTATGTCCATCACATATGGACAACAGTACAGCCAACGCGATATTTACGTGTTAATTCAAGTTGGAAAACAAAGCCGTCAGTTGCGTATTGTTTCGATTATTCAGTTAGTTGTTTTCTTACTTGCATTAGGCAAACACTGTGCGAAATGTCGTCAAGAAGTGTCAAAATTTTTGCTGCGTTAAAAGACAGTGAGCACGTGTCACATAATAGTAAGTGTTTGTGATGTGCTAATAATTTTAAACTATAACATTTTATTAAGATTATTCTTTTTACTTTCGAAGGTAAAATTTTAAACACTTCTAAATAATGTGCATTCTGTTTTAAGGTTTTAATAGAGAATACCTACCCGCCATTTCCATAAGATAACTACTCTCTTGTTGGTAGTCCAGATTCTGTAGTTAGCCCCGTAACTAATATTCAACAAGGTAATACTGTAACACTACCAGCTGACTTTTTCACATAGTAAATGGAATTTTTGTGTTTTAGAAAACTTATTTCCAGCCGCCCAAAAATTTATCTGAACTTCAAAAAGATAACGAATCTTCCCATGTTTCTAGTCGTTTACCACATATAACAGTTATGAATTAATTTGTGTTAACTACATTATTAACATTGATTATATTTTATTTAAATTAATTATTGAGAAGTTTTCTTAAAGCTGAATTTATTTGATTATTCATTGAAACTTTTTTTTATAGAAGACCTACCCTTAGGTGGCAAAGGATCTTCAAATCAAAATCTATCCTTTGACAAGCTAGAGACATATGAAGAAAATTCCGACGATAGCCTGAAAGACCCAAATTTTCAAGGTCCCAATAGTGATGACGATGAGAACTCTGATTCAAGTTCCGAATTAAATGTTTACGGTGAACAAGGCGTTCAAAATACACTATAGGAATCTGAAGGAGATTTGACACAAACTCAAAGAGGCAGGAAATGTAAAAAGAATACTGCTAACTGGAAATGCAGTATCAGAACGTCAAGCGTCTTTCTGAAGAGGAGTATTGTTCTACACGTAACACTTTAATCGCAGCGAAGTCTTTAAAACCTCTTTGCAAAGATACATGTCCACATAACTGTACCAGAAAAATTACACAAATTGAACGCGAAAATATGTTTCGACATTTTTGGTCTCCTTCAAAAACAATAGATCACAAACGTCAGTTTGTTGCGTCATGTGTAGAATTGGTTAATATTAAAAGAAGGCGTGAAAGGACAGGAGAAAGGTCAAATAATCGAAAATCTTGAAACAAAAAATTCAGGTTTAGCGTCAATAATACTCAAGTAGATGTATGTAAGACATTTTTTATAAATACGTTAGGTATCTCACAAACGTTTGTTTTGGACTGCTTTATCCAAAAAGCTTACTGGTGGTATGGTGGAATTAGATAAGCGTGGAAAAAGATTCCACCAAATAAAACTTCGAGCGAGATGAAAGATAGTGTAAGAAATCAGATTCTAAAATTCCCCAGTGTAGAATCGCATTACAGTAGAAAAAGGTCAGCCAAGAGATATCTGAACAGTAGTTTATGCATTTTTGAGCTATACAGGCAAGAATTGTTAGAGGAAAATACTCCGGAGGCTGATATTCTAAAATTATGGATATATAATGAAATATTCAACAATGAATTTAATTATTCCTTTAAGCTTCCTGACAATGATACTTGCGATCAATGTGATAAATATATAATATAAATTAAAAGAATCATTAACTATTAGTGAAAGAATAGCCACCCAAAAAGATTACGATGAGCATCTTAATGAAGCCAATAGAAGATACGCTTTAAACTCTCACGACAAAGCAAACGCTAAAGCTAACAAAAATCAAGAAACGCTTATGGTTGATCTAGAAAAATGTCTACCAATACCCGCATTAACAAATGCACAAAGTTTCTATTCCCTCAAATTGTGGACATTTAACTCCACAATTAAAGATGTTTCAGACAATCTTACAACTTGTTGTATGTGGGATGAGAGCGTTGCGGGTAGGGGTGGCAACGAAATTGCCTCATGCTTACCAAAATGGGCACAAACTTTTGTTGATGAATCTATTGAAGAAATAACTATCTGGTCTGACAACTGCCCTTCCCAAAATCGCAATATCAACGCCATATTAGCCTATTTAGCAATTTTACATTATATACCAACATTAAAGGTTATCAATCATAAATATCTTCTTAGAGGGCTCACTCATTTAGAGGTAGACAGTGATCACTCTCTAATATTCAGAGCAAGGAAAAAAATTACAAAATTCCAGATTGCGGCTCCCTGGGACTGGCAACAGTTAGTGCGATTGACTAGCCCGAACAATCCACTTTCTGTTATCAACATGGAGCCACCTGATTTTAAAAATTTCCTGTCTCTAATTGACGGTTCCACTGCACCGTTTTTACACACAAAAAAATTGATAGCGGAAAGGAATTCAAAATTTCCCAATTAGTTCACATACAAGTTCGTTCTGACAACCAAGGAAAAGTTTATTGTAAGACTGCTTTTGACCAGGAAGATTTCGAGGTTCTCGATTTAAATCGAGTATTTTTCCCAGACGAAATTCCAGAAATTAGAAATGTGCCAAAGCCTATAATTGCAAAAAAATACAAATACCTACAAAATTTGTTACAGTGGGTACCAAAAATGTTTCATACTTTTTATCAAAATCTACCTTATGGCGATAGGGACAATGAAGACTAAGTGACAACGTATTATTAAGTCATATTTGTTTCCAGTTTATTTAGTTAAGTTTACTTGTAATAATGCTAGTTTTTGCCAAACGGTTTGAAAAAGTTAACTTTTTTAAAAGTGTTAAATCCCCTTAACTCAGTCGTTTTTTGAAGGATTAGTTAATATTGTTCTAAATTAGAGATGTTCTGCATAATGTTTTACAATTATTAATTAAGTTTTCAACAAAAAAGCGTTTTTTTTTCAGTAATTTCAGTTAAAAAAAATTATAAAAATCCTTGATATACGTACTACGTCCAGTGTTAAAAAAATATATTCCGAGGTATATTGTACTAAGTCCACTAAATCAAATTTCGTTTATTTTTTTGAAGAAATTATCTTCTTATATTAAATAGCAAGATATTTATGTATAACAACATAAATACTTGCCCAATCAAGAAAGGCATAAAAAAACAGTAACAAATTATTCGATATTAATTTCTTTCTATTGCGCTCCTGAACAATTTACTTTATGTGACTTAGTACACTTTACCTCTGAGGTACAGAGATGTAATTATTCGTAAGTATACTTACATGTAACAACAACTAAACATTAACTTGAAAAACCAGGAAAAGAGAACTTATTTTACGATTAATCAATGCAAACAAACTTCCAAAAGTGAACATTGACATGACAGTGCCCAACAACGCCATGACGTCAAAACTCCAACTTCCAGGCTTTCTAGTAGAGTCGGCGTTGGCTAGGCACGGTAACCTAGGGGGATGATTCTAATTGGCCACCATTTTGTCCCGCCTTCTTGAATTCGTACCACAATTTTACCAGTTTAGCCATTTTCTTTCATCATCTTGGATTCCTATCAAAATTTTCATCTAGTATATGATTTTTGTACAAAATTTGAGGTAAATTGGAAAATTGCTTTTTTAGTAATACATTTTTTAACATTTCACTAGACTGCCATGTTGTTTCGTCATAATGGATTTGTACCAAAATATTACCAATTTTTGACCAAAATTTGAAATCGGGCAAATAATTTTTCAGCTATGCCCTGAACAAGCAGACCGATGGAATCGAGAAAACATGTTTTTTGGGATCTAGAAGCATAAAGATCTGAAAAAATCTTGGAGGGTATTTTTTTGAAGATTACTTCCATTTTCCGAGAGAAGCAAAAAAAAATTTTTCTGGGAAATTCGGTTACTGCAATTGCGAGAGAACACATGCCATAAAGGAATTTTGCTTTTTTTCTTTCCTTGCAGTCTATTTTTTTAAGAAAATTAATTCAACATCTGTAATAAATAATATTAATTCTGACTCTTTTTAATCAGTTTATCAACAAGTATTCAACGAACCAATGATTTTTGTGTTTTTATTTTACGTATATTCTGTTTATTTAAACGCGGAAAAAATCTGTTAAAATACTCAAAAACAGGGCCATATATTTCAAGGAGAATAAATGAAATTTAATTCAACGACGGAAGTTGTCTTGTGTCGTGCTTTCGACGTTACACAGGCCTAGTTTATTTTAGGCTGGGAGATTCCCCGACGAGGCCATAAGAACAGAAAAGCTTTGGAAAACGCGACACCTCGGATTCTTAGATCTGATTATGTAGTGAGGGCGCTCCTCAAGGGACGTCGCTGTTTGAATAGGAAGTGTTCAAGATTTGAAAACAAATCTCGGGATATAAGCATAGAGTTTATATTACAATTCGTGTCTGGAGCGTTCCGTGCGATTTTTAAATGAATAAAATTTGAGATAAAGTAAAGGATTTAGTAGATTACTATATTATGAATGCAAAAGAAGGGTTCTCAGTTAATGCCAAAATTCTGTTCTTTCAAATAATATATTGTTTTCTTACTGCTTGAGATTATTAAAACATGAGGTTCTGTTGTACAGTTTTCGTTGATATTGTGGCATATCTGCCTTATTAACATACGTACAGGGTTGCGGTTTTTGAGAACCTGAACTAACTTGTTAAATTGACGATGTCTTAAACGTAACTATCATAGCCTGCTTCATTCTTGAGAGAGGGTAAAATTGAAAATAATGCATTTTGAGACCACCCTCGTATCTCCAGCAGTTGCAGATTAAATATTAATAGTTGTTAATATTTATTCTCGATATTAAGCAGCATTTAATGATTTTAGTAATTCCTTTTAGTAATTCCTATTAATTTTTTTATAGTAGACCCTGTTGACAAATTGACATAAATCAGTTTCTTCTTCTCATATTAAGTTAAAATAAGTATTTACCTATAACTGTTTGGGACATGACATAGACAGAAAGTTGATTACTTTGAGAAATATGACACGTGAGTTTGTTTTATCAGAAGCAATGAGAACTCTGACGAGGCAGCAGCTTGTACGTTAGTAGGTTTACATTTTTACATAGGTATTTTTTTGCTTATTTAGGTGCCCAGAGAGTATAACGAAATAAACAGTCATTTCGTTATAATTAAATTTCATTTGGAAATGTATTTGTTTTTAATATTCATGGTGCCAGCTCTCGGTCAATATGGTACGTAAAGCTTCTTGGTTTCGCGATATATCGATCGAGGGTAAGTTCCTGTAACCGCGATACAGTACTTATGGGACAGAATTGATGGTAAATAGATTTCCTTTATTGATGTTTCCTTTACCGATCTTTGAAAGTTATTGATTTTGACAGGCCAAGTTTACATTTTTTGACCCTGAAAAATGAAAGGCACATCTGTTTTAGCCGTCATGCAGGTGAGTGGTTCTGTTTGATTTCAATTGCTTGACCTTCATTTGGTTTCTCGTTTTTAGTTTTTACTCATAAAAATGTAAGTAATCATCCATTAAATTTGCTTGATTTTTAATTTAGACAAGTTATCTTAATATAAGGAAGAGATAAATGTGAATATTTTTGTAATTTTTTAAATTTCATTGAAATATGAGTTCTGGTATTTAGATATGGCATAATCTCAAACGTTGTTTTGATATTTTAATGTATTTTAAATCATATTATTTCCTCATAAATCATTAAAGTTTTATAAAACTTACTTATTTTTATGTTCCTTATATGCTGTTTTTTACATTCTTAAATTGAATATTGGATGTTGAAGCCACGTGTCTAAATCTTTTAAAGAATATTAGTCATTTGCCAAATGTTGGATGCTTGTAGGGTGTATACTATACGTTCAGAATTTGAGGGATGCAGGTGATTTTTTCTGTATTATTTCACTTACGTGAGATATAGAATTGAATATTGGGAGAATCTTACCTTCATTCTTTGATTGATATACATCATGCTGGTTTTAATTTAACTTACTTAATTTAGTTCCATAATTACGAGAACACTCACTTGCATTAAACGACTGTAGCAGATAGTCATTTATTGTACCTAAATTTGGGTATTGTTGTTGGCCAAGGGCTATTATCTAACTTTTCGTTATCTTTATATAAATATTTTGTTTTATCTTCACTATGTTGTAATTGGAGTTAACAATGTGGTATACATTTTAAACATGTCTTTATGTATGAGCAAATTGTCTCATAAGTTATCTTTTTATAAAAATTTGAATTTTCCACTTAGGAAGATTAGTTGAATCTTATTTTGCAAATTTAAGATTGTTTTGTAAAACACTATCTTATCTTTATCTATTGTCTTGTGGTTAAGTGATGTTACAATCCAATTTTGTAAAATTTTGATTTTGAAGGCTCGTTCACTTGGAAGCTCCTTCGAAATATTGTGTAGTCTTAATATAGACTTGTCTTATTTACCTAAACTGTGATTTTCCTTGGATTTTACAAATAAAATTCATTTTATATCTCAATTTCAACTTTACCTATTTTGACTAAATTACCTTTCTGACAAATAAAAAAAAAGGAAACATCTCATTTGTATCAGATTTATTTTTCTTTGTTTAAGATGAACTGCTAAATTGACCCTTTATTTTATTTTTGGTTTTCTTTTGTATATCTATGGATTAACTGTGAAATGATAAAATTTCATATCCGCACAATTTTTTTATAAACAAGAGTGAATTGAATTTCACTTAATTTTGATTTTCATTTTTTCTTGAGTAACAGTATATCTTAAATTTTAGTTTTATCTTATTTTGTCTACTGTCAGGTTTCATTTAGTTATTTAAGTGATCAACTGTTGGTCAATTTATAAATTAAATCACATGTTTACATAAACAATTTTTAATCATTTTGACACGTTATTTGGATATTTTAATTTGAAGTTAAATTTGTCATAATTTCAGTATTTTTTTTTGCTTATGTAAACATACATTAATTTCATTTTAAGCTAAATTTCATTTCTTATTTTGTAACCGTCACAACTGTGGTAAATTAATTTGCTTTCCCAATTTAACCTTTTTTTTTTAAATCGTTACTCTGGTCTAATACATATCTATAGGCAACTTTACATGTACACTCTGGGACTGGCCTATGAAGTTACCAAAAACAAATTGAAAAGCTCTACAGATGAGTACTCCTCTTAGAAACCAGTGAAGTCCTACGATCTACATAAGGGCCTAATAGATTAAACAACTGACCCCACAGCCTACAGGTGAAGAGGTTCCAAGGAGACCATTTGAGGTTACAGTTGAGTTAAATAGCTCAGCCCAAAACTTGTAAAGACCAGAAAATTACTTGAATTACAGTATAATATTTTTTCTTTAAAACAAAGATTTCTAATTAACTAATTGTTTATTTCAAAATATCAGAGTTTTGTAAATAAATACTTGTTTTTAAATTTTCCTTTTTTATTTACTGTGAGATGGGGCCATATAAATTTTGACCAATAAAATATAGGTACGAGACCCAAACTAGCCGAGGTAAATTCCTTAATCTTTGACCAAGTAAATCTTTGGTCTTTGCTCTCCAAGCCGAATAACAAAAATATCACTTTGATGGTGTTTTTTTCTGGTTACAAGAGAAGGCATAAAAGAATTTCATTATTAATCATAGATCATTTGTTAAAAAATTAACGAAAATAAATGTTTTAGCAAATATAGAAAACTAGGAGTATGTCATGAAATCGTAACATTTAAACGGCATTAATACATAGGAATATTGCTCCGAGGGAATAAACGTATGCAATGTATTCTTTTAGTCGCCATTTAGAATCTAATGCTAAATATTTTAAAATAACGTTAATAGAAGAATTTTAAATTGTCCATATAAAAACCTAGCATAGAACGAAACTTAACTCCCAATATACATATCTGAATATCATGTTTCCTATGCATTTACACGTACACGATACATCTGCTGACAAGACATGTCCTACACCAGGGGTGCTCAAACTTGTACTGCTGGCTATCTACGTCAATATTTTTAGACTATTTACGATCGACTCTGAGAGGCTGCAAGTATGTCTGATGCAGGGTTGTCGTACATATACTCTACTTACCTACCTTCCTACCTAGGTAGGGTGTACCGTAGCATATATAGATATTAGCTTTCCGCACAATATACGTTATTTTAGTCAAGGTTTGGGTTAGGTTTAGATAGGTTCTTCTCTACAATATTAATGAAAAAACTCATAGTTATTCAAAATTGCGAGTTTATTGGTTGTTACAAAACAAAAGAGTTACATATGGTGTTAACCTTAACTAAGGAGTGACTTTGGATGTTGAAGCGCGGCACTGCATGTCCTCGGCATACTTTTCATAAAATAGTACGTAACCACTGAGTGCTAATCGCAAGCATGATGACATATGATTGTCAGTTAGTCGATTTTAACTTAATTATCTTCATTTCAGAAAATGCAGACTTGCACAAGTAAGTTGACCCAAATATTGCTGTCAGTTGAAGGGCGATTTGCCTTAGATTCGGATATTTATCTTCAGATATAAAACACCAGAAATTTGTATCAGATGCTATAGCTTTGAGATGTATATCTGATATAATCTGCACCAACTTATTTTCAACAGAACATGAGTTCATATTAAACTGACTTGCTATTTCAGTAGCTAATTCCTCAATGTTTTTACATGAAAAAGGATAACTCATAAATGATGCTACATTTGCCAATTTACTACAATTATAAAAACGCATTTCGAATTATCCCAAAATGCTTGATAATTTAGCCTCATACGTATCATAATTCAACTGAGGATTCTTTGCTTTCAAAGAAGGAAAATGTTTCAGATCCTTTCTTTTCAGTTGATCTATCATAAGTTTATAAATTAAATCACATGTTTACATAAACAATTTTTATCATTTTGACACGTTATTTGGATATTTTAATTTGAAGTCAAATTTGTTATAATTTCAGTATTTTTTTTCTGTTTGCTTATGTAAACATAAACTAATTTCATTTTAAGCTAAATTTCATTTCTTATTTTGTAACCGTCACACCTCTGGTACATTAATTTACTTTCCCAATTTAACCTTTTTTTTTTTAAATCGTTACTCTGGTCTAATACATATCTATAGGCAACTTTACAAGTACACTCTGGGACTGGCCTATGAAGTTACCTAAAACAAATTGAAAAGCTCTACAGATGAGTACTCCTCTTAGAAACCAGTGAAGTCCTACGATCTACATAAGGGCCTAATAGATTAAACAACTGACCCCACAGCCTACAGGTGAAGAGGTTCCAAGGAGACCATTTGAGGTTACAGTTGAGTTAAATAGCTCAGCCCAAAACTTGTAAAGACCAGAAAATTACTTGAATTACAGTATAATATTTTTTCTTTAAAACAAAGATTTCTAATTAACTAATTGTTTATTTCAAAATATCAGAGTTTTGTAAATAAATACTTGTTTTTAAATTTTCCTTTTTTATTTACTGTGAGATGGGGCCATATAAATTTTGACCAATAAAATATAGGTACGAGACCCAAACTAGCCGAGGTAAATTCCTTAATCTTTGACCAAGTAAATCTTTGGTCTTTGCTCTCCAAGCCGAATAACAAAAATATCACTTTGATGGTGTTTTTTTCTGGTTACAAGAGAAGGCATAAAAGAATTTCATTATTAATCATAGATCATTTGTTAAAAAATTAACGAAAATAAATGTTTTAGCAAATATAGAAAACTAGGAGTATGTCATGAAATCGTAACATTTAAACGGCATTAATACATAGGAATATTGCTCCGAGGGAATAAACGTATGCAATGTATTCTTTTAGTCGCCATTTAGAATCTAATGCTAAATATTTTAAAATAACGTTAATAGAAGAATTTTAAATTGTCCATATAAAAACCTAGCATAGAACGAAACTTAACTCCCAATATACATATCTGAATATCATGTTTCCTATGCATTTACACGTACACGATACATCTGCTGACAAGACATGTCCTACACCAGGGGTGCTCAAATTTGTACTGCTGGCTATCTACGTCAATATTTTTAGACTATTTACGATCGACTCTGAGAGGCTGCAAGTATGTCTGATGCAGGGTTATCGTACATATACTCTACTTACCTACCTTCCTACCTAGGTAGGGTGTACCGTAGCATATATAGATATTAGCTTTCCGCACAATATACGTTATTTTAGTCAAGGTTTGGGTTAGGTTTAGATAGGTTCTTCTCTACAATATTAATGAAAAAACTCATAGTTATTCAAAATTGCGAGTTTATTGGTTGTTACAAAACAAAAGAGTTACATATGGTGTTAACCTTAACTAAGGAGTGACTTTGGATGTTGAAGCGCGGCACTGCATGTCCTCGGCATACTTTTCATAAAATAGTACGTAACCACTGAGTGCTAATCGCAAGCATGATGACATATGATTGTCAGTTAGTCGATTTTAACTTAATTATCTTCATTTCAGAAAATGCAGACTTGCACAAGTAAGTTGACCCAAATATTGCTGTCAGTTGAAGGGCGATTTGCCTTAGATTCGGATATTTATCTTCAGATATAAAACACCAGAAATTTGTATCAGATGCTATAGCTTTGAGATGTATATCTGATATAATCTGCACCAACTTATTTTCAACAGAACATGAGTTCATATTAAACTGACTTGCTATTTCAGTAGCTAATTCCTCAATGTTTTTACATGAAAAAGGATAACTCATAAATGATGCTACATTTGCCAATTTGCTACAATTATAAAAACGCATTTCGAATTATCCCAAAATGCTTGATAATTTAGCCTCATACGTATCATAATTCAACTGAGGATTCTTTGCTTTCAAAGAAGGAAAATGTTTCAGATCCTTTCTTTTCAGTTGATCTATCATAAGTTGCAATTTACTTTTGAATGCGTTTGCTGCGCTAATCATCTCAATAACAGGTTTTCCTTTACCTTGAAGCTCCAAGTTAATGGTGTTTAAGTGCATTGTGATGTCAGTCAAAAATGCCAAATCAGTCAGCTATTTTTCGTTTTTCAACATCTTTCGTCTAGAAAAGCTGTTATTTCGGGCAATAATTCTTGAAACCTTTCTAGGAATTTTCTGCGACTCAACCACCTGACGCACACTGGTCGAATTTCTTAAAAAGCTGGCCATAATAGAATTTACCAGAAATAAGACCCAAAAATTATGATTTTAAATATAAAATATCGTGTTTTAAATAAAGATACTTTATCTTTAAATTTTGGAACATATAGTTTTATATACAGGGTGTAACAATTATCACGGAATAGAAAAATAATGTGTATGTGCCTAAATACTTCCATTACACCTACATATCGAATTATTTTAACGATAACAACTTAAAAATGCATTTTGACATAATGTATAGTGTGATCAAATTTAAGTACTGCTACATACATGGATGAAGTTCAAGGATTAATGCCGTTTATTTTTTTCTCGGAAAGGAGACAACATATGAAAGCAATCTACCTAAAAAAATTTGTTAAAGCTGGTATTATATTTGATAGTTATATTTTATTTAAAAAGGCTAATTGTTTATACAGGGTGGCGCAATTATACAGCTATAGTAGAAAATATGTCTTCCAAGCAATAAAAAATGATGTGTCCGACCGTTTTTTCCCAAAATATACCAGATAAATCAAAAATAGAGGTACGACCTTTTCGTTGGGCCACCCTGTAAAAGGTTATAAAGCCTTAATTTAAAAAATATATATCTACGTACAGATCTATATGTACAATATTTTAGCCTTATCTAACTTATAATAGACCAAAAAATCAAACGCGTTTCTGCAAAGGAAAAACTTTACTCTTCATCAGAAGAAGATTCGGAACTGAGTGGGTGTAATTCGGCAATGGAAATGTTTGATTTAAAAGAAATTTCAGGTGTTTTTAATAAATTAATGACTTCTGGAGACAAAGTTTTGCTGCTATCTTGCGAAAACTGGATATTATTGGGTCAGAGGAGACAAGTAATCTATTTAAAATGTCAGTTAAATTGTGCGTCCTAGAAGTTTTTCGTGCAAAGTTTGACCTGAAGCGTTTAATATCCTTGTTCCTTGCTTCCTGGGCTTCCTCTGACAATAACCCAATCGGAACACAAAATGAGGAAATAATGACAGATCCATGTAGTAGAACTCTGTGCACAGATGTTGGCATCGGGTACCAATGATATAATGATACACACAGTTCTGCAGCTTCAATTGCATAAGACCCAAACCTTGCACTATCTATATCATAAATACAAGACAATGTCTGTAAAATGATATGTAATTTTTGGATAAGGCAAATATCGATTCGACAAATGTTGGCAACAACGCTGGAATTTTCAAAAAATTTTCTGGCCGTGTTGCCATCATTTGACGAACCGATTCCTGGTTTAGGCTTATCAACAATCAGACCTAATTGACTACGTAACTCATCCTGGATACGTTTCTTTGAATCTGCCACGCTTTGCTTGTCTTCTGCTGATCTTGCTTGCCATTTTTCAATGCATATTTTATATGATAGGTGCAACAGGTATTCAAAGAAACGTATCCAGGCATGTAAAGTGGATAACCCAAGTTGAAGATGGCTATTGTTTAATACCGGTTTATTCAAAATTAAAGGTATATTATTAAAATCCTTGGATGAGGCCCCACACACAAAACACTTTTGTGTTGATTTATTTTCGGCCAAAACATTGCCTACTTTTCCATCAATCATTGTAAAATGCATCTGAAAATATATTTTAAAATTGGTGGCTCCTTCGCTGTAGAAACAAGGTTTTAAATTTTTAATTTGATTATCTAAATTTAGTTTTTTTGCAAGTGTTAATTCAGGAGTCTCCCGAGCAAAATGAATGTCAATCGGTCGACAGAAACGCGTTGATGAAGGCCTGCAATTTTGCCAAACAAGTACTTCAGAGTTATCGCTATTTTTAAAAATTAACCTAATAGGGACTAAACTAGTGAAGAATACAGAAGCATCAGTGGAGCTGTTATTTGAAAACACTTGCTTATATTCTGACTGCCCTGAAGTACCATCGAAACCATATTTACAAAGTAAAACTAAATTATAAGTGTTTTCTGCTGATTCAGCCAAGGTACTTATTACCTCTTTTTGTAATAGCATCAGCCGTGCAGCAGTATGGTGCAATAATGCTTCTACCGGAATAACAGCTTGAGTTTTATTGACTGCAATATTATTAGGATAACATTTTCTTTTTGCCTCCAAAACTTTATCGTACGATGGATATAGATTGCAATTTTTTTGTACAGCTTGCATTTTAATGAATTTGTACTGATGCTTAGATAAATTGGCTTCTACAATTACAGCTAATGCTTCATCAGTAGTTAACTGTGAATGTGAATTTATCTGTTTGTTTTCAAACATTTTAGCTTGCTCAGGTTCGTTACTAATAGTCTTGAGAATTTTGGATGCAGATAAGTTACCACACGATCTGTAGCTCATTTGAGCCGCATAGGTTAACTCCTGGGGCGTTGAAATTTCTCGAAGGGCTTCTGTTTTCCTTCTTTTGGACCGTTTACTACACTCACTGAAGGCTACTGTCTTACGTCCTTTTACTATATTTTTTTTAAATTTCACAACAGTTTCAAGCCACTTTTTGTTTTTTTCTAAAAACCTGTCTTTAATCCTAGTTGATTTATTCCACCTAACAATATATTTGTAGTAAAAAGTATTGCAAGTCGATATAAACTCGTTGGGAAAAGCTTGATATCCTGTGAGTTCAGATATTCGTACCTTCAGTTTTTGAAATTTTGCATGGTTGGTTTGGTCGGGAAAGCTTTGAAGTATTTCAAATAATTGCTTGTACGTTAAAGTTAAATAGCTCCGATCTAAAAGAACAAAAAACTAATGAAAGATTTATTCGTGTATCATTACACCTTTACTCCATAAATAAAAAATAAATTATTAACATACTTTTAATTAAACTTTATAATTAAAAACTACATTAAAGTATGTATCTTTAAAGAAAAAGCTTTCATTTAAAAGGGCCCTAAAAAGAAGAAAACAAGCTTCGGAGTAAATCAAACTCAAACACTAATGATGAGTTGATTGGTGAAAAGCATGTTTTGTTTCCCCCTGCACAGATACCGCGTCTAGTCGGAAGCAGTCTTAACGTGCGGGTCCAAAAGACAAATTTTATACTAACTGTCATTAATTTGACATATTTCACATCCAAAATCTGCCAAAAATACAGTTTTGAAATTAAATTGTGACCTTTGGATCCCCACGTTAAGAATGCTTCCGACTATACCTTAAGATAAACTTGCCAAATATTAGGTTTTTAGGTACTTACACATTGCAACTTAAATAAAAAAAAATAAAAATGGAGCAAACTCGAGCAAGATTTTCTTTTTGATCTCTTTTGCTAGAATCGTGATGTACATTTTAGAGTAATTTTGAAGTCGGAAATGTGGTGAAATCACTAACAAAAATGTTATTATATTAGAGACTTTTAATCATGATTTGTTATGCTTGTGAATCTTTTTAATTTTAATTTACCAGCCCTATAGAAAAGGCACAAAAATCTTTTTTCTTTTAAATACTAGTTACTACATGCCTTGAGTATTATTATCCATAACTAATTAAAAAGTTCTAGAGTATTTTGAAACCACCAGTACAATACGAACTTTATCAAAATATTAACGTGTTGAAAATAATGACGCAAACAAGAAACCTTAAGCAATGTTTGACAGGGTGCCGCCGTAACCAAGCAACGAGATATCAATTGTTTTTTATAGGCCAACTTAGTGTACTGGAGTATTACATATAATTTCGTCATAAATTGAATTAAAAATATCGCAAATGGAAATATCATTTATAGCCAGCTTTTTAAGCAATTCGACCAGTGTGTGACGTCCGTGTGAAGAACTAAATCAGTGTCTTCAGCTGACTCCAGATCTTCCAACTGCAACTTAAAGAGTCGCCGTTGCAAGCTACGTGCATGGATGGAATTCACAATTTTTGTTGCAATGCCCATAATTTCCTCCGTGTTTAAAACTTTTGAACACAAAACTTGTTGATGTATAATGCAATGGATTGAAAAAAATGAAGAGAAATCTTTATTAGCTCGACACAATGCCACAAAATCGTTTTTGTTTCCAGTCATTGCTGGTGCTCCATCGGTTGTAATGCACACTAATTTATATATTGGTAGCTTGTAGTATTTTACAAAATTGAAGAAAACGTCATATATATTTTCGCCACGGGTCTCCCCCTTCAGAGGAATGATTGTCAAAAATTCTTCCTTAGCCAACATGTCATTGAATACCACCCGAATAAAAATACACAGCTGGACAGTGTCTGTCATATCGGCGGATTCGTCGAACTGTAAAGAAAAGTATGTAAATTCCATGATATCATTTTTTACTTTATCTGCCATCTCCAGACTCATGACTTCAATACGCCTTGTGACAGTCGGACGAGATAACTGAAGTTCTCTAATAGCAGACACGATTTCTGTTTTATTTTTAAAATCTCCAAATAAAGTCTCACCCGCTTCAATAAATGCTTCTTTCACAACCAATCCATCTTCGAATGGTTTCTTGTGTTTCGCCAATATATGAGATATTTTAAATGACGCGACCGTAGCAGCTTTTGATTGTTTGGCTGGTCTTGTGAACATGGTTTGTTCTTTTTTGAAACAAGATATCAAATCACGTACTTTTCGTTTTCTTAATTCACTCTGTGGTGGAAAATCCTTTTCGTAGTTTTTATGAACCGTTTTATGATGGCTCTCTAAGTTACCACGCTTAGGTATTGCAACTGACGCACGACAAATAAGACAAATGCACTTATCCTTCACCATACAAAACAAGAATTCTTCCTCCCAATCGTTATTAAAATGATACGTTTTAGATTTCTTCGCTGCACTTATTTTGTACTATTTAATAATAAACTTTGTATCGACGTAGTATTGCCTTCAAGTTGCAATTCAGAATGACTCCAATTCCTGCAGGCGCAACATTTATATCGGCGTGAACGAAACTCTCGAAAAGCGGCAAGAATAAAAAACGCGGCTTTTCTTTGACAAGTACCGCGCGTTCCTTTGATAAAGCCGCCTTTTGCCGCTAGCAGAGTGTTATTTTATTACGTAATAAATTTTTGTAGTTTAGTCAAGTACCTACTTATTAAAAATTTTTTTCTTCTCGAGATCGACCGTTTGAGCACCCCTGTCCAACACGGTCGCTAATGATTTTGCAAACTGGCGCAGAAGCCACTCTATTATTTAGGTCAATAAATAATTTTTCAATTGTATTATAACCTGTGGTTAATAAAATAAACTATTTAAAATTAAGTCCAATGAAATTTTCTCAAAATATTGCAACAATAATGGATAAAGTGTAAGCCTGTCGGCATGAGTTCGTTATCTGTATTCCAAACAAGGGCATCTCAAAACTAGAAAAAATATATATAAAGATATTTTCAAAGTTCATTTCAAAATATGTTAGAAAAAGTCAAAATAAGCCGTTTGTGAAAGTTTGAGTCAAATCAGACAAATAGAAAATTTTTTACAACCTCTGCTAGGCGCATTTTGACCTAAATCTAAAAACCTCAATAAAACTTAAACTAAGGTCTTAACTAGTGCTTTCGTTCTGGCATGAAAAGAAAGATAAAAATCGGCCCTTTCTTTTATCTAGATAACATTTTTGCAAATTCTCAATAGAAACATGGTTTTGACCTGATTACGTTTCTCAGAGGAAGAGGTTCGTACTTAAATACGTGGTACGTTAAATAATCTGCTTTGAGATTTCACAATTCTAAACCCTATAAATATAAAGTTGGGCCGCATTTACGTCCAGGAGATACCGACCGTCGAAGAGAGTTTTGTTTTTGATACATATCAAAAACTGACATTGACATACATTTCGGAAGTTAAGTCATATGGTCAGACGAGACCCATATTACCAGTGCGGGTATAATCAAACGGCATAATAGCAGATACTGCTCTCAAAAAACACACATCAAATATTTTCTCGGCGTCAAAAAGACAGATTTGGCTACAATGTATCTTTTTTCTCTCTGAAATATCAGTGGAATGTTTAAACGTTATATACTTCCAGCAGGACGGAGCATCTTTTAGCCGCAGTTCGCAACTAATAACGTCAATCTTACACCATAACTTCTCTAATCAATGGATAGGGAATAATGGACGAATAAGATGGAAACTTGGGTCACCGGATTTCTTTTGGTGGGGATACTTAGAAAACCAAATTTAATATTAATATTTATACGACGATATATTTATTTTAACTTCTGACAATTTGCTTAGGCTTAAATACAAACAATTTATATTTATTTTAAATAAATAAGGCTTTTATAAAATAAATATTAAATAACCAGTCTTTCGACTCGCCTTATTGGAGGCAGACCTCTGTGTTTTTAAAATAAGTGGTTCCACGTGTTTGGTTTAGCTGCTTTATTTCGGGGGGATGCGGGAGACTCAACTGCTAGAAATGAAGCAGACACTGTCAACGTGTGAGGCCTAGTTGTCCTGCATTCTAGTATGCAGTAAGGGGTTAGCTTGAAAGAAAAGGTCATCTCGTGATACCAATGGTACTCTCAAGGTGTATTTAGTGGAAGCCAAAATGCATTAGAAGGTGTTTTAAAGAAGTAAACATTTATAAAGATATTTGAAATATACGGAGTGTACCGAGAGCTTAGAGCTCGCCACCCGGACATCCCATCAAAAACGTCTTCAGTAGATATCAAATACGGGAACTGGTTCACCCCCCACCACTACTCCTGACCTTGAGAGCCCAGGTGTGCTGTGTAGTTTGGCCTTGAGGCGATGTGACGTCATATGACCTTGAGCGCGCATCACGCGGCTTCGAGGCCATGTGACGTCACATGACCTTGAGCGTGCACCAAATTTTTCGTTCTTTGATTTGCGAGCCCAGGTGTGCTGTATCGTTTGGCCTTGAGGATTTTTAACATCATATAACCTTGAGCGTGTATAAAACTTTTCGTCGTTGCATATTGTTTGGCCTTGGGGGTGTGCGACGACAGAGGGTCTCGAGTGTTAAAAGCTATTAAAGCCAGGTATTCTACCCATAAAATTGAAGAGAGGCACTCTGTGTGGTCACAAGGGATTTCATCATTAAGTTAATGTTTGGTATATTCTTTCTCGGGCACTAATACTGGCAGATCATTATTTAAATTTGGGTGTTTAGAATAAACAAAATTTGGAAATATTTACTTAAGACATTTTAATAATTATTGTATCAAATAGGGATGTAAAAATTAAATGTACCAAGCAATAGCGGATCAATATTTAAATTTGGGTGTTTAGAATAAACAAAATTTAGAAATATTTATTTAGAATAAACAAAATTTAGAAATGTTTACTTAAAACATTTTAATAATTATTTTATCAAATAGGGATGTAAAAATTAATTGTAGCAAGCAATAGCGGATCAATATTTAAATTTGGGTGTTTAGAATAAAACAAAGTTTAGAAATATTTGTTTAATTTGGTATTATTGTCTTCTTTTAAATAAAACTCAATATGTCTTCATAAAACAACGCATTATTAATACAAAATACATAATAAGAATAATAATAATAATAATAATAATAATAATAATAATAACTATTCTAAACAATAATAATAATAATAATAATAATAATAACTATTCTAAATACCTATTCTAACATGCTTGTATCGTTTAATATTAATATATAACCATCATCTTGCGGTATATAGATGGGTGATGGATTGCCCCCATTAGTCAGATCCCCATTGCCCCCATTAGTCAGATGGCTGTCCAAACCAACTTGTGCATTATCCACATAAACATTGTCCCCATCAACTGGAGGATTGTCCTCCTCTGAATCTGTGTCGGACTCATCGCCCATATGTTCTAATGTCATCATATCATTGATGGTGTGCTAGAACAATATAATAGAAATTACAATCAAATTTAATTATGTCATAATCACCTAATTATCTTATTAATAGATGCGTAGCGTGACACAAAGGGGTAGATTATACTAAAAGTTGTACCATTGCTGTAAAAATACGTTTTATTTGGTGGAACATAAATATTTTTCTTAAATCAAACCAGTTTCACACTATGATAAAAAAGAAAGGTTTTGTAGTAAAGTAAAATTTCACAGAAATGTATCACAAAACAATTCGCTACACATTTCCTTTCTACATTTCAATTGTGTGGGGAATGTGGTATCATCCATACATTCTTACACTACTACTACTAAAACAATTGATTTAAAAAATTAGGTCCTGGAGATTTTTCTTCAAAATAAAGCATCAAGCTATGGACTTTTGACATAAACTAACAAGCAAAAAAATGCAATAATAAAAGAAAAACATTTATTATACAGGGTCTTTCCTAATAAGTGTCCGATATTTACAGGATAATTCCTCCAAAAGTTCCCAAAGAAAAAATAAAATCTCATTTTTTCTTCAAAATAAAGCATCAAGCTATGGACTTTTGACAGCAAAAAAAATGCAATAATAAAAGAAAAACATAAGTTGGTTGTGGAATTATAGTTAATTTTGCTTGCGGTCACCTATCCACATAAACAATATAAAAAATTATTTCCTTTCTACGTTTCAATTGTGTGGGGAATGTGGTATCCTCCATACATTCTTACGCTACTACTAAACCAATTGATTTAAAAAATTAGATGTTGGAGATAATAAGTAAACAAAGTGACATATCAGCTATAATAGAAATTCGTTTATTATACAGGGTCTTTCCTAATAAGGTAGAAATTAAGGTTATGTATTTTTTAGCAAATGTATGTCCTCAGCAAACAGCGTCTTGTGCAGCTGTTGGTTCAGATTATTTTATGAAATTTTAACCACAAGTTAAGAAGACTACCTCCTAACGATATACGGTGCCGAGAAGATTCAAATTTATACACGGTGTCTCAGATCATTGGACATTTTATAAAATTTTCAATTCGCAATATCCAAGTTTTTTAAATGGATCACCCTGTATTTGATATTTTTTTCTGAAAGAGGCTTAAAAATCTTTGTTATTATCAAACTTTTGGACTGGAGTAAGTTTGGTTAAATCACAATATTTTCACCCAAAGAATCTGCAGTTATGCTGTGTACCTTTAATTAGCGAAAACCCTGTATAATAATTAACCTGTCCTATATATTTTTTTTCTGAAAAAGGCTTAAAGTACCTATCCACTGATATATACATGCCCTATATCTAAATCTAATAGTTAACGAAATACATAGAAATATATGAAAATTTACAACTAATTAATGCTGACTATAATGTAAAGCCTTAAATCTATAAAGATAATTAAAAGAACGCTTCAAGGATTTTTAATTTTCCAATATCCAAGTTAATTGGGTCATATATGTATATATACAGGGTGTTCAGCTAAGGGTGGTTTTCGGCCATATCTACGAAAGTATTTGCCCTAAGTTATTGGGGAAAAAATCGAATAAGTAAATCGCCAAAAATAAAAAAGCTGGAAAATTATTTTCGACGCGCAACAACAACCGTAAAAATAAAAAACACGGTATTTTTAAATAGTTCCAATTAATCCTTATCGAAATTATTTTTTGTGATCTAATAATTCCGCATTATACAGGGTTTTTCCTAATAAGGTAGAAATTAAAGTTATGTATTTTTTAGCAAATGTATGTCCTCAGCAAACAGCGTCTTGTGCAGCTGTTGGTTCAGATCATTTTATAAAATTTTAACCACATGTTAAGAAGACTACCTCCTAACGATATATGGTGCCGAGAAGATTCAAATTTATACAAGGTGTCTCAGATCATTGGACATTTTATAAAATTTTCAATTCACAATATCCAAGTTTTTTAAATGGATCACCCGGTATTTGATATTTTTTTCTGAAAGAGGCTTAAAGTACCTATTATCGGGAAAAAATCGAATAAGTAAATCGCCAAAAATAAAAAAGCTGGAAAATTATTTTCGACGCGCAACAACAACCGTAAAAATAAAAAACACGGTTTTTTTAAATAGTTCCAATTAATCCTTATCGAAATTATTTTTTGTGATCTAATAATTCCGCATTATACAGGGTTTTTCCTAATAAGGTAGAAATTAAAGTTATGTATTTTTTAGCAAATGTATGTCCTCAGCAAACAGCGTCTTGTGCAGCTGTTGGTTCAGATCATTTTATGAAATTTTAACCACATGTTAAGAAGACTACCTCCTAACGATATATGGTGCCGAGAAGATTCAAATTTATACAAGGTGTCTCAGATCATTGGACATTTTATAAAATTTTCAATTCGCAATATCCAAGTTTTTTAAATAGATCACCCGGTATTTGATATTTTTTTCTGAAAGAGGCTTAAAGTACCTATTATCGGGAAAAAATCGAATAAGTAAATCGCCAAAAATAAAAAAGCTGGAAAATTATTTTCTACGCACAACAACAACCGTAAAAATAAAAAACACGGTTTTTTTAAATAGTTCCAATTAATCCTTATCGAAATTATTTTTTGTGATCTAATAATTCCGCATTATACAGGGTTTTTCCTAATAAGGTAGAAATTAAAGTTATGTATTTTTTAGCAAATGTATGTCCTCAGCAAACAGCGTCTTGTGCAGCTGTTGGTTCAGATCATTTTATGAAATGAGAGATATCAAAACGCGGTTTTCTCCAGAATTTAGGTAATTTTTCCCTCTTTAAACTAACTCTGTTGAAAGCATACTGTTCCGTTTGGTTTTTTCGAGAAAATCTCTAAAAATTGAATTTTGTTTAAACAACGCCCTCTAGTAGGTGTACCAACAACTATCGAGCGTCAAAAATGACAACAATTATAAGAGCATTAAATGCTCTTTCAAACAAATACCCACTTGAATACCATTAAATAAAAGATGTAGGAGGCAGAGCACTTTGAAAATTGATTTATTTATTATCTTCCCCCACCCTTATTATCGGAAATATGACAAATCGCCTTAAACAAAACTGACGCAGATTTGGTTGGAGTTTTTGTTGCTCTTATTAAAATGTTACCTCATATTGGGTATTTTCGAATAAAAAGTTGTTTTTTTATTTTCTATTGCAGGTACGCCGTCTTGTGGTAGTTTTACAAACTTGGAAATATTTTCCAACAATTTCTCTTGGCCACTTTAGTAACGAAAAAAAATTTTTTTGGGAGGCTGTAGCATCCATAGTCTGAGAAAAGCTACCCAGCCACCCTTAGTGGGACACCCTGTATATACATATATGACCAAACTAAAAAAACTTGGATATTGCAAAATTAAAATCCTTGAAGCGTTCTTTTAATTATCTTCATAGATTTAAGGCTTTACATTATAGGCAGCATTAATTAGTTGAAACTTTCCATATAATTCTAGATATTTCGTTAACTATTAGATTTAGGTATAGAACATGTATATATCATTGATAGGTATTTTAAAACTCTTTCAGAAAAAATATCAAATACAGGGTGATCCATTTAAAAAACTTGGATATTGCGAATTGAAAATTTTGAAAATATGATCTGAGACACCCGGTATAATTTTAAAACTCCTAACCATCATAGATCGTTAGAAGGTAGTCTTCTTAACTTGTGGTTAAAATTTCATTAAATAATCTGAACTATCAACTACACAAGACGCTGTTTGCTGAGGACATAAATTTGCTAAAAAAATACATAACCTTAATTCCTGTCTAAATGACATAAAATTTGAATAAGAAGTTCTTATAAAAGTTACCTTTATTTCTTTCAGGGAATCTAAAAATGTAAAAATATACAGGGTGTTCCATTTAAAATTCAGGGTTTGAAGTCGGTACAGCACTTTTCGAATACCCTGTATTAATAAAACTTAAAAAATTAAAAAACTTCATTAAAACCAAGAAATATTTTTACCTAAAGTATCTGCAGTTATGCTGTGTGCCAGTAATTAGCGGACACCCTGTATAAATATTTTTTAAGATATTTATTTAAATTTTAAAGAGGAATTTTTGCTTTCTTTTTTGTATTTTACCACATTTATCGCTATTAAATATGTGAGGATAAATATGCATTCCAAAAAAAAAGCAATACAACTGAGCGATATTATTTAAAATGTTGGAGTGGTTCGGGCTGTTATAAACATTTCAATAATTAAAAAAAAGCAATACAACTGAGCGATATTATTTAAAATGTTGGAGTGGTTCGGGCTATTATAAACCTTTCAATAATTAAATTGTATGGGGTCCTTAATTTCCTATGTTTTAAATAGAAAGTGTATTATAAAATGTCAACTAAAAGGCATTGGATAAAACGAAGTTAATATGTTTAAAAAATTGTGGTTATTTGTCGGCAAATTGGAATCATGATAGCAATTTCGTGGATATGGAGAAAAAAAATGTTTATATTATGAAGAAAGTTTCTAAATAAAGAAATAATTGTACCTATTTTAAATAACTAAATCCAACTTTAATAATCCAAGACCGTTTAAAACTTACATAAATTTACACATACTGCACACATATTTTTGGAACGAAAATTTCCGAATGTTTAAAAGACGGTTATACAATACTACATGATCACATTGGTTGGCTTTAAGATAAAACCAACGGTTATTTGAAAAATAGGATCGGTCTGCTATATACTTGCGTGGGCAGAGTTGCCGACTTTAGCGCGAAAACTATCGATTTTTCACACTTTTTCCTAATAACCAAAAGTGATAGTATTTGGATAGGGACAACTTTTTTATTTGAAACTTTTTTTTTTCGCATCGTATTTTAATGCAATTAAAATTTTAATTTCAACACTTTTCTATTTTACATGCGAAATATGATAACACTATCTCTGCTGGCTACCGAGAAACCATGTGATTACAAGCATTCTGGAACACTGTGTATATAAAATATGTTTAAAGAAAAAAATCCGCAAATATCTAATATCACAATATTTTTACACAAAAAATGGCAGTTATGATAGGATCATGTGGATAATTAAAAATTCAATCTCTAAAAATTATTATTAACAGCCTTAAACATGCATTAAAAATATCATCTGTTTGAGCCTACATAAAATACGGTTAATTAACTCATGTAGATATTTAAAAATTTAATCCCTAATTATTAATAATAGTCCTAATCTCTAATTATTATTAATAGTCCTAAGCACGCATAAAATAACATCCGTTGAACTCACCTCTATATATGGGATATCCTGTGGGGATAGCTCTTTTACGATGATCTGACACATTTTTGACTAATATATATCTAAATCTATTTATCAATTTTTCGTGTGCTGGGTTTGAAGTTAAAACTAAAAATACCCGCATATATATATATATATATATATATATATATATATATATATATATATATATATAGACATGATTTTAAGCCTTTAAAATCTAACGGCACTACTTTTAATGGTTTTGGTCATTTTAAAGAAGTTTTTTTGCCTATTGAGATTTATGTGACAGCTATTTATTTATGGTAGGTCTATAAAACGGTCAGCCCTTTGGCGTTGCACAAACGAATACAAATATGAGTGCTTCTTGGAAGTCAAATACCAAATGTATTTTTTGTTGAAAAAATAAAAGCAGGATACAACAATTATTATACATACACTAATAATATGCATCCTTCGTTAAATATTAATGTGTGATAGATGTCCCAATATGAATTTTAATATTTCTAGATGTTGTAACAATATATAATACATAATATTTTTCTTTATCTTGAATAACCAAAATACCAAATTTAATTAGTCGAAAGAAATACATCCAGTAAAATATAATCTCATTAAAATTTTTTCGAGTTTGTAAATTAAAACAAAAAAAACATGTTTGAACTAAATATCGTATTTCCGTGTGTTAAAATCTCTAATGTCTATGTTTAAAATAATGAAATTTTTATTGTGGGGAAATGCAATCTAATATTTTGTTTTATTACCTAACTAAAATTATTTATATTATGTATAGTAAATAAGTTTTTTTTTCGGTTTTGTGATACTTAACTATTATATGCAAAAATCGGGCTATCTTGGTTCTACATAATGTAAAAAATTATGAATTGTATCACGAGCTTATAAATATGAATGTTTTTTTTCCTCTGCATACCATACACGTAAAAAAAGGAAATACGAAGGTTTGAATAATTTCACTGAAACGAAAAGAGTTTTCTTTGAATAAGGTTTTTTTCACACGACAATTTTTACGATTTTTTAATAAAATACATTATATATGTAAATATACCGTCAGAGATCAATTAGAAACTTGAATCGCTTTTAGGAAAATCTACAAACATTTTTCCCCAATATTTGGGAAATAACCTAAACAATTATTGAAAGTTTTATAATGTGTTTATTTATCACCATAAATAACCGATTTTCATACGACAATTTTTACGATTTTTAATAAAATACATTGGATATGTAAATATACCGTCAGAGATCAATTAGAAACTTGAATCGCTTTTAGGAAAATTATTATTTTTAGAAACAGAAGGGATATTTTTTAAATATTTTACAGCTTTTTATCTAGGAAACTGTTCAGCACTATGGTTTTCGGGGATGATTAACAAGAATATGCCACTATTATTGTATTTTTTTTTTGATGAGTTCTTTTTTCATACGACAATTTTTACGATTTTTAATAAAATACATTGGATATGTAAATATACCGTCAGAGATCAATTAGAAACTTGAATCGCTTTTAGGCTAGGAAACTGTTCAACGGAGCATCCTAAAATTTGACGCACTATGGTTTTCGGGGATGATTAACAAGAATATGTCACTATTATTGTATTTTTTTTTTGATGAGTTCTTTTTTCATACGACAATTTTTACGATTTTTAATAAAATACATTGGATATGTAAATATACCGTCAGAGATCAATTAGAAACTTGAATCGCTTTTAGGAAAATTGCCTTACCTGCATATGAACGAGAGACGTCGCTTATACTTTTCCAGCCAAACCTCCCAGTCGCTAGCCTCTCTCGTAGACCGCGCGGCCTCTTCCCTACACCGCTCCAGCTGAGCCTCCAAGTCGCTAGCCTCTTTCGCAGACCGCGCGGCCTCTTCCCTACACCACACAGCCTCTCTCCTACACCGACCTATTTTGTCACACAATGTCGTCTTCAAATTGTCGACTCGAACCATTTCCTCAACGTCTTCAGCTTGGGAAAATGGTCCCAGATTAATTGGAAACACATCTTCGGGTTGGTCGTCATCGGTAACAATTTTTTTTGGTGTCATCAATTTCCGTTTCTTTATAATCCTTCTTCTTTGTTGGATTATAGGTGACACCGGCTCCCCCAACCCAGATGTTGATGGTTGTGGTTGACTGCTTTCCACCTTATGTTTTTTACCTTGTGCCGCCCCCGAACCATTCATAAGGGCGTCCCTCAGTATTGAAGGTTTTGATGCCTCCTTTATTATTATATCGATAATTATATTCACTGCGGGCTTCGGTTTTTCTTGTCGGTCTAATGGAAAGCAGCCACCGATGGTCTTGTCCATTTTTTTGTTGTTGGCATCACCATACTCTGCTTCGAATGCGTCAGGTGTTAGAAGGCTTAAGTTTACAATATCGAAATTATTCTCGGCGAGTGAGTCAACACAGTCACCAAGAACCAAACTATTGACTGAACCACCAAATTCACTGAATGAACTAATTTTTTTTATATGTCACGAAGTATTTTAAACTGACCTTTCAAACTGAACGATTGTTAGAGACTGATTGAATGTTTTAGATGGATATTATGCTGTACACAAAATTTTGGGTTAAAACCATAAACCATAAAGTTGTAATTGGTTTTTACCTCTAGGCTATTTGCTGACCGGTTCCAATGCTGTAAAATTATACCCATCTAAAATAATATTTTGTATTACTCGGTTATTTATGGCGATAAATAAACACATTATAAAACTTTTAATTTTAGGATGCCCCGTTGAACAGTTTCCTAGATAAAAAGCTGTAAAATATTTAAAAAATATCCCTTCTGTTTCTAAAAATAATAATTTTCCTAAAAGCGATTCAAGTTTCTAATTGATCTCTGACGGTATATTTACATATCCAATGTATTTTATTAAAAATCGTAAAAATTGTCGTATGAAAATCGGTTATTTATGGTGATAAATAAACACATTTTAAAACTTTCAATAATTGTTTAGGTTATTTCCCAAATATTGGGGAAAAATGTTTGTAGATTTTCCTAAAAGCGATTCAAGTTTCTAATTGATCTCTGACGGTATATTTACATATATAATGTATTTTATTAAAAAATCGTAAAAATTGTCGTGTGAAAAAAACCTTATTCAAAGAAAACTCTTTTCGTTTCAGTGAAATTATTCAAACCTTCGTATTTCCTTTTTTTACGTGTATGGTATGCAGAGGAAAAAAAAGATTCATATTTATAAGCTCGTGATACAATTCATAATTTTTTACATTATGTAGAACCAAGATAGCCCGATTTTTGCATATAATAGTTAAGTATCACAAAACCAAAAAAAAAACTTATTTACTATACATAATATAAAAAATTTTAGTTAGGTAATAAAACAAAATATTAGATTGCATTTCCCCACAATAAAAATTTCATTATTTTAAACATAGACATTAGAGATTTTAACACACGGAAATACGATATTTAGTTCAAACATGTTTTTTTTGTTTTAATTTACAAACTCGAAAAAATTTTAATGAGATTATATTTTACTGGATGTATTTCTTTCGACTAATTAAATTTGGTATTTTGGTTATTCAAGATAAAGAAAAATATTATGTATTATATATTGTTACAACATCTAGAAATATTAAAATTCATATTGGGACATCTATCACACATTAACATTTAACGAAGGATGCATATTATTAGTGTATGTATAATAATTGTTGTATCCTGCTTTTATTTTTTCAACTAAAAATACATTTGGTATTTGACTTCCAAGAAGCACTCATATTTGTATTCGTTTGTGCAACGCCAAAGGGCTGACCGTTTTATAGACCTACCATAAATATATAGCTGTCACATAAATCTCAATAGGCAAAAAAACTTCTTTAAAATGACCAAAACCATTAAAAGTAGTGCCGTTAGATTTTAAAGGCTTAAAATATATATATATATATATATATATATATATATATATATATATATATATATATATATATATATGCGGGTATTTTTAGTTTTAACTTCAAACCCAGCACACGAAAAATTGATAAATAGATTTAGATATATATTAGTCAAAAATGTGTCAGATCATCGTAAAAGAGCTATCCCCACAGGATATCCCATATATAGAGGTGAGTTCAACGGATGTTATTTTATGCGTGCTTAGGACTATTAATAATAATTAGAGATTAGGACTATTATTAATAATTAGGGATTGAATTTTTAAATATCTACATGAGTTATTTAACCGTATTTTATGTAGGCTCAAACAGATGATATTTTTAATGCATGTTTAAGGCTGTTAACAATAATTTTTAGAGATTGAATTTTTAATTATCCACATGATCCTATCATAACTGCCATTTTTTTTGTAAAAATATTGTGATATTAGATATTTGCGGATTTTTTTCTTTAAACATATTTTATGTACACAGTGTTCCAGAATGCTTGTAATCACATGGTTTCTCGGTAGCCAGCAGAGATAGTGTTATCATATTTCGCATGTAAAATAGAAAAGTGTTGAAATTAAAATTTTAATTGCATTAAAATACGATGCGAAAAAAAAAGTTTCAAATAAAAAAGTTGTCCCTATCCAAATACTATCACTTTTGGTTATTAGGAAAAAGTGTGAAAAATCGATAGTTTTCGCGCTAAAGTCGGCAACTCTGCCCACGCAAGTATATAGCAGACCGATCCTATTTTTCAAATAACCGTTGGTTTTATCTTAAAGCCAACCAATGTGATCATGTAGTATTGTATAACCGTCTTTTAAACATTCGGAAATTTTCGTTCCAAAAATATGTGTGCAGTATGTGTAAATTTATGTAAGTTTTAAACGGTCTTGGATTATTAAAGTTGGATTTAGTTATTTAAAATAGGTACAATTATTTCTTTATTTAGAAACTTTCTTCATAATATAAACATTTTTTTTCTCCATATCCACGAAATTGCTATCATGATTCCAATTTGCCGACAAATAACCACAATTTTTTAAACATATTAACTTCGTTTTATCCAATGCCTTTTAGTTGACATTTTATAATACACTTTCTATTTAAAACATAGGAAATTAAGGACCCCATACAATTTAATTATTGAAAGGTTTATAATAGCCCGAACCACTCCAACATTTTAAATAATATCGCTCAGTTGTATTGCTTTTTTTTTAATTATTGAAATGTTTATAACAGCCCGAACCACCCCAACATTTTAAATAATATCGCTCAGTTGTATTGCTTTTTTTTTTGGAATGCATATTTATCCTCACATATTTAATAGCGATAAATGTGGTAAAATACAAAAAAGAAAGCAAAAATTCCTCTTTAAAATTTAAATAAATATCTTAAAAAATATTTATACAGGGTGTCCGCTAATTACTGGCACACAGCATAACTGCAGATACTTTAGGTAAAAATATTTCTTGGTTTTAATGAATTTTTTTAATTTTTTAAGTTTTATTAATACAGGGTATTCGAAAAGTGCTGTACCGACTTCAAACCCTGAATTTTAAATGGAACACCCTGTATATTTTTACATTTTTAGATTCCCTGAAAGAAATAAAGGTAACTTTTATAAGAACTTCTTATTCAAATTTTGTGTCATTTAGACAGGAATTAAGGTTATGTATTTTTTTAGCAAATTTATGTCCTCAGCAAACAGCGTCTTGTGCAGTTGATATTTCAGATTATTTAATGAAATTTTAACCACAAGTTAAGAAGACTACCTTCTAACGATCTATGATGGTTAGGAGTTTTAAAATTATACCGGGTGTCTCAGATCATATTTTCAAAATTTTCAATTCGCAATATCCAAGTTTTTTAAATGGATCACCCTGTATTTGATATTTTTTCTGAAAGAGTTTTAAAATACCTATCAATGATATATACATGTTCTATACCTAAATCTAATAGTTAACGAAATATCTAGAATTATATGGAAAGTTTCAACTAATTAATGCTGCCTATAATGTAAAGCCTTAAATCTATGAAGATAATTAAAAGAACGCTTCAAGGATTTTAATTTTGCAATATCCAAGTTTTTTTAGTTTGGTCATATATGTATATACAGGGTGTCCCACTAAGGGTGGCTGGGTAGCTTTTCTCAGACTATGGATGCTACAGCCTCCCAAAAAAATTTTTTTTCGTTATTAAAGTGGCCAAGAGAAATTGTTGGAAAATATTTCCAAGTTTGTAAAACTACCACAAGACGGCGTACCTGCAATAGAAAATAAAAAAACAACTTTTTATTCGAAAATACCCAATATGAGGTAACATTTTAATAAGAGCAACAAAAACTCCAACCAAATCTGCGTCAGTTTTGTTTAAGGCGATTTGTCATATTTCCGATAATAAGGGTGGGGGAAGATAATAAATAAATCAATTTTCAAAGTGCTCTGCCTCCTACATCTTTTATTTAATGGTATTCAAGTGGGTATTTGTTTGAAAGAGCATTTAATGCTCTTATAATTGTTGTCATTTTTGACGCTCGATAGTTGTTGGTACACCTACTAGAGGGCGTTGTTTAAACAAAATTCAATTTTTAGAGATTTTCTCGAAAAAACCAAACGGAACAGTATGCTTTCAACAGAGTTAGTTTAAAGAGGGAAAAATTACCTAAATTCTGGAGAAAACCGCGTTTTGATATCTCTCATTTCATAAAATGATCTGAATCAACAGCTGCACAAGACGCTGTTTGCTGAGGACATACATTTGCTAAAAAATACATAACTTTAATTTCTACCTTATTAGGAAAAACCCTGTATAATGCGGAATTATTAGATCACAAAAAATAATTTCGATAAGGATTAATTGGAACTATTTAAAAAAACCGTGTTTTTTATTTTTACGGTTGTTGTTGTGCGTAGAAAATAATTTTCCAGCTTTTTTATTTTTGGCGATTTACTTATTCGATTTTTTCCCGATAATAGGTACTTTAAGCCTCTTTCAGAAAAAAATATCAAATACCGGGTGATCCATTTAAAAAACTTGGATATTGTGAATTGAAAATTTTATAAAATGTCCAATGATCTGAGACACCTTGTATAAATTTGAATCTTCTCGGCACCATATATCGTTAGGAGGTAGTCTTCTTAACATGTGGTTAAAATTTTATAAAATGATCTCAACCAACAGCTGCACAAGACGCTGTTTGCTGAGGACATACATTTGCTAAAAAATACATAACTTTAATTTCTACCTTATTAGGAAAAACCCTGTATAATGCGGAATTATTAGATCACAAAAAATAATTTCGATAAGGATTAATTGGAACTATTTAAAAAAACCGTGTTTTTTATTTTTACGGTTGTTGTTGCGCGTCGAAAATAATTTTCCAGCTTTTTTATTTTTGGCGATTTACTTATTCGATTTTTTCCCCAATAACTTAGGGCAAATACTTTCGGAGATATGGCCGAAAACCACCCTTAGCTGAACACCCTGTATATATACATATATGACCCAATTAACTTGGATATTGGAAAATTAAAAATCCTTGAAGCGTTCTTTTAATTATCTTTATAGATTTAAGGCTTTACATTATAGTCAGCATTAATTAGTTGTAAATTTTCATATATTTCTATGTATTTCGTTAACTATTAGATTTAGATATAGGGCATGTATATATCAGTGGATAGGTACTTTAAGCCTCCTTCAGAAAAAAAATATATAGGACAGGTTAATTATTATACAGGGTTTTCGCTAATTAAAGGTACACAGCATAACTGCAGATTCTTTGGGTGAAAATATTGTGATTTAACCAAACTTACTCCAGTCCAAAAGTTTGATAATAACAAAGATTTTTAAGCCTCTTTCAGAAAAAAATATCAAATACAGGGTGATCCATTTAAAAAACTTGGATATTGCGAATTGAAAATTTTATAAAATGTCCAATGATCTGAGACACCGTGTATAAATTTGAATCTTCTCGGCACCGTATATCGTTAGGAGGTAGTCTTCTTAACTTGTGGTTAAAATTTCATAAAATAATCTGAACCAACAGCTGCACAAGACGCTGTTTGCTGAGGACATACATTTGCTAAAAAATACATAACCTTAATTTCTACCTTATTAGGAAAGACCCTGTATAATAAACGAATTTCTATTATAGCTGATATGTCACTTTGTTTACTTATTATCTCCAAGACCTAATTTTTTAAATCAATTGGTTTAGTAGTAGCGTAAGAATGTATGGCGGATACCACATTCCCCACACAATTGAAACGTAGAAAGGAAATAATTTTTTATATTGTTTATGTGGATAGGTGACCGCAAGCAAAATTAACTATAATTCCACAACCAACTTATGTTTTTCTTTTATTATTGCATTTTTTTTTGCTGTCAAAAGTCCATAGCTTGATGCTTTATTTTGAAGAAAAAATGAGATTTTATTTTTTCTTTGGGAACTTTTGGAGGAATTATCCTGTAAATATCGGACACTTATTAGGAAAGACCCTGTATAATAAATGTTTTTCTTTTATTATTGCATTTTTTTGCTTGTTAGTTTATGTCAAAAGTCCATAGCTTGATGCTTTATTTTGAAGAAAAATCTCCAAGACCTAATTTTTTAAATCAATTGTTTTAGTAGTAGTAGTGTAAGAATGTATGGATGATACCACATTCCCCACACAATTGAAATGTAGAAAGGAAATGTGTAGCGAATTGTTTTGTGATACATTTCTGTGAAATTTTAATTTACTACAAAACCTTTCTTTTTTATCATAGTGTGAAACTGGTTTGATTTAAGAAAAATATTTATGTTCCACCAAATAAAACGTATTTTTACAGCAATGGTACAACTTTTGGTATAATCTACCCCTTTGTGTCACGCTACGCATCTATTAATAAGATAATTAGGTGATTATGACATAATTAAATTTGATTGTAATTTCTATTATATTGTTCTAGCACACCATCAATGATATGATGACATTAGAACATATGGGCGATGAGTCCGACACAGATTCAGAGGAGGACAATCCTCCAGTTGATGGGGGCAATGTTTATGTGGATAATGCACAAGTTGGTTTGGACAGGCATCTGACTAATGGGGGCAATGGGGATCTGACTAATGGGGGCAATCCATCACCCATCTATATACCGCAAGATGATGGTTATATATTAATATTAAACGATACAAGCATGTTAGAATAGGTATTTAGAAGAGTTATTATTATTATTATTATTATTATTGTTTAGAATAGTTATTATTATTATTATTATTATTATTATTATTATTCTTATTATGTATTTTGTATTAATAATGCGTTGTTTTATGAAGGCATATTGAGTTTTATTTAAAAGAAGACAATAATACCAAATTAACTTTGTTTTATTCTAAACACCCAAATTTAAATATTGATCCCCTATTGCTTGCTACAATTAATTTTTACATCCCTATTTGATAAAATAATTATTAAAATGTTTTAAGTAAACATTTCTAAATTTTGTTTATTCTAAATAAATATTTCTAAATTTTGTTTATTCTAAACACCCAAATTTAAATATTGTTCCGCTATTGCTTGGTACATTTAATTTTTACAACCCTATTTGATACAATAATTATTAAAATGTCTTAAGTAAGTATTTCCAAATTTTGTTTATTCTAAACACCCAAATTTAAATAATGATCTGCCAGTATTAGTGCCAGAGAAAGAATATACCAAACATTAACTTAATGATGAAATCCCTTGTGACCGCACAGAGTGCCTCTCTTCAATTTTATGGGTAGAATACCTGGCTTTAATAGCTTTTAACACTCGAGACCCTCTGTCGTCGCACACCCCCAAGGCCAAACAATATGCAACGACGAAAAGTTTTATACACGCTCAAGGTTATATGATGTTAAAAATCCTCAAGGCCAAACGATACAGCACACCTGGGCTCCCAAATCAAAGAACGAAAAATTTGGTGCATGCTCAAGGTCATGTGACGTCACATGGCCTCGAAGCCGCGTGATGCGCGCTTAAGGTCATATGACGTCACATCGCCTCAAGGCCAAACTACACAGCACACCTGGGCTCTCAAGGTCAGGAGTAGTGGTGGGGGGTGAACCAGTTCCCGTATTTGATATCTACTGTCTTCAAACTGGAATCAGGTGTAAATCATCTGGAAGGGTCGCTCCAGCTCTGAATAAGTCCCAGACGGAGAGCAATCTGGCAAGTTGCGAAGTGCAGTGCCAAAAACATAGATTGGAATTGAAATATTAAGCTAAGGGTCACATTTCCTTCCTTTACTCTTTATTATTTATATAAACAAAATTAATTGCTGTTTCAATTATTGCAATTTTCTACTTTATGCAGATGACCTTAAAGTTTACTTTTCATATTACCTGTCCTAAAGATTGTGATAAACTCAAGAGTGATCTGGATCGGTTAGAGAAATATTGCGATGATAATAGTCTTTTTCTGAATATATCAAAATATACATCCATTACGTTCTCACGAAATCTAAACCAAATAGCTCAGCCCTACCGTTGAAAAAATAGCCCATTAAACAAAGTCAATACTACCAAAGATTTAGGTGTCATATTTGACTCTAAACTAGTTTTCGACTTGCATCTTGCGAATCGGTCGCTAATTCTGCTGCAAAATGTTAGGCTACGTCATACGAAATTGTAGACACTTCAATAACGTTAAATCCATCATGTGTTTGTTTAACTCCTTTGTGATGAGCAAATTGTGCTTTGCTAGAGTTATTTGGACTCCACAGCAAATTACCTTCAGTAACAGGTTGGAGAATATTCAAAATAGATTTATAAAATATTTGTCTTATAAACAAAAATTTGTTATACACAGTAATGATATTTCTCTGGCACGTAATCACTTTCACTTGATGTCACTCGAGAGTAGGCAGAAGAATTTTGATGTACTTTTTTTATTTAAAATGTTGAACAATTTTATAGATTGTTCTAATATTCTGGAACAAATTAATATTAATGTCCCCCAAAGGTTTTTAAGGACGAGAGAACTATTTCACTTGCCTTTTAGGCAGATATACTCCGCTGAGAACTCGCCCCTCTGTTGAATAATAAGACATAGTAATGTGCATTGTGTTAACATTGGCTTTTTCTTTATGACTCTTAGAAAGGTGAAAAATATTTTAAAGACAATGTAGGATAGGCACATCTAACTGTTGTAAAATAACTTTTGGTTTCTTCATATAAATTGTAGCTGGTGTATAATTCTTAACTTTCGTGTTGTTTTCTAATTGTAATTTTTTCATGGTAAATAGGTTATTTCCTTATAGTTAATATAAGAATTTTAAACTTTTAATGACATTGTTTTTATTGTAATATGTGGATACTTCAGTGATACACTATGTATCTATATGTGTCCCTTTTGTCCAAACATAAATAAATATTGACAACTATTGATGATTTGGACTAAGGGCCAAACCGACGGTTCTATTAAGTGGCAGAAGCTTACGATTATTTTGTACGATATTTTATACTCTGCCAGAGTTTGTCAAGATACACCGAACCACATTGTAAATTTATTACCAACTCAGCTAGTGAAAAACAACCTAATTTTCATAGAAACATATCCCACATTATATACACCTCGTAAAAAGTTTAATTAAACCAAAATTCCACAACAGAGAGATATAAAAATCCCGCTAAATTTACAGTCCCGGGCGAACTTGTAAGTACTGAAATATTACTCGGAGATTTCGCGTTCTCGCTGGCAAGAAGACCATTTGCAACAAAAATGGCCGCAATAATTTCGCTTAATTTGATAAGTAAGGCCGTAAAGTAAAGGTCTCTTAAATTAGGGGGGTTAGTTTTGTTAAATGAGCTTAAATTAAGATGAAGAAGAGAGCTCATTTGCAGAAATCAAGGTAGTTAATCAACTTTGTGGAAGTCACTTTCTTTCGAAAATTAAGCTGGGTTAAGAATAAATTTATGTGCAATATACTTGTAGTCTGTTCTGTAACCTCAGCATTTAAGATTAGATATATTTTACTTTGTGAAAATACGATAATTGTTACAATTTTAAATGATATTTTGCCATTTTTACAAATATACCGGGTGTTTCTCAGATGTAGCTCACCCTTATAACTTTTTGAAATTTGGTGTGTGAATGCAAGACATAAATCTCAATTTTTGGACATAATCGTTTGTTTTGAGCCACTTCCAGTTTGACCGGAAATGACGACAGCTTTCGATTCTTAAATGGGACACTCTATATATTCTTTAATATTTCTATAGAAAATAGCGTTTTCAGTGCAATGACACCCGATTTGTCATTTTTTGGCAGATTGAGGAATTTTTATGTTTTAATTTTTTTTATCTAGCCAGCTATGAGTCACTTAAATCGGTTCATTTCTGATCTAGTAGTAAGGAAAAATACAAGCTTACCTCTACTGATCCTAAAAACTATTTTATGCCCGTTTGTAATAAGCAAAATTAGAATTTTTGTCTTTACTCAATTTTTTTAAATATAAAGTGGGCAAGTCCTGGTGTTTTTAAAAATACCTTTTTTTCCGAATAGTTTGATACCACACACTCTAATATTACACGAACATGAAGATATATGGGTATAAAATAGTTCTTAGGATCAACAAAGGTAAGCTTGTATTTTTCCCTTACTACTAGATCATAAATGAACCGATTTAGGTGGTGCACAGCATGCTAGATTGAATATATATATATATATATATATATATATATATATATATATATATATATATATATATATATATATATATATATATAATATATATATATATAGTAATTAGGTACTTCTTTTCTTGGGATGCGTGTTCATAAAATTAAAACGATTTTTTAATTAATTGTCATATTTAATTTAATTTGACGTTTCGACAGGTAGTTCCATGTCTTTTTCAAAAATGTTTTTATTTTATTTTTCCTAAAACAGATTGCAAAAAATAAACAATCTAAGATTTTAAAAATTCAAAAATTATCTTACCATGAGACGTAAATCAAAAGGTCAATAACACCAATTAACATTTAAGCAAAATAAAATACACATAGCACATTGTGATTTTGTCAAACAAATACAAACACAGAACATCTATTGCAGACTAACTGAAATATATAGTGTAGGAATTCATTCTTATCATAATACTTTTTTTAGTAGTTACCGGAGAGTTTTTATTATTTAACACATTTATGTTATATTTGGCAAAAAAATGCTTCATCTGTTCGAACAAACCTTGTACATATGGTAACGTTAAAAAATTGCTTTTAATATTTTTTTTGGAAATTACATTTGTATTATTATAAAATTTATGTATTTTCTGCTTAAAAAATTTTTTAATTAAATGCTGAGGATATCTATTTTCTAGGAGCGCATGTTTGGCTTTATTTATCGAACTTTCCCTATATTCAACATCTGACAGTTGAATTGCTCTGTGAGCTAAAGCAATGATAACATGTTTTTTTTGGGAGAGGGGATGCTGAGATTTATAATTTGTGTACCTTGATGACCAGGTTCTTTTAGTGTACCATTCTGTTCTGATTCTATTATTTCTGTGTAAAGTGACATCTAAGAAGTTTATTTCATTTTTTGTTCGATTTCGATGTTTTTTTTTTTGACTGTGATACGTAATAATTATTAAAGGTGTTTAATATACACTCGGCTTAATTTTGAGGGATTGCACGAATACAATCATCAACGTAGCGATAAAAAAATGGCATTTCAAATTTTAGTTGGGGAATTATAGTTTCCTCAAGGTCTTCCAAAACTAGTTGGGCTATTGCACTTGAGATACTCGAACCCATGGCACAGCCATCAATTTGTTGAAAAAAATTATTATTGTAAAGAAAATACGTTGAATTTAGGGTAAGTTCAACTGCTGCTAGGAATTCATTTGAAGGTAGTAACACAGTATATTTTTTGACTTAATCCCATTTTTTTTTCAATTATGTTACTTGCAAGATTTAAAAGAATATTTGTGTAAAGCGATATGACATCCAAAGATACCAACATGTAGTTATTAGGCAGTTTGATGTTTTTAATTTTATTTTTAAAATCAAAAGAGTCCTTAATATAATATTGGTTTTTATTAATAACATTTAATAGAATATTTTTTAGGAATTTTGAGAGCTCGCTTAGCGGGGATTGAACACATGACACTATAGGCCTTAGAGGTATACCTTCTTTATGAAGCTTTGGCAATCCGTATATTTTAGGGGACACGGCATTATTTATTTTTAGTTTTTTAGCAGTGCCAGGCGATATATATCCTTTTTTATCCCATTTATTAACTAATTCGTTGTTCAGTTTCTGTAATCGAGAAGTTGGATCAATTTTTATTTGTTTATAAGTAGTGTTATCATTTAGGAGGTTATTCATTTTGTTATTATATTCCTGTGCTTCCATTATAACTGTTTTATTAGATTTATCAGGTTTTAATATCATTAAATTTGGGTTTTGCTTAAGAAAGGTTTGAGTTTTTTTTATTTTTTGGTTTAGGCTTTTATTGCTTTTTTCCGAAAGATTTTGGTTTTGAAAATTTGTTAATACGTTACAAGTTTTTGTCCTTATTTTTTCTTTGATGGTAATATTTATATTAGTTATAGAGTTTTCAACGTTGCATATGATGTCCGGCATTGGCAGTTGTTTAGAATTTTCCAAGGGTGCTGCAAAATTTGGACCCAAACTTAGTACTTCGTTAGCATAGTCGGGAATTATGGTATTCGTTAGATTTTCTACCCAGTTATTATTTTTGTTGGGTGTGCATATTTTGGTATTGAGTTTATTAATTTTTTTTCAAGTTTGTTTCCCTTTTTTTTAAGAATAAACGTTAAGTTTTTTTTACAATCGATTCTTTAAGTGCATTGAGAGTATTAACTTCAATTAATTCATTTAATTTTAATTCATGTGCTAATATTTCTTTTTCGATATTTTTTAGGTTTAAAGTGGTATCTGTAATTAATAAATTAAGTGTTTTTTTTTTCGGAACTGCTCCACGAATGAATCCTCAAATTCACGTGTCATGTTTACATTTCTGAAAGAAAGGTGCTTAAAATTAAAATTTAGGAACGTATTCAAATTATCGTTTTTGCATCTTAATAAAAAAATTCTTCTATTTTTTTGGCTTGCATATTTCGCTTAAAGTTACATTTTTATGTATATATATATATATTTATATATATATTTATATATATATATATATATATATATATATATATATATATATATATATATATATATATATATATATATATATATATATATATATATATATATATATATATATATATATATATATATATATATATATATATATATATATATATATATATATATATATATATATATATATATATATATATATATATATATATATATATATATATATATATATATATATATATATATGTGTTTTCAGTCTCTATTCGGACGCGAGAAAGAAAGCTTCGAAAATGCCAAATGTGATTTTGGCGAAACGTCAGCAAAACTGTTCTTTTCAGAACGACAGTAGTGAACGGATGTACACCCGGAATGAAAACACATTGTATTTTTCCATCCGTGAAGGAGTAAAAATCAACACATATATATATATATATATATATATATATATATATATATATATATATATATATATATATATATATATATAAAAAATTCCTCCATGTGTCAAAAAATGACAAATGGTCATTGCACTCAGAACACCATTTCCTATCGAAATAATTAAAAATATATAGGGTGTGCCATTTAAGAATCGAAACTTGCCGTCATTTCTGTTGTTCAAAACAAACGAATATGTCCAAAAATCCAAATTTATGTCTTGTATTCACACACGAAACTTCAAAAAGTTATCTCAAAAAACAAAAAACTATAAGGGTGAGCCACATCTGAGGGACACCCGGTATAAGTTGGCAAAACCCGCTAAATCTCAATAAGCAAATAAATATGACATTCCCGAAATATTCGGAAGATATTTATATATTTATTTGTTCCATAGAGGATAACAGAATAGAGTTCCAAATTGATATACACAATTACAACAGACGGTGAACAAAGTTCCCGAAAAGCAAATAAAATTCATAGTAACAGTTGTAAAAGTAGAATATAAGTAAAAAATCTTTCATTTACATAAAGACAGTTGACATATGAGAGGAAGTCACTTCTTATCTAGTAGTACTTCTAAGTATTTAATTTATAAAATGTTCATAAGTCTCAATGGTACTCATATATTATTGAAATGTTCTAAAATTACGAATAGGAGAGATAAATCAATATCAAAGTTAACTAAATAATTTTTTATTCAGTAAACTTTGTCAATATTGATCTATAGTGAGAACCAGCTGGTTGCGCATACAATATTGACAGAAAGTATCAAGGTCGTTTTGAAAAAACTGACAATCGTAATATTTTCAGTCAGGATATAAATGTTGTTGAACATAAAACTCAGCAGCATTCCTTGAATTTTTATGACATTCTCAAAATATTAATAACATATCGAGTTTTTCACCTTAAGTATACATTATTTTGACTTTTGAAAACAAAAATAATACTGAAAATAAAGAAAAATAAGGAAATCTTATGTCTATGGTAAGTGTCACTGTTAAAAAAAAATCCTACTTAATATCCAGCATGGCTATCTATGGCACACTAGATAAAATTGATTATCGAGTATTTTTCTTAGTAATATTTAATTTTTGAGTTTTTTTTAATCTAATCGCAAAAAAGTTACCGTTAGATTCGCAAAAAATCCTCTTTTCAAAAAGTGCTTGTCTAAAATAATTAGGCTCAAACATTTGATTTTATCAACTTCTCTTCTTCCTAGCTATCAGACTAATCACTAAACTTTAACGATTGTTTTATTCTGTCATCATGTCAGTTCCTTAGATTAATTTGCGTCTGGTCATGGCCACCTAGATGCAATTTTAAAAATGGCTATAAAAAATCAAGTAGGCGTAAAAAGTTTTTAAAATGTCACATTCTGATTCAGAATTGTCTCAGGAACCCAAAAAAAAATATACAGAGTGTTCCATTTTAAAAATCGAAACTGGAGTCATTTCCGGAGCGGAAAGTGAAAAATATGCGAAAACTCTCCTCTTTATGTACCATTTACATATACCAAATTTCGTTCTAATACTTTGAAAGTTATGGCCTATCTAATAGATTCGTTGACACTCGGTAAAATAAGTTATAATTACCTTAATATTTATTTAAGTGGTTTGAGGAAAAAAATATTCTCGACCATACAGCTGAAAACAGTTTTAAATTCTGAAAATACCTCACTGCAAGTCACATGATGAATACCTTATATCTTTTAAATACGTATATACTTGTCATACAGTCCTATTGCAACAGGGTTATACAGCGGTTATTTATAATATTTAAAATTATTTATTTATTTTATTTATTTATTCGAGAAATAGCGGGCAACCTTAGCACATCACTGAAATTAAAGATATGATAAGTAAAATCAAAGGTACCCTGTTCTTCGTAAATTGTAATTTATAATATTATTAACTATATTTGATAGCATAAATTTAATTAAACATTTTACCTCATCAATTCAGTGGCCACCTATAAATCGAACAACAGCAAACTGCAACAACGATGGTATCTTCTTCTTGAATATATTTATTTTAACTAGCAGGTGGTTTATTTAAATAAAATATTTGGTTTTTAAAAAAACTTAAAGATCTATTAACAAAAGTAAAGGAAGTGAATTACTGTACAAAAATAATACTTAAAACTAATAACAGAAAAAAGGTATTTAAACCTAGAAAATGATGGAATTTCCTTAAAATCACCAAACTTAGTGTAAAAGGAAAAAAAAACAAAAATCTTTTAACAAACGATAAATTTAACTCTTGAAAATCAGTTACTCCCCAAATAAATCATATAATGAAAATAAAATATCTTTGATAATCCCTCAACTTTAATAATACACTGTATGCGTAAAGCCCCTTAAACCACATCAAAAGAAGAATTTAAAATCAACTGTAACAAGCAGAACTCTGACATAGACTCCCTCTGGTTTTAGAAATCAGAAAAAAGGTCGACACCTAAATTGACAAGAACTGCCTCTGGTTGGCTGAAATGCAATGCGTCGTCATAGACGCATCCTGAACCCTTAATTAATAAATACTTCATAGATGTCGCCTAGAGTTCTACTTTATGTATGTAATTGAAAAAATGATTACATTTCCTTCTAAATAGGATAAAAGTACCTTCTATATAAATATCTAAAACTCAAACTAACTTAGCAGCGTTCTGGCTCAAAATGACCATGGCGAAAAAAAAGAAGGGCAAAGAAAAACCCTCTCAACCAGTCTTTTCTGAAGAGAAACAGTGTTTTTCAAAAAAACATGGAATTTTCCGCCTTTTATTATAAAATATTCTATTGTATTTTTAATATAGCAAGTTGACCGTTTATTATCATTGCATCGAACCAAATAAATTGTTTCAATTAATATTTGCTTCAAGTTAAATTAAACGGGCCAAAGAAAGCTTCCCATGACACAAGGGTCATATGGGACCATGAACTCTCGAAAGGGAGGCATAGACGATAACCACTTGAGAAGGTTTATCTATACATACATTTATATATTCTAGAAGATAGCGTTTAGCATTTGTCATGAGAAAAAATAAATTAAGAATTTATATACTCTGTTTTATTGGTTATTTCGTTCGTGTTAGTAATTTTTAGGTTGTTTCTCTTTTTGACCATTTTATTGTTAAGTTTTTATTTTTATAAACTTCGAAATTCAGCATCTTGCATTCTGAATATAAATTCATTTCCAGGCATTCATTAAACTGGGTTGCGGCAACAAAAATATATAAACCATAATTCAGCTAAGTATAGTTGAATTGTGAAAAATCGAGAAATAAGCTAATTCGCTTTTACCTGGAACTTTTTCCAAGCAGGGGAGACCGAGGATGGTAGTTACACTTTTACTTTTTTTTAACTGGTCTCGTTATTTTTTTTTGTGAAGGAAGTTATTTGGGCTTTCGTCGTGATATTTCGATTATTTGTGTTTCATGCACACTTTGACAGTTCTTTATAGAAACACCAAATAATTATCTTTTGGGGAAATTGGGTATGATTTTCACCCATTTCATTATTTTATATTTTATCAGTAAAAAAAATTTGCTTGACATAAGTCGGTCTACGGACATGTGTGAGAAGGCATTTTCTCTTCCTAACATACTGGTAGAAAGGTGCGTATTTCCTACTAAACTGATTAAAACATTCAGAGCCTTATTACCATCTGTTGCGCTTTTAGGTCTGCCAGAACGTATACCATCTTTTACCTTTTCACTTTCACGAAATTTTGTGTTAATTTTACTCTTGGTAGATTTAGTTATTGGCTTTCTGTTAGGATATTTGTCATTAAAAATGTTACAATCATCTTGCAGGTTTCGCAGTCAGTCCCCATAACCCAGTATAACTAAAATTTCAATTCTATGGGTTTCAGTTCGACAATCCATTTTTGTAAAACAACAAAACTGATATTGTCAAACATATCAGGTAACCTTTTGTGTGCAGATATTTTAATAAAAGATAATACCTTAAATTATGGATTTTAGACCCTTATTTTGGCAAAAACTGTTGAGTTTCATAAAAAGTGCTCTTATGTATACAGATGTATTATATTTCTCTTGTCACCCTAATGCCTCTTTTCAAAGGAATTTAATCGTTTTATGATTTTATTATCACCCTTCTTTCGAATATTTACTTTCGACTGCTAAAATTGGTTGTATAAATACTCCAAATCATAAATTTTTAAGTTTTCAAAAAGCCGATTATAATGAAATAAATTATATATTTTTAAATACTCAATGGCACAATATATTTCGAGATAAAAACCTACAGGTAAATTTAGAAGCGTTTTATAAAATTGCAAACAATGTTATTTCTGAAAATATTCCTCAGGGTTTTGGCAGCTATCAGTATCCTGTTAACTTTACTAGTGCTACTATAAAAGTTATTAAAAAAACGAATAAGTATCATAAAAAATGGAAGATTTATCGTAATCTCCAAGATTTTAATACTTTTAATTTACTAAAAGCTAGGTCCAAACCTTAATTAAACAAGATTATAAAAACTTCTTCGAGCACAACGAGACCGAGATACCTACAAATAGTAAAAAAAATTGGCACTTGTGTCCACTAAAAATAAGTTCAACATTCACAATATGACTCTCATGACATAAAAATGTTAGCAGTAGCGATTCTCTTGGTATATGTAACCTTTTTGCAGAATATTTGAGTACTGTTTATCAACCAAAAACCAATAATGTTATTGACAACGACACTACCCATGGGGCAGCAATAAATTACAATTAAAGGAAGAAGAGGTCTTTAACATTTTAATTTCTGTTGATTGCAAAGAGGAAGCCGGGACGGACGGAGTACCTGGTTTCTTTGTTAAAATGTGTGCCACAGGTCTGACCCTTCCGCTTTGTCTACGTTATAATCAATCTCTACGGATTGGCAACTTCCCTGATCTGTGGAAGGAATCTTCAGTAATTCCTATACATAAATCAGGCAATAAAAGTAATCGACGAAAATTACCGACCAATCTGTAAACTCAATATCTTTTCCAAATGCTTTGAAAAAGCAATTTACAAGTACTTGTTCTTTATAGTCAAAAACAGAATCGATATTTTGATTTGATTTGATAATTCTTTATTTCAAATTACATTAGTCAATACAAATGTACAAACAAACATAAAATGAAATGACGTCACAATATCAATATTACTTATCCTACAGACTTAAATATTCGTTAATATTATATGGCTCTAGGTCCAGGAGAAACTGTTTTAATTTGCGCTTAAATATTCTTTCATTTGTTACTCTTTTTAACTCATCATTTAATTTGTTATATAATTTTATACACATGTAATAAGGTTCTTTTTCAAAGAGAGTTAACCGGTGAACAGGATAATTAACATTAATTGTACGAGTGTTATAATTATGTTGTATGATGGTACCAAGCTTTTGTCTGTTTCTGCAAAAGAACATTATCGCATCGAATATATACAGAGCATATACAGTCAATATTCTTTTAGATTTAAAAACACCTCTACATGACTCTAAGTAAGACATTCCAAACATAATTCTAAGTATTCTTTTTTGAATGACAAAAACGCTCTGTGTTTTCGAGCTTGACGCCCAGAATGTAATACCAATCTTAAAGTAGACTCAAAGTTCGCAAAATAAAGTGTTCGCCGGGCCGAGCTATTTAAATATTTAGTAATTATGCGAAAACAATAACTCACCTTATTTAATTTTTCAGCAAGCTTATCTATATGATTTGACCAATCTAAAGATTCATCAATATGAATTCCCAAAAACTTTGTTCCTTTTTTTATCACTATCGGTTTATTATTGATAATTGCGTCCTTAGGTATTACTTTTTTATTAGGTTTGGTTTTAAATATAATAATGTTTATTATATTTTCATTTAACAGTAGTCTACTTTTATCAAACCAGATGCTACTTTGTTGAAAAAGTTGGTTACCCTGATCAGCAACATCAGACAATTGATACCCTCCGACCAATAAATTTGTGTCGTCAGCATAAGATGTTAATCCAAACTGAGTGTTCTCAATCTCAAAGTGTAGGTCATTTACAAAAATTATAAACAAAATTGGCCCCAAAATACTGCCTTGTGGAACGCCCACTGTATTAGGCAGAACTTCAGATCTACAGGAAATGTTACCTTCCTTAATAACTACCATCTGAGTTCTATTACTAAGATATGACGTGAACCATTTTAGAGCATTTTCCCTGATACCATATAATTGCATTTTTTTAATTAAAAGTTCGCGATCCAAGCAGTCATATGCTTTTGAAAGACTTAAAAATATTCCCATTGCCATTTTTCCCTCCTCCAAACAGTCCAACACTGCTTGCACAAATCGAAAAATCGCAGTTTGAGTTGATCTTCCCGGCAAAAAACCGTGTTGATTATCAGAGAAAATTTTATTATCTCTAAGGAAAGCCATTAATTGATCACAAGTAACTAACTCATTGATTGTATTGTAGGAGACGTTTTGTTGGCGGTGAATCGTAATTTTAATTGCACTATTTTAGACTTTCAAAACTATAATTTTAATTTTTCTCCTAATATAGATTTTTTAAGTATCAAAATGGCGTTTGCCCATTATACGGTTTTTGTATTTCATCCTATATATTCCGCCTCCGGTTTTACAAAACGATCTTGAAAATCTGTTTGTGATTTTTTTGTCACTTTGGACTATATCTACGGTAAAAATATATACATTATAGGAGATTTTAACTTACCAAATTATGAGGGTTTTTTAAGCGGAAACTCTCAACGAAATAGTAACTGCATAAATTTGTTAAAAAATTTTATGGAATTCTTTAATCTCGAGCAGTATAACTTTATTAAAAATAACAATCAAAGGATTCTGGATCTTATTCTGACGAATAGCAACTCTAATTGTAACGTAGAGCGATCACTTGATATTCTTATCAAAGAAGATATTCACCTTCCTGCTTTAATGATTTCCTTTAAAAGACCAAAGTCAAATAATTTTAAAAACTCTATAAACTTAAATATGAATAATCTATACAATTTTCGTAAAGCTGATTTCAACTTGCTTTTTAACTCATTTCTTCAGCAGGACTGGACCATGCTGGAAAATCAGACAACGGTGGAAAATGCCTGTACTTTTTATAACTTAATATACTCCATATTTGACCTAGCAGTTCCCCGTTATCGCCATTCATCAAATAGAAGATATCATCCTTGGTTCACTTCAGAAATTATTAAAAATATAAAAACTAAAGATAAATTGCATAAAAAGTACAAAAAATATGGCAGCATACAGGATTTCGAAAGATTTCAAACTCTGAGATCAAAAATCAAAACTGATATAAGTATAGCATATAAAAAATATATTCAAAAAATGGAGACGGATATCAAAAAAGATCCCAAACGCTTTTGGAATTTTGTCAAAGGCCGGAGAGAGATAACAGGCATTCCAAACAGTATGCACTTTGATGGTCAGAATCTAGATAATCCACCCGATATTTTGAATTCATTTGCTTCATTTTTTAAGCAATCTTATTCAGTTTCTAACAATATCCAAATTTCAAATAATTCATTCTCGTGTAGTGATCAAAATATAAACATATCTACAGTTAGTGAACGTGATATTATTTGTGCTATTAAAAAACTTAAACCTAAATATACTGCCGGACCAGACCTTATTCCAGCATTTTTGATACGTGACTGTCGATTTGTGTTAATAAAACCTCTTCAAATCCTATTTAACATGTGCATTGAACAACAGACATTACCAAATATATGGAAAAAGTCGAAAGTATGTCCAGTCTTTAAGAAGGGTGATAAATCAGACATTCAAAATTATAGACCCGTTTCCATCATATGCAACTTCTAAAAAGTCTTTGAGTTCATATTGCACGACATCATTTTTCCGTTGGTGCAAAATAAAATTGTTCCTGAACAGCATGGTTTCTTTAAAAATCGTTCCACAACTACCAACCTGGCCCTTATAACACAATACATTGCGGACTCGATTGATGAGGGTCTGCAATCTGATGTAATACATTTAGACTTCTCCAAAGCATTTGACAAGTTAAATCATGACTTGTTAATTAATAAACTTTCAAATATCGGATTCTCGGATTCCCTATTACGGCTCTTTACATGTTACCTTTCAAATCGCACACATTATGTGGCTATAAATGGTTTTCAATCAGAGAACTATATAGCATGTTCGGAGTACCACAGGGTTCCGTTTTAAGACCCCTTGCTGTTTAACATTTTTATTAACGACATTGGTGATTCTCTGGATATTGATTATTTACTCTACGCTGATGACATCAAACTGTTCGCTAACATTAAGTCTATGGAGGACTGCTTAAAAATCCAACAAAATTTACAGCATATTATCGACTGGTGCCAGGGAAATTGTCTACAGCTAAATATTGGAAAATGCCAGGTTATGTCGTTTACTACAAAGTCAGAACCGATTATTTTTAACTATAACTGCAATGGTGAAATTGTAGGCCGATCTAAGGAGTTCTGTGATCTGGGAGTTACATTCGATCAAAAATTATCATTTACCTCACATTACAGCGCTATTAGGTCAGATTCTTCTAAAATGTTATTTTTATTTTTATAGTTCGTACTACTAAGAGTTTAGCCAAGTGGAAGCCATAAAGCTGCTGTACTATAGTTATGTCCGATCCAAACTTGAATATGCGGCAGTTGTATGGTCTCCGGGATATAATATACATGTGTCTGGTATTGAAAGTATACAGCGAAAATTTGTAAAATATCTAAGCTTTAAACAAGACGGTCGCTATCCCGCTCAAGGATGTCCACAAGAAGAGCTTTTAGATAAATTTTCACTGACGAACTTAAAAACTAGACGAGATAACCTGCAAATGATATTTTTGTATAAGCCATTAAATAATAAGATAAACTGCCCCTGTTTACTTTCTAAAATAAATTTCAACGTGCCTCGTTTAAGTTCACGCACAAGCAGTGCTTTTTACTTGCCGACTCCTCGTACAAACATCTTAAAATTTTCGCCTATTTATACAATGTGCGATAACTTTAACAAAAAAACTAATTTAGATCTTTTTTCTGATAGTTTAGAATCATATAAGAAAAATTTACGACGCAAAACCGTTTTGCTAATTTAAATCTTATTCAAGTATCAGAATTTGGAAAATAATTACTGTTATTATTAGTTATAAGCTTCTTTTTAGGTGTAAAATGTAATTTTTTAGTAGGCTTGAATATGTAGTTTTTCACTGTCTTGTAGTTGGGATCTTCCTGTAAGACAGTTAACTGTAAATAAATAAATAAATAAATAAATAAATAAATAAATAAATAAATAAATAAATAAATAAATAAATAAATAACTCAAAAAGCTTGGAAAATCCAAGTAGTAAGCTAATCGGTCTATAATTATCCATTAAATTTTTTTCTCCTTTATTTTTGTAAAGTGGTTTAATAAGAGCTAGTTTTAATTGATCCCCTCTGCTATATTTGTTTTTTCTCGTTTTGGATATACTAATTAGTTCGGCTGATGTGCTTGGGGTAAATATAAAATTGTTTTCATTTACGTTTATCTGTGAGCTCCATTCTATGTCTTTAATATTTTTTATTAGATCTGATACTATTTTGAGCAAACACCATGTTTTTTCCCCAACAGATCCATTGACTAGAATTTAATATTTTATGTCCAATATATTTTAAATAGCATGGACAATCGTGTGCAGATTGACTGCGTTTACACCGACTTCAGTAAGGCTTAAGACTGATCACAACTTACTTCTGATTAGGCTTTCTGAGATCGGTGTGGGTGGAGTCATGCTAGATTGGTTTGGATCTTATCTAGCCGAACGAAAACACCTTATTGCAGTCGCCGGCTCTTCTTCTGAATCATTCATTGCAACTTCAGGAGTGCCCCAAGGTAGTCCCATGGGGTCACTGTTATTTATTATTTATATTAATAAAATAGGTCGTTGTTTTAAACATACAGAATATCTATTTTATGCCGACGATCTTAAACTTTTTAAAGAAATACGTTTGATTAAAGATTTGTTGCAATCAGACCTTGTAAGACTTGAGGAATTTTGCAAGGTTAATAGTTTATTTATTAATATCGATAATTGCTTTGTAATAACTTTTACAAGAAATCGTATTAGAGTAAGGCATAATTATCAGTTGAAGGGTGGGTTTCTTAAGCGGCAGGATCAAGCCAGGGGCCTTAGAGTTCTTGTGGACTGTCGTTTGAACTTCATACTGATAGAATTGTCAGTAGCGCATACCGAATGATGGGCTTCGTAAATAGACAATGTAGAAATTTTAAGAATAATTGTACTTTATTATCACTTTATTATGACTATGTTTTTACTAGATTAAACTTTGCCTCATCGGTATAGAACCCGCAATACAACGTTTATAAATCTCGTCTAGAATCGATTCAGAATAAATTTTTGAGGTGTTTAGCTTTTAAAAATAATTTAGGTTTTCAAAAATTACAGTCTTTTGCGCGCTCATTTTAATATTTTATCACTTTATCGAAGAGTGATAACAGACCTCTTAATACTATATAAAATTATTAATTCAAAAATTGATTCACCTGAACTATTGGCCCAAATTCCTTTTGGTGTGCCACAAAGACATTATTGTAACTTCCGTTTGCCAAATTTTCCTTTCAGTAAGAAAGGCAAACAATAATGGACGTAAGTGAAACTGTTAAGGGAAGTTTAAAGAACCGTAATGTCCTATTTTTAACATTATATCGCACTCAACGAGAATTTTATATATTTTCCAAACAAAAAGTGAAAAGAGTTTATTCAATTTTTTATACCTTTTGTATTGTAACCCCTTTAAATGTCCTGTAGAAGTACAACAGAAAGTGGAAAGTAATGGATATGGCAACTGCTTTATTTTCCTGCTTAAGGGAGATTTCACACAAAGGAAATGAGAGAGAAACGGAGAATTATGTTGCCTTTAGCTTTTTACCTTTCCCGAAATTTTTTTAATTGTCCGGTGTTAAGCGGTAAATAAAGCAAATACAAAGAAGCTGTCGGCTGGAAAATTAATTTAACCGGCGTGTGTTTTATAAATTTAATTCGAAATTATGCGTGCTGTGTGTGAGGTTTCGTGTATTTAGAAGGACCTCTTTTACATGGGTGGATTTTATAAATTATAATTTACTTTGCTCTTGGCGAAGGCCCTTTAGACCAGTCAAAAAAAACCTTTGGAAATGTCATTAAGAGGTTATTGGAGTGAATTTAAATGCTCGATTCTGCACATAAATCACGAAATATCTGCAGTATGATAGGTCAGTGTGGGGTCACTGAAAGAAACACCATTAGTCTCGCTAGCAAAACTTTCAGCCTGCGGGGTGCCTCTTTTTGATATTATCTATATCCTATCTTATGTAGATGGCTAGTTCACTAAATAAGAATGTCTAGAACACCATAGCAAACGACAGCTGTTCATTGGAAAGCACTTGCTAGTGAGTTAGGTTGTACTTACCATTCAGCTTTGGGGCGCCACTAGAGTTATTTTTAAAATCAAGAAAAAGGTTGTGGAGATCAGTCAAATATACAACATACGACACGACACGAACATAAATATTTTATTTAAAACTGACTTATAACTCTACATAAATAGTACAAATAAATGAAAACACAAGTTTTACTTTGTTAACTGTCACTTATTTTATTTTTTGCACTAGGCGTGACTGTAGTTTCGTAGTACTAGTACATTTTCAAACGCAATGGTAGTACGTGGTATATTTATCATCAGGGTATATCATTTATTGACATCAGTTTCTTAATGACAATATAGATTTTTCACTTTTTCAAGGGAATAAGTTATTCTAAAATAGTGTTTTCAATTACACTAAAAACAAATAAAAATGTTGCATGTTTTTAAAAAGGAAACATATTAATAGCATTCTTATGTAATGTACAATACAAGTATGACGTCATACATGTGCAAAGGTCAATGGTTACTAAACCTGATAGCTTTAGCCAGTTTTAACCAATTGGTAGCCAAAGCCAACGTAGCAAACGCCTCGGCAGTAAAATCCAATATTAGCAAATGCCATTAGTAGACAAGGCTAATCGTAGCAAAAGAAAATATATAGAAAAAATGTAATAGAAAAGCCCAACAGTAGAAAAAGCCAGCGGCCAATCGTAGTAAAGGCCAAATTAATATAAAAAAGAAGAAAAGTGTCCATAGTACCTCTAGCCCCGCTACCAATTAGTAGTACGAAACTGCAGTCACGCCTAGTCAAAAATAAAATAAGTAACAGTTAACAAAGTAAAATTTGTGTTTTTATTTATTTGTTAAAATGTACTGTCACAAAGTAACGGACGACTCCATTAAATTTTTAAATAGTACAGTTATCTGTAGTGTTCGGTTCGGTTTTAACTTTCTTGAGTTTAAACGCTCTCAGTTCTTAGTTTAATATCGAAAACTTTAGCAATATATTAAATATGTTATCTATTAATTAGAACGTAAAATTTATACAGGCCTTAGCTTAATATATCCTAGGTTTTCGAATCAACCAAGATTGGGTGAAGACGTTGTGCCAGGTTAGAATCTTAGGCCCCTCTTTTAGGGGATCAGGCTTATCGCTATTACATACACCTTAATTACACCGAGAAAAAATACACGTTTAACACAGAAATGGTTCTGCCACAAGCTCAACATGTGGTCAAGTGTTTTCCTTATAACTCAACAGGTCATGTGTATAAAATCGAAATCGAGTCTAAAATACTGAAATCCTAAAGAACATAAACAGAAATTATGATCTGTAGATTTGGGTAACCCCAATTTCACTGTCAATAGGCCGATCTTATCGGCCACACAGGTGAAAGGCTTCACCAAAAATGATTTGTTCTAAAACAATTGAGATGCTTAAAAAATGTATCCTGATACACGTCAGATGCTGTGGCAGTACGGCCTTTTGCATAACAGGATGACGAGATACACATTTGTCGATTTAAACCTAGCAGCAAATAAATAGAATCAAAAATAGTAGAATAAAAATTAAGGAAATTTTTTAAACATGCTGCAAGCCAAATATAAAATATGGTGATTAACCTTGGAAAAAGCGATGTGGTTTAATAAAAAAATCGTTGTATCGTTTGGAAAAAAAAGTACAAGTAAAATGATTTAAATTTTGTAACAAAATATCTGAAAAACTACAATTTCTTAATAAACAAAAAGATACTCTTTCTTGAAATAAAAAATTAAATAAATAAATTCATCATTCATCCAAGCAACTAGGTCTAAAAGGCCCTTTCGCTAACCCTGGTTCCATCCACCTCACTCTACTGCCTTACAAAGGCGGCTGGTCCTTCTTATGAAAGAGAGCAACTTGCCATAGTCGAGATGTTTTATTTCTTCCTTGTAGAGAGCCTCGATGTCGAAGGTATTCCAGCGCAGCTTTGTCCACCTTTCACACGTGCCGATAAGCTTGTGAGGACTCTCCTTCTCTCACAATTAGGGAAGAAGGGGCTCTCCGTTCACCCCAGTTTGTGCATTTTCCTCTTGAGTTTACAGTGTCAAAATGCCAATTCGGTCCTCATCTGTTTGTCGACCCCTTGACATTTAGGCAAGTTGCCTTAGTTTCACATGGGAGCATTTCTTTGGCCCCTATGCAGTAATTCGTTCTTGACCAATCTTCCTTTGCTTTTCCGAGATCCATTTGTACTGGACCTTCGAGAAGTATGTTTACTTATTCCCGGGCAGGGCTCTGGGCTCGAAAAGTGAAGCACGGGTCCGCTTTCGGCGATCTAATTCAATTTCTTGTTGTCTTTGCACTATGCCCATGGATCAATTTTAATTTCATCGCCTTTGGTCTATAGTTGCTTACTCAGAGCATCTCTGCATCCACGTATAGCCCCATTTCGTGCATTTCTATTTCGAGCTTTTAAATTATTAACTATTTTTTCCCATCCGGACATTAAAAAAAATATTCTGATTATCTCATTCCCATTTGGTGCAATCCACCTGACGAAAATTGCTTAAATTGACCGGACTACTTTAGAAGATTTAATAAACCACTAAATATTCAAGAGATGGAAAATGCGTTTAAACTTTGTTGAGTTGGTTAATTAAATTTGGTTACATATGAAAAATGTTTTTAAAGTTAGCATAGGTTAAAAAGATCCCCAAAATTCCTAATATACAAAGTTACGTTCAGATTATTCGTCTGAAAATTTGATATGTCTAAGTTATCATCCTCCCGATCCAATTTTTTTTATGGATACTTAATCCTGCTAACGATATTTGATATATGTACTTACACGGTTTTAAAGTTATAATTTAGAGCTTCGAAATTCGTTATAATATTGTTACTTTTTATGCTGATGATTACTCATGACTTAATGACAACCGAAGTAACAATTTGTTTTATGTATAAACTGAATAATATTTATCTGTTATTATTAGAATCAATATTACCTTAGTGCATGATGATAGTCTAGGGCGGATCTTATAATAATATACTATTATTATATAACAAATAATTGTAATGATAAAGAACCAGATCTATCTTATAAACTATCCGGTATTCTTAACCTCCGTAGTCTTTATATCCACACATGCCTTGAATATTTTGCAAAAGTCAAAGATTTATTTCTTCACGCAGAACACCAATATCAAACACGGTCATTTTATAACGAACATCTCCAAAACTCTCTTTATCATAGATGCCACTAGCAGAGAATTCTGTATTTTTTAGTATAATAGCAACCTATTGCTCGAAAAAAAACTCACCAGCAACAAAAATAAGATACTTTACACCACATTATTTGTGTTCCAGCACCATCACATGTTTAATAGTAGGATAAAATAAAAAAAATATATGCTTAATAAGATTAGTAATTCTCGCTCATTTTTGCCCGCGGGCTCTTTCTCCTCTCACAAGTTTGTTAGTGTATTGTGTATGTATTATATTACATCCGGAAACCGTCGCTCAATCCACGCTAACATGAAGGAATCCTCGAAAAAATCGTTTCACATTAAATAAGAAAAAAATGTGGCTTTATTGACAAACTTGGTGCTAATCTAACGGGGGGATTCGCCTAACAGTAAAGACTGTTAAAAAAATTCCTTGTTTTAATATATACATAAAATTCTTTACACCAAACTTAACCAATCCTCACCTAGTCTAAGTTTAGGCATTCTCTTTTTAAGTTCGTTACAGCCTCTGGTGTTATAACTGTGACTATGACATTTTTTACAAGTGACAGAGAACACTGACATGTGACACTGTATATCCAAAAGTGAATAATAAATGAAAATTGAAGGTAAGGTCATTATACTCAACACAATAAATGGAGTTTGTCCACATAGGTAAGTCTAGAATGGAATAGTGCAAAATCGACTGATCTGAGGACTGTACGATTCACTGAGAACGAAAGCCATCTCAGCAAATACGCATGGACAGTGCATGACTTGTCTCAATGCCAAGTCAAACCGTCGTCAAGTGACACTCCCAAAAGTTTGTAGCCTTTACCTATTGTCAGCCGTCAATTGCTGGATATTTTCAATAGTTCTGTTTTTTCCTCATTAAGTAGAAGCTTGTTAGCGGCAAACCAGGTTTTGGCTTTTGTCAATGAAATTTGAGCAATATGCTATAGTCTGGAAAAATCCACGTTCCTGTTTAGGAGAGTTGTATCACCTGCAAACATTAAGATATATTGCATTGCAGTGTCAGACACGTAGCAACATAAATCATTTATAGAAATGATAAATAATAGGGTTCCAAAAACTGACCACTGTGGTACGCCCTAAGTGACTGGACTCAATTCTGATTGGTCACCTGCACACTCCACAGCCTGCATTCTATTTGACAGGTAAGACCTCATCAAATCCAGAAGAACACTCCTCACGCCATAATGACTAAGCTTATAAAACAGGAGTTCATGGGAGACGCAATCGGAGACCTTGGACAAATCACACACTGTATGCACCGAATCCTGTAAGGCTTTAATAGTTAATTTTGATTTGCGGAATCCATGTTAAGCATTAAAGAGTAATTTCTGCCTTTCAAAGAAATCTTTAAAGAATATCCTCCATGACCTTGCCAAAAATGGCGACAATAGAGATAGGTCTGTAATTATCAGGCAACCTCCTGTCATCTTTTTGAATATTGGGATTATTTTAGAAATCTTGAAACTAGAAGAGAATATTCATTCAGAGAAACAAGAATTTATAGTTTCGGTGAACGTTTTTATTAGAGAGTCAATGGTTTGTTTAAGAATTTTATTATTCAAACCATAGTAGTCTGCGGCTGCAGAATTTTTTAGCCCTAAAATTGCTTCATAAACTTCAATGTGCGACGCAGGATATAGGAATAAAAGTTCTATCTGGCTTCAGAGCTAGCTTGGTCAAATTCTGACCAGACAACGGAGTTCTAGGCAAGAAGGAATCAATATTATATGCCACAGATTTAAACAAATCAACATCCAAATTAGTTACTCTATTATCAATACAGGATGAGGTCCGTGATAATAACATTAGTTTTTAGTTTTATGATGTAATTCAACACATTATTGAGATAAGAAAAAAATATTTGGGAGTCAACCAAGCAAGTTCTATAACAATTTATTAAAAGCAGATTCATGTCTGGAAATTGAGGGGCACAAAGTTCAGAGTGTATCTCTTGACCATGTTTACTCAAAGAAATTGCCTCATTTTTAATATCATATCATTTCTTGTAAAAATGGCAACACCGCCATATTTACGAGTGGTTCTGCTAAAGTTACTTCTCAAATTAAAGCCATATACGTTAAAAATCATACCTTAAGTATCTATCGATTTATTATAGCGGCCAGACGTAATGAAAGCCTGCTATAAAAAAACAGTAACATAATTTGAAAATCGCAGAATATATTTTATCATCTAATTTGTAATGAAATTCTCGATATCTTTCCTAATTTAACTCTCTTTCTAGTTGTAATATTTTTCGAGATAGCAAAGTATATACTAAGACAAATTTTGGACACACTGTATATCAAACATCATATTACTGTAAAACAGATATGATCAACAACACGAATAACTGCTACAAAACCAAGCAGTACGCCAGGGCTCCCTAAAGGCCTTCGCAAAGGAAAATAAAAATTTGCACACCATTTTACGATTGTGCTTACAAGTACCATTTAGAGTCTTTTTTTAGGCCATTAACGCGAACGTAATTTTCCCCAAATTCCTACTCGGGTTTACAAGTATTTACTGGTCATAAAGTTACCCCCCATTGTCGGTTGAGTTAATTTCGAAAATTATTAGCTGGTTTCCTTTATTATCCTGAATGTATCATTTCGCTTTTAATATTCGCTTAGATATACAATGCTAAGTGGAAAGTAATGGATATGGATACTGTTTTATTTTCCTGTTTGCGGATCGTTGAGACCCAGGGGAATGAAGACAAATGGAGAATTATGTTGCTCTTATCTGTCCGTATTTTCTCTTTAATTTTTTTACATTTTTGTGGCAATAAATTTTTACATTTGGTGGTGTGCAAATCCTTATGAAAAGAATTGTTAATTGTTCCTATGAGAAAGATCAATTTTTGCAGTACTTCCGAATAGATCGTAAGTCATATTACATTGATATTGACAGAAAGGACTAATGATACTTAAAAAATAATGAAATAATGTCTCGACAAATTTTAAAAAAACAAGCGTATTTTCAATCTCTCAAAGGCAGCAATAGTTAATTGATAAAAAAAAGCCCGTCGACAGCTTGTGTGGGTTAATTACATTCTGATATAAAAGTAATGAAAAGAACTTAAGAACAATTTTCCTATCATTTAATAAAGGCTAATACAGGGCGAGGCAAAAATTCGATGCTCTGTGCATTTGGAAAAATGCAGTCTCTTACACTTGGAGAATTTATAAGGTTCTTTTAGGAAACAGTAAGGTAAACCAAAATACACTTTTCCGGAAAGTTTGAACAAAATCCGTTCAGTAAAAAAAAATTTGCAGCATCAGAAAGTTCTGAAATAGAATGCAAAAAATCTAAACTAAAGTCAATAATCAAAGAACTTATGAACAAAAAATGTGCATTTTCATCTAGGCTAACTTTTAAATCCAATTTTTTCTGTTTTCAGGATTTATCGCATTTTTCAGAGATTTTCACCCCAAAAGAAAACAAAAAATCCGACATACCCAATTTAATTTCGCTCAGTGCGTCTGTGTGTGTGTGTGCGTGTGTATAAGTTTATGGCTCTGGTTGAAACCAAATGGCCAGCTTCGTATCTTTCTCTGCATTATTTGTATTTGTTTATTTTTTTTTAAATTAGGGTACCTTACGTTCTATACTAAGGGTACTATATACTATGCAATTACATTTTTTTTTATATATATTTATTTTTGTTTTTCTCTTTTTTGTATATTTAGCTTTGTTTTTTTTATCTTTGTTTTTTTTGCATTTTATTTTTTTTGCTTTTATGTTTCTCTTTTTTGTTGTTGATTTTTTTTAATTAATTTTTTGTTTTTTTTATTTATTAACTTAAAATAATTATGTTACAGTAGGTTCCTTTACAATTCAATTTTTCTTTCTATAATAAATTTGTACAATATCTTATATACATTAAGATTATTTGATTCAATTAAGCTGCTCAGATTAAAAGGTAATTGAAATAAAGTTTCTATCGTGTTATGTAAGACATTTAGATGATCTTTCAGTCTAATACAATTTAATAGGCAGTGCTCTAAGTCACCTAATTCACCACAATCACATAATTCGTTATTGCTAACGCCAATTTTTTTCCGATATTTTGGATATAATGCATGAGAAGTACGAATTCTAGAAATAGTTCTTATATAGCTTCTGTTTGAAATTGTTTCAAACCATCTACTTTTATTAATCACAGGGAATATGTTTTCATAAATAATACCTTTATTGATATCATTATATTGCACTTGCCAATTTTGAAACATGATTTCTTTAGAATTTTTTATTATATCTGAAAATGGAATTTTTAAATCAACATTTGGGTGAGGTATCTTGGTAGCATCTTTTGCAAGTAAATCAACCATTTCATTTGCTGAGATTCCTATATGTGCTTTTACCCATACTAAGCAAACACTAATGTTATTGGCCTGTAACCTATGATACGTTTTTAATATTTCGACAATAATGTGATTGGTAGGTGCAATATTTATACAATTTTTAATTCTTTCAAGTGCACTCCTACTATCTGAAAAAATTACAAAGAAATTATTTTCTTTAAACTCTAGACAATATTTAAGTGCCTCCCAGATAGCCCACAATTCAGCCGTATAAGTTGATGCTTCGTTAGGTAACCTAAATTGTTTTGCTGTTTTTTTGTTGCTATGATAAAAAGCACATGCGGCCTTTTTGTCTATTAAAGACCCATCTGTAAAAATGTGCTCATGGTTAGACCATTTTGTGTATATGTACTCCAAAAAGTTTATTTTAATTATATTCGGGTCACTAATGATATTTTCTGAGAGTATAACTTTAGGAATTTCATTTATATTTGAGAGACTTAAATATTGCTATTGGAGATTGATATATATATTATCTTTTATTTGGGTTATCCAGGAGTAGCTTAAAACTAAAAGGGGGAGTTTTTTGAGCCTTCAAAACATGTGGGTGTAACCAAATATAGACAACATGTTTATCTTATTTACTAAGGAACTGTTTTTAGAGATAAGTCTAAGTAAAAATTTGTCTGTTAGAAAGTTCCGCCTCAATGCCAGCGGTGGTTCTACACATTCGTTTTCGAGAACATTTATAGGTGTGCTATTTAAAAGTCCGATGCTTCTGCGAAGACATTTATTTTTTATTAGTTCTAATTTTTTCAGATGTGTTTCGGCAGCTGATCCATAGAAACTACATCCATAATCTAATATTGACCTAACAAAGGATTTGTAGAACATCAAACAAATATTTGGGTCTGCCCCCCATTTATGATGGCTAAATGCTCTAATGACGTTTATGCCATTTTCCGTTCTTTTAATTAGGTTTTGTATGTGATCCTTCCATATCAGTTTCCTATCCAGACTTACTCCCAGGTATTTAATAGTGGTTTTGCATGGTATAAAAGTATTTTTAAAATACATCATATTTGGTGGCGGATTTCTGGCTTTTGAAAATATGCACGAGACAGATTTCTCAGTGCAGAGTGTGAGTCCATTGTTTGTATGCCAAATGTTTATATTTATAAATCTGTCTTCCAAATTCTTGGTGGCAATCTGTGTAGACTTATGCTTAGAGTACATGCAAACATCATCTGCAAATTGTAGTATATGCACTTTGTTGTCAAATATTGATTCTAAATCATACGTATAGATGATGTACAGAATAGGACTTAATATACTGCCTTGAGGTAGACCAATCATAGCTAATTGCGGGTGGGTGAGTCCATTGTTTGTTTGAATAAAAAGTTGTCTGTTATAATATAAACTGTAGATATTTTTAACTATTTTTTTCAGAATACCCAAATCGCTCATTTTTTTAAACAATATATTATAGTTTACATTATCGTATGCACCCTGAACATCTAAGAAAATTGCAGAAGTAGCTTCCCTATTAGTAAAGTCCAGCTGTATATCTGTTAGCAGATGTCCTATAGCTTCTTGTGCTGACGTGCCTCTCCGAAAGCCAAATTGGGTCTTTGGAAATTTGTTGTATTTTTCCATCCAGAACTCCAATCTGTTTTTTAGAAGTCTCTCATATGTTTTTAAAATACATGAGGCTAGTGCAATCGGTCGATATGATGACGCTAAATGTTTGGGTTTTTTTGGTTTAAGAATAGGAACCACTACATACATACAGTGCGTCTAAACCAATTTTTATTTGGACAAAGTGCATAATTCAACATTACGTTCCATTCTAAACTAATTCCCGATTTTTGGAAAAAAAAATTCTGGAAAGATAATATTGACCTACAAATCAAATTTGAAACAGCTTGCTAAAAAATCTCACAATAGAAAGATAAAAATAAGCATATTATTTTTCGTAAATAAACTTTCAAAATTCTCAACGCAAAACGCGATTTGAACCTGGTTAAGTTTTAGACATGAAAAAAAATTAGACAACGAAGCCCTCGACGATGCCTCAGAGCTACAGAGACGGTACCATCGATAAAGAACCCTAAAACCAATTGAAATAAATGCGCGTCCGAAAGTTGTCGACTCCCGCAGATTTTATAAAAGAGTGTTTAAAACATTTCGTAGAAAAAAATCTGTAAAAAAGTAAAAAACAAAAACAAGTAACGTAGAAAATTTCTATTCATTTTCAGCTGAGAAAGTTACAATCTCTTCTTTGAAGTATATATTACGCATATCATTTTAGTAAAATGAATATAATCAACAACACGAGTAACTGCTACAAAACCAAGCAGTACACCAGTGCTCCCTGAAAGCCCTTGAAAAAAAATAAAAATGTGCACATCATTTTACGATCCTGTTTACAAGTACCATTTTTAGAGCATTTTCTTAGACCATTAACGCGAACGTAATTTTCCCCAAAATTCCCACTCCGGTTTACAATTATTTAGAGGTCATAAAGTTACCCTCCCATTGTCAGTGGGGAGAAAATCGCCCCGGGTACCTCCGCTGAATTAACCCCTGGTTATAAGAACAGCGTTAAAACGACATCGGTTTTTGGAACTTTAATGCTGCTTTCGTCTGCCTGAATATAAAAGAAAATCAAATCTGTTAGAAATAACTTCTTTATTTTTATAGAAGTATTTTATCAGTTAAACTGTGAAATATTTTTAGAAATATTTGATTAACAGTAAAAGTTATGGTACAAGCGGAGATCGAACCCGCACCTCTGGATCTCTAGCTCATAGCTCTATCGTACCATTGATAAGCACTTCGTTAGAACTTGCACGTATTCAAATCCACAAGCATCATAATCATTGTTAATCCTGTCAAATAATCTATCCTGATAGCGCGCCGTTCCTCACTGGGCGTCAAATCTAACATCGCTATTAGATTCCGTTCATATTAGTAAATTTATAATCTGCATTATGCCCGTATAAGTCAATTTTTTAGTACAAGTATTCTCAGTTTTTAAATTGTGATATTTTTCTAGAAGTATATGATCAACATGTATAAACCACCTCCAAATCCTCAATTTAATTTAATTTTTATTTTATTTTAACTGCTCTATAAACCCACCTTTAGTATCACTCATGAAAAGTAATCCACACATTTTTATGTTTTTCGACCAACAAGATTTTTAAATTTCAAATTGAAATAAAGCTCGAACGATTGATTTTCGAAGATTATCTTGATTACGAGGCCGAAATCCTTCCTTATATATTTGGTTGGTCATTTGCCTACCGTTTTCAATTGGATTCAAATCAGGGCTTTTTGAAATCCATGACAGGGCAAAGTTTCTATATTATTATTTCGCAATATATTTTGCATTACTCTAGCTGTATGTATAGAGCACTTATCATATTGAAATACGAGGTTGTCTCCAAAAATTGACCACACAGCAGTAAACATCTGCATTAGGCCTTTCTTCAATTACTGTACATAGTACTGGACCCCTGATACTTATCCAACCCCAAACGTTTACAGAAAAACGACCACTTTTAATTACTTTCCGTGTATTTCTTTCATCATACCTCATCTCAACAGGTCTATACACACGCAGTGCCCAACCTCCTTTGCTTATCAAATTCTGTAAGGAATAACTTATTAGAAACAGCACGATTCCTTAGGTTGGATAACCGTATGCTTCTTCTTGCAGTATTTGCAGAACCTGGGAAATTGATTTCTTCTTTAGCCTTTACTGCTGTTTGTAAAGGATAGTTTTTTCCATTACGAAGAAAATTATTGACTTTTGTTCCTCCGTTAGCTTCGGTATGATGTATGTAAATGTAGAGGATTTTGGTATTTGATTTCAAACAAAGATAAATATTAGTTTTATATAAAAAAACAAAACACAGTGTAAGTGTCAAAATAAAAAAAATTGACTTTGACATTCCAATCCTAAGTTAACTTTGGCATTGTCATTCTAGGTTAGTTCTTGGAATAATAGTTCACTAGAGTAAAATGGGTAATTTTCGTCCCAGTAACTTTTGGTGACGATGGAACATATTCGAACCCACCAGTATCATAAACATTGTTGATCCCGTCCATAGAGTTATAACATTTATAACTCTATGATCCCGCTAAATATTATAATTCCTTATAAGGAATACCGCGCCATTAGTTTAGAATATTTGGCTGGCTTGAAATAAAAGTTTAATTGTTTTTTATTTGTAAATTATTTTATTACTATTAATTAAAAGTTTTATAAACAATATTTTATTTCTTTAGTTTGCCTCTAGCTGCTCAGTATAATGCTAATGCGGAGGCACAAGTGGTGTGAGTTCGATATTTTAGATAAAGATTTTAAAATGGGCGCCAGGTCTAGGTGACCAAAAGATAGAAGATAAGAGGTATGAAAATATATATATATATATATATATATATATATATATATATATATATATATAGGCCTTAGTTCTCGAGATACACGGTGTTAAATTTTTATTGAATTTTCCTATTTTTTAAATAAAATCTCTTATAATGTAAATAATGGAGTGAAAATTGATATTTGGGGGTTTTTTGGTATGACAAATTCAAATCTAATATTAGTATTGCTCTTACTTGTAGGGGGCGCCACCTACATGTCTTTCTACTTCTTCGAACAATCACAAGATCAAATTTTGTCACTGTCAATTTCTGTTCATAACTTTTATTATCTGACAATAATCATTTAAGAAACTTTAGATCTAAATACGTCATTATGCCTGTGATATTCTCGCATCGTGAATATGCAGATATGATATTCGTCTATGGCTTCTACAATGGGATCGCAATTCAAGCAGTCGCGGAGTACCAGCGTCGTTTTTCAGATAGAAGGATGCCAGATAGAAGAGTTTTTCAACAAGTTTTCACTACTGCTGGAGAATCTGGGATGTTTCCAAGTGCGAAAATTGTATCTGAAAGGGAATCGGGACCCAACGTTGAAGTAAAAGAGGCTATACTCAATGCCGTCGAAAATGATCCAAGCATAAACACTAGGCGGATTGCAGATACTTATCAAATTACACAATCGTCTGCTTGGAGAAATCTTGACATTAATTGTTTATACCCATTTCATTTACAACGGGTTCAACATTTGCAGGAGGGTGATTTTGAGTTGAGAATGCAATTCTGTAACTGGATTAATGAAGATCGAAGGTTGTATAGGTATGTTTTGTTCACTGATGAAGCACAGTTCACGCGTGATGGTATAAATAATCTTCACAATGAACACCGGTGGTCCTATGAAAATCCTCACGCTACTGTAGAACATAATTTCCAACATAAATTTAGCATTAATGTGTGGTGTGGAATATTAAATGGTCATTTAATTGATGTATTTATAATCGACGGTAGTCTTACAGGAGAAAAATATTTAAACTTTCTTAAAAATCACTTGCGAAATCTATTAGAAGATGTTCCCCTTAAAGTAAGACGAAACAAGTATTTGCAGCATGACGGAGCCCCTGCACACTACAGTTTACTTGTAAGAAATTTTTTAAACCAAAACTTTCCAAACGGATGGATTGGTCGGGGAGGTCCGTTTAATTGGCCACGTAGATCGCCAGACCTTAATCCTTTGCATTATTGTCTTTGGGGATGGTTCAAATCACTGGTATATTCCACTAAAGTAAATACAAGAGAAGCATTATTGGATCGGATAACAAACGCAGCACAAACACTAAGAAATGCGCCCGAATGTATCCACAGAGCAACCCGAGCTATACACCATAGAGCTGAACTGTGCTTAGAAGCAAATGGTGGAATTTTTGAAAATTATAAAACGTAACCTAGATTTTATTAAAAACAACTTAATAATAACAATTTTAATAAAAATTAAATACCTTTTGTTTAGCTTATGTCTGAGGCACTGAATACACACCTCAAAAAAATGTGTTAGTCTTTCATTTCAAAGCTTTTGTGCCAAGATGCGTTTAAATTTGGACAAAATAACAAACTTTTAAAATTTTGCGATAAAAAATTACATGCGCCGAAATTGTTTTAAATCCAAAAAAAAACAGGTATACATTTTTGACGTAGAAATGGCAAGGGAATAATGTAAAATGTAATACAAGACTGTACCAAAAAGTTGTGATTGTTCGAAGGAGTAGAAAGACATGTAGGTGGCGCCCTCTACAAGTAAAAGCAATACTAATATTAGATTCGAATTTGTCATACCAAAAAAACCCCGTATATCAATTTTCACTCCATTATTTACATTATCATAGATTTTATTTAAAAAATAGGAAAATTAAATAAAAATTTTAACACCTTTTATCTCGAAAACTAAGGCCTTGCGGACACTTATTTATATAGACTTTTATGGTAATTTTTTGGTCCTGAATATGTAGCTGAAGTATTGACATTTCCTCATGAATCACCCTGTATATATTAAACTTAATCCATCTAATAAGGAAAACACTAGCAATGTACTTCAATAATTTATTTTAAATTCTTCCTTTTTTAGAAGATATCTAAAAAATACAATCTGTCCTATATTGGCACAACCAATCTGCTTTATTTTTACAGAAATAGACAAGCATAAATAAAATATGCTTTACCTTTGCAGATGCACTAAAAGGTACGTCATAAAGTAAAATTAGAAAACTTAGTAGTCTATGTGATGCTCAAAAATGAAATTTAGAAAAGTTTAATTAAAAGATAAGATGATTTAAAATTGAATATATACGAAACATAATATTACCAGTAATGATCTACATTAGCAGTTACATTAATTAAATCTACCTTATAATCAAAAGAGAGCAACAATCACATAAATGTAACTAAAAATGATAAGCCCTGAACAAAGTAAGGTACAATATAAGAACAGCAGTTACCCTTACATATGTCTGAAAGCCATATAATAAGAAAATAACTGTAGGTGTTTTAAAATGATATGTATAAGCCTTAAACAAAACGTAAGGAATCGTAATTAAAATATATGTTAAGCATTTTATTAAGATCAAGAAATTTTATTACTGAAAATTAATATTGGTATTAAGATAGAGATGAGAGATAAAATTATTAAGGCAAACTAATTATTATTGAAAATAAATTAAGAATAAATATATATTTAAATTTTGAAATATCTTTCAATTGACAATGAAGTAACTATAAGCCCGCAAATACAATCAACTTGAAATATAGAAATCGTTACATAATAACACCAATTTCTATTAGTCGATAAGCCCAGTTACCGTCACATCAAGGTATTCTAGAGAATCTGTATTAAATTTGTGTTGGAGAAGAAAATGTATACAAAGTATATTTATAAAATAATTAAATTTGTTTTAATTCATTTTAGAACAAACAATGCCGTGCAAATTATATCGATTAACTGAAAAGGCCACAAATAAAATTAACTAGATGGAAATATTAATATAAGAACACTCATTTCTGTTAGTCAATAAGCAACAGTAATCAGAAAATCAATGCACTTTAGAGAAACTTTATTTATATTTATATTTAATTTTAACTTGTATTAAAAAAAAATTAAATATATAAAGGTAAGTACTTGATTTTTAAGTAAATAGGTAGGTAAATTTAATAATAAAAAAATTCGAGAAATTAAGATAATTAATCGCACAAAATATCTTACTATGGACTACTAAATAACAAAAAACTGAATCATAAGACATTCACCTTTTTGGCAATCAGTACAATAATCAAGCTCATCAATACGGCAAGATAAAAATAAGATATCTATGATCTTGTATCAAAGTTTAAGCATACATTCCAAATGTTTAGCTAGCTAAAGAGAAAATTATAACTAACAAGTATAAAATCAATAATCGACTTTTTACTGATTTTAAATAAATTCTCAAAATTATGCTTGATAAGCCTAAAAATTCTCACTCAATCAAGAGTGTATTTTTTATACTTAATGTTAAACTATTTTTACCAAAATGACAAATTTAAATTTAATTTGGAAGATAAATATTTCAATTTTCAAAGGACCTTATAATTAATAATTATGTACCTAATTAAATTTCAAAAGAGACTAATATTAACTCTGTGCTTTAGAAAAATATTATACAGAGTACTTAAAATATAGTAAAGGTAATAAAGATTTAATAAATTTAGATACTAAAGATAAGTAGCCTTACAAAATCTGGAAATTTACTTATTTTTCCCGAATTTCAAAATATTTTGCTAAATATAATTTTACAGGTATAATATTATTTAAATTTTGAAGAAAAGTGCAAAAATATATTACATATGTAATCTAAATATAAGCAAAAAAATATATTACAAAGGCGAAAAATGTTAGAATTTCAACGTTTCAAAATCACAACAAAAGGCAAAAATATATTACAAAAGTTACTTAGCTTGCAACTAAAAGTGCATATATACCATATATACCAGAGTCCGCAGTCAGAGCCTCCAAAACGCTTCACAGCAAAGTGGTCAATTACCACGGAGTGCTCCCAACTAAAATTCCCAATCCGACACTTATATCTGCAGGCAGGAACCTCCACCGCAAAATGGATCACAGATTCTAGGAATGAACAGGAGTCTCCACCAAAAAAAAACTGCTAAGCTTAGTGCTGCTTTACTCTGAATCCAAATTTCACATTTTATAGGTTGTTCAAAAGATGGTCATCATAAAAATCCAAGAAGGGGTGAAAAGTAGAGAAAAAATTAAAGACAATAAGAAAGAATGAAAGCCTGAAAAAGAAAAAATATCCTGTAATGGTGGTAATGGAAGTGCAAAACCTAAAAATTTCGGAAATAGTCTATTTATTTTTTATTTACCTGATGGTCTGGCGCTCTTATCGGTCGGTAAATCCCATTTAAGATATACAAACTTTGAAATTTAAATCCAGCACATGCTGTATGCAAAAATATCACATTACTTCCAAACGTTTGTACCTCTACAGATTTAAGTTAAGAATAGAGGACGCCTTTCTCACTTCAATTGGTTTTATTGACATAGATTCATAAAACACTGTGACCCCACAAACAGACTAAAGTCTCAATTATACGACCAACCAAATACACACGCATTCCGGGTTGCCGAAATTCGTCGCATCTAGAAATCAGACTGCTCTCGCCAGGGTAAGACTAAATTTGTTTCCATGTTGAATGCAATTTAATGTTTTAATTATGAACAAAATTAAAATTTTATATTATTTAAAGAAACCTTTTCGAATGTCGACTTTTATGAAATATAATAGAAAATTTGATTAAGTTTAACTAATTGTAACGAGCGTGTCAAAATGCTTGTTACAGGCTCTACAAGGGTATGTTACTGTTGGATTTGAATATGTACAGGGTGATCAGTTAAGGGTAGCGAGCGGCCATATCTCATAAGATATTGGTCGTATAGATTTGAGAAAAAAAAATCGTAATAAAAGTCGCCAAGAGAAATTGCTGAAAATTATTTTCGAGTTTGTCAAACGTCCGTTAGAGGGCGTAACAACCAACACCAAGTAGAAAAATGAAGTTTTTGTAGAATTTAGTGACCATTTCCCTACACTTTTTGCCAAAAATGTTTTGTTCTATATATCAAAATAAAGCGGTGGGGGAAGTTCAATTGTTTTTTCAAACAAACCAAGATGTCTCCCGTTTCTTTTGACCGATTTTAGCAAACTTAGGCTCATACGAAAGAGCATAATTTGCACTACAAAACGCTTATTTGGTTTTGAATTTTTGGCTTTTGCTGGCGTCGCTAGATAGCGTTAACTGAATTAGTAGCATATTTTTTAGTTTTTTTCAAAAAAAAACAAATGTAATGGTATATTCATTTTTACATATTTTAAAAGGGGATAAATTTCTCTATAATTTAATGAAAATAATTTATCATCTACCTTTTTTTGAACCGTTGATATTGACCAAAATATTATTTTATTTTATTAAAAAATGGCACGCCACTGCTTTTTGTCAAAATAAACATCATTTTCGTAATCACTTATTAGTTGCTAACAAAAAGAACCTCTTGACTTTTTTTCGTTAGACGAACGGTTTTGGATTGAAAAAATAAGATGTTTAACAATGAAAAATCTTAATAAAACTGTCCAACAACAACATCTTATTTTTTCAATCCAAAACCGTTCGTCTAACGAAAAAAAGTCAAGAGGTTCTTTTTGTTAGCAACTAAGTGATTACAAAAATGATTTTTATTTTGACAAAAAGCAGTGGCGTGCCATTTTTTAATAAAATAAAATAATATTTTGGTCAATATCAACGGTTCAAAAAAAGGTAGATGATAAAAAATTATTTTCATTAAATTATAGGGAAATTTATCCCCTTTTAAAATATGTAAAAATGAATATACCATTACATTTGCTTTTTTTGAAAAAAACTAAAAAATATGCTACTAATTCAGTTAACGCCATCTAGCGACGCCAGCAAAAGTCAAAAACTCAAAACCAAATAAGCGTTTTGTAGTGCAAATTATGCTCTTTCATATGAGCCTAAGTTTGCTAAAATCGGTCAAAAGAAACGGGAGACATCTTGGTTTGTTTGAACAAACAATTGAACTTCCCCCACCGCTTTATTTTGATATATAGAACAAAACATTTTAGACAAAAGTGTAGGGAAATGGCCACTAAATATGAAAATGATATCATCGATATATTTTCATTAGGCAAAATTCTATAAAAACCCCATTTTTCTACTTGGTGTTGGTTGTTACGCCCTCTAGAGGACGTTTGACAAACTCGAAAATAATTTTCAGCAATTTCTCTTGGCGACTTTTATTATGATTTTTTTTCTCAAATCTATACGACCAATATCTTATGAGATATGGCCGCTCGCTACCCTTAACTGATCACCCTGTACAAGTTCTAACGAACTGCGATAGCGCAATTGGTTAGAACATTGGGCTATTCTTTATTTTTATGTACGAAACTTATGAATGGATTATCGCCGCTAGCCGTACTAACTTTTAGTAAAATATTACTTTTAAAACAAAAATAAATTTACCGAAACGTTTAATGATCTGGGTCTACGCATAATTTTGACATAAATTACAACAGCACGTATCAACAGCTTTATTTAAATTAATTTTTCCCTTCCTTTTTTTTACGCCCAATTTGTTTCCCGTGAAACCGTCAGTTTAATGCTCCGCAATTAAGAGTTATCCGGCTAAATGGGGAGATAAAAGAAAGATAAATCTCGTCTTTTTTTGCCAAGTATTACCTACATAAACCCGAAACTATATAGAACAAAGCGTTTGGGTATACTTAATGTTTTTATAATATTTCCAAGAGCTCTTTTGGAGAGAGCAATTCCGACATAATTGCCACTGTTAACGTGGTAGTGATGTAGGCAACGAGTTCCGAAATTTTAACTAGTGAATTGTAATCGGATTTCTTTCGCAAGTAGCAAAGCTTGAAAGTACAATAAATAAGTGTGGTAATGAAATGCTAAACCACGTCAGTTTAGTATGCTAGTTTTGTGTTTAGGTCTTGTTGAGAGTAAGTATTTCGGATTTTTCAAATTTTAAATAAAAGTCTATTTCTTATAGTACAGGATGTCCAAATTTCGATGCTTTTACAGGGTATCTCAGCTATTTGAAAAGATAGAGACTAGCGGTTTTCGCAATACTGTGCTCGATTTTTGTGAAACTAAAGATTCCGTGAACAAAAATTTCCCAGCCCGCTTCGTTTCTGAGATACAGGGTGATTTTGAATACACTGCATTTTGGGATCCCCCTCGTAGCTCGCTTAACGTTTGAGAAATCAAAAAGGTAAAAACTGCTTGTTACGCAGCTTTTTTACGTAGAATCCAGTGGCTTAGTCAGATCTTTTTTATCACCTACCATTTTCGAGTTATTTACCAATATTATGTTTTTTTAAATGGGACACCCTGTATATTGATTGACAGTTCGATAGGGTTTTTTTAAGCTTTTCAAATATATAATTTGTGGTATTTATCTGTATCCGTTGGCCCAAAATTTACATTTTTAAATATTTTTTTCTAAAATATCCCAGATAGCCATGAAAAACATTTGCTGTATCTATTCCACTACCTAGATCTACTTAGATAGATACCTTAAACTGGAGTTTCTATTAAGATTTTATACTAAATTTTTAAGTTATATAAATATATTACCAAACATCAATAACAATTTTAAGAAAACATCAAAAACAAGTAACAAGTATATAACAATTCAATTCAACATTTCAACCATTTAAATTTAACAATTTCGAATAACATTTCAACAATTTAACAATTTAAATCGAACAATTTTAACATAACAACTCAACAATTTAACAATTCAACATAAACTTTTCAAAACATAGCTTTAGCAAAACAAATACTTAATGGTTTAGTTTACTTCTTATTTATTATTTACAAGAATTGGTGAAAATGATTTCCGTTTTCTCTAACACATAATTCAGTCAGTTTTAAAATTCGATTAAAAGCATTCAATAATAAGATTAATCGCCCTTGTAAATCTCGAAATGCCGTTTCGGTAGCTTCGCGCTGTTCTTCCATTTCTCGGTGGCGGGTTTTATAGACCTTATCTTGTATATAGCCCCATACGAAAAAATCCAGCATCGAAAGATCGGGAAACCGCGCTGGCCATCTTATTGGTCTATTACTGGCTATCCACTTTTAAGGAAGTTTATTTTCTAAAAACAGGCGTACTAAATTAGAATTATGTGCAGGTGCTGAAAGAAGATATTATCTAAATGCGCCAGAGGAACGTTATCCAGCAACTCCTGTATTACCTTCTGCAATATTTCTAGGTAATGAACCTCTGAGAGACCTCCTCCATATATTCGATAAACGAGTTGTGTGCCCAAAACGTAACATGCAGCACTAAAGCCAAATCGACCTTGTTGCTCCCGCTCAAATACTAAATGTTTATTTTCCTGATGCTAGTATCTGGTATTTTGTCGATTCAAAATACCAGCACTTGAGAAGTGTGCTTCGTCACACCATATAACCATCCTTGCAAAATTTACATTTTCTCTAACTTTTAGTTGGAACCAATTGCAAAAAATTAATCGACGTTCGGTATCGCCAGGGTGCAAGTGCTGCTCTATGTTTACTTTGTACGAAAAAAATTTGTATTTGCTCTAGACTTAATAACACCGATTCCCGTTTCAATAACCCTACATGAAACTGAAAGGTTCGCCTCGACATAGGCCACGACGTTGATTTCATCATTTTCGCGATTTTCTTTATTATATGAATTTGGTCGTGGCTGAATAAACGCTCCATAATCATTCAAATTTTTTTTCAGTCTTGAAAACATTGTGGCAAAAGTCTGTCGTCACTCACAATACCTAAAATTATTTTCACCTTTTAGATCCTAATTGTTCTCTTAATAATTATCAGAAAAACGATAGTTAGGACAATGGCATCCGTGGAAAATGAATTTAAATACCCAGAGGTAAAACACCTACCCCTTCGAATAAATATACCTACCACGCTTTATAATAGATTTTACTGACTACTAGTTAACTAGATACCTACATACTTGTTATAATAAAGGGCGGCAGCCTCAACATTATTTTCATTTGACTGTATGTTACAAACTAACATATCATACTTTTCAACATTTTCATAACTCCGTCTTTCAACCATTTTTAGCAATATAGAAAATATAAATGGGAAATAAATAAATGAGTAAATAAATATTAAAAAATGTAAGATAATGAGGTAAAAACTCACTAATTAGGTATTACTTATCAAAACTTGACAGGTAATAAACAATTCATATACAATTGTTTATTTATTTGTTTATACATGGCCACTTTGATTTTTGTTTAAATTTCCTTAAAATGTAAAAATTGCGGTTTTTTAAAATAAATACCACAAATTATATATATTTGAAAAGCTAAAAAAACCCTATCGACCTGTCAACCAATATACAGGGTGTCCCATTAAAAAAAAAACATAATGGTAAATAACTCAAAAATGGTAGGTGATAAAAAAATTTGACTATGCCACTGGATTACCTAGGTACCGATTTACCTAGTGTATCAACGATGATTGCTATCGCATTGCCAGCTTTGCCTGACCCTAGTAACAGTAATCCATAGAAATCTTGAATATTTTTTTTATTACATTAATGTATTCTCTTACATAAAAAAGTAAATATCGAAAATATAACGCCTTAAAAATCAATACTTATTTTGTAATAAAGTCCTAAAATTTCGCGCGCAACGAATCATTTCAATCGACAGCATTTGGCGTCGTCTACGGTTTGACGTCACATCGTATCAGTATGGCAACGTCGTCAACTACCGGCAAAAATGAAAAATGCAATATTAGCTGGCTGTCAGCTGTTATCGTTGATAGCAGTATTGCCAGTTTTGTTTGCTTTAATTTTGTGATTTTGTGGTTTAATTTTTATTTTTATTTAAAAGAAAAGGGTGTAGTTCTGTAAACAACAAACTGAACAAAATAAACTCGAGACTAATAAGACTGAAATCACAAAACGCTGTCAATGTCGTCCATTAACTACAAAAAAGACAAATGTCGTCTGGCTGACGGCTTGACGAATGACGCTTGTTGTTGTTGAACGTTGCCCCGTTGCCAGATTTCGTGTATATGTAATGACGTCAGGTCCCGTTTTTTGGGGCATTTTTAATTGCCTTCTGTCGGTCGGTGAGGCAATAAAATTGATTTTATATATATATATATATATATATATATATATATATATATATATATATATATATATATATATATATTTCAATATCACATAATCTTTACTATTTTTTCGTATTTAACATTGTATGCACGTCCCCTATTCTACGGTAACCAGTGTTGTTGTTTCAGGTTTTATAAATTTACTAAAACATCATGGAAAGAAAGTACTAGAAGTACTAGAAAACTGCTTTTTTTGTACATTTGTACTAACTTTTTTAATATTAAAATACATTTCGTATTATGCTGTAAAAGTGGAAAAAAAGCTATTTTCAATTAGATATTCAATAAAATTATTTTATCAAAAATTCGTTAAAGAATTGTAAAGTGGTTGTAACATTTTTTTACTGTAAATAAAAAAAAAACGATTTTTTTTCTGGTAAAGGGTAATTTTTTTAAATGGAAGGCTATAATTTAAAAAACAAATAAATATGCATTTCTTATACTGTATAGATACCATAAACATTCCTATTGCTTTAGTTTTACTTTTAAAGCATTTTGCAAAAATTTTTCTGCATATAGACAAAAAAAAGATTTCATGGTATCGAAACTTAATCGGTGACACAGGATACGCAGAAATGAGCAAAAAGGTAACTTGATTTTAAAAACGGCAAAATTCTAGATCTAGAATACGCTGTTGAGGTGTTAAAAGAAGACCTAATCCGGCCTCCTAGTCACAGACATACTTTATTATTAATTATCAGCGCATGTCTCGTATTCCATCTATCTATTCACACTGCATCTGTTAATAAACGGTGTAGAGCACTGCGCACGCCCGCAACGTTTGAAAAAGATAAACGAATTGTTTCAACATTTTTTAACTCCAGTTTTGGGTGAGATGCAGCATTATTCAAAAATGAAAGTAGAGGGTGTCCGGATTTGGTTGCAAAAGCAGGATATCTCGCTTATTTTTAAAGATAGAACCTTGCGGTTTTCACGAACTTGAGCTATTTTTTTTGTGAAACTGAGTTGTTATTTTTTAGATATGACCAAAGTTGTGTTTTTTTAAATGGGACACCCTGTATATTTGTCCAGAAATTGATTTGTCCTTTTAGAAGCTTCTCAAAAATATATAATAGTATGGGTCTATTTTAATAAACAACAAAAATCCTAATTTTTATAATTATCATCCCAAATTTTGCAGTAGGCCATGCAAAATGATGCAGTTTTCTTTTGTTTTCTTGGAAGAATATGACATTTCCCAATTTTGTACGCGTATATAAAATATAGCGCTAGTTTTTTGTATTTATTTATTGTGTAAAAATATATTTGTATTATTATCAAAGAAAACTAAACTTTCGAACATTATGAAAAGTACGACATGTTAGCTTGTTTTATATTAAGTAATGAAAATGTTGAAGCGGCTTCTGAGATGTATTTTAACAGGTAAATAGTTAATTTTTAGGTATGTTGAAATACTATTGCTTAATTTGTATCTAGATATCCAGAAAGGAGGCAACCTAATATATCCACTTTTTATCGGATAAAAAAGAATTTACTTAATCACGGATCATTTATCAAACCTCGTACGAAAACATATAATAAAGAAAATCGGGAGGCTGAGGAAATTACGGTTTTGGCTAATGCAGAAGCTTACCCTACAAGTTCTTGTAGGGCCAGTGAAAAGAGCATAGGGATTCCAAAAACTAGAGTTCAAGAAATTCTAAAAAAGCACAAATACCACCCATACAAATTTAGGCTCGTGCAGCACTTACAGGCAGGGGATGCAGAAAGTCGGGTAGTCTTCTGCAATTGGTTTCGAGAAAGATGCGATATGGTTAGAGATTTTGAAAGGAAGGTTATGTGGTCAGACGAAGCACATTTCAGTAACTCTGGTATACTCAATAGGCACAATAGTAGATTCTGGTCCCAGGAAAATCAACACCAAATATTTCCCAGAAGACAGCAGGGCAGGTTTGGTCTAAATGTGTCCTGCTTCATATTAGGAACACATATAAAATTTTATATATTTGAGGGAAATCTAACAGCCAATCGCTATATAAAAATTTTAGAGGCAGCTATACCTGAATTATTTGACGATGTTCCTCTAGCGCAAATTAACGAATTTTATTTTCATCAGGATGGTGCTCCTGCACACAATTCTGGAATGACGAGATTATTTCTGGACAATAATTTTACCAATCAATGGATCGGAACAAACGGACCTATAAGATGGCCCCCTAGGTCCCCAGATTTGTCGATTTTAGATTTATTTCTGTGGGGATATCTGGAAAATAGAATTTACAAAGACCACTATGATAATGTCCAAGATTTAGGAAATGCAATAAGAGAAAATTTTCGCTATTTACAAAATCATCCCGTTATTTTGTTTAATTCCCTAAAACGAATACGAAAATTGTGCGAAGCATGCATAGAACAAAATGGAAATCAGTTTGAACAGTTCTTTTGATTTCCTTGGTTACTGTAGTTCTTATACGACAGTTGATTTTTGCTGAAAGGCTTGTTACATAATAATTTATTATTGTTTTGTTCTTGTGTTACATAAATCTAGGTAGGTGGTACTTTTTTGGTGCGAAATTATCAATACATATTTTGATAAATAGATTTAATTACATATTTATTTTAATTTATTGTTAGGATGTAGATATTGTTAATGACTTTAAATAAAAGGCAGCATTGTTTTGCATGGCCTACTGTAAAATTTGGGATGATAATTATAAAAATTAGGATTTTTGTTGTTGTTTATTAAAATAGACCCATACTATTATATATTTTTGAGAAGCTTTTAAAAGGACAAATCAGTTTCTGGACAAATATACAGGGTGTCCCATTTAAAAAAACACAACTTTGGGTCATATCTAAAAAATAACAACTCAAATAAAAAATATGACTACGCCACTGGATCTAGCGTAAAAAACTGCATAAGCAGCAATTTTTCTCTTTGCGTTAAGTTAAAGGATAACCGAGATACGAGGGGGGTCCCAAAATGCAAAATTTTCTATTTCGCCCTGTATCTCACAAACGAAGAAGGCTATAAAAATTTTGTTTACAGCTTCATGAGTTTCACAAAAAATTAGCTCAGGTTCGTGAAAACCGCAAGGTTCTATCTTTAAACATAAGCGAGATACCCTGCTTTTGCAATCAAATCCGGACACCCTGTACATTTCAGTTTTGCCTTTGCATGTTTAGGTCAAATTTCATCAACCAATCCGACATTATATCCCTTGTCATCCATGCTTTCTTGTTATAGTACCATTCAAGTGCACAATTAATACCAACGAGCCGCGAAATCGAGCCGCATTTTTCTAAGCTGTGAATTTTTATTTTTTCTTATTTTTTAAAATTATTTTTTTGCTACGTGATTTTTTTTTCAATAAAAACGTACTAGATTTTGATCAGTTCATTCTAATTCACTAGAATAAAGCAAGACGTACTATATCTAGTACAAATATCCTAACTGCAGCAACCCTGACCGTGACAAAATGGAATTCCGCTTGGCAACATTGCTTCTCAGATTCGAGGAATTAGCCAATTAATCATGAAATGCCACATGTCAGTTAATTTTCCGTTTGACAATTTTTTGATTGGATAACATCTATATAATTTGTTTATACATTTTTAACATCAGGTCTTTAAAAACTTATCGTAAAAAACAATATACTATATAATATATACTTTAATTCTCTGTACTACATGTAATTTTAACAAAAATTAAAGTAACAGTAGATCTTATAGTGTCTTACAAAGTTACAACTATTTGTTATGTTATGCTTTTCTACAATGAATCGAAAGAAAGTAAGAAAATTAGAAATACTTAATCTCTACAAGAGCCTTCTGTTTTTAATACGCCTGCTTAGCGCAATTAGATCTCACTGGACCGGCTCTGCAGTTTCAAAACGGGTCCGAATCATAGTCCTCGTGGTCACTATTTTTACCCCAGGCCCACACCCCTTAAGCCGTTAACTCTGACATATTTTCTTTAGTTTTGCCTTTGATAACGCCCTAACGAAGAACTTTCCAATTAAGATAACTTAACTAAGACTTTTTGTAGCATTTTATAAATTACGACAATGTCTAAAAAATTACATTCTAGGTAGCAAGAATTACCAAGAGGCAAAACATATTTGAAACAAAATGATTTGCCTATAATATAAGCTTAAGAGATATTTACAGAGATAAGAAACTCGATCTTTTTTGTGTATGACAGATCAGTTTTTACAGGCTTCTATACCACCTATAATTCAAAAAAAGTTCCTATTACAGTACTCATTCACTCTCGCTAATAGCAACATGAATTAGAAAATATTTAACAGGAATAAGGGATCCGTTACCGCTGCTATTAATCATCAGCTATTAGAAAATATTCAAACTTATTTTCGTAATAACGTGGGACACGTTGAAAATTAATGTGTCCTTTGTATTAATTGTAAAGGTGGTTTTCTGACCTTATTTGTTCATTTTGATTTCGATATGCTTTTTTTAATGTATAAAATATTAAATGGCTTTTAATAAAGTTCTTTTATTTGCCTTGAGGAAAAATACCAAATAATAATTTTAATTTATAACATAAGAGAAACGTCAGTTAAATAGTTACTTACTTAATAGCTGGTCTCTATAGAGAATTTTGCATGGAATTGAAATATGCAATAATATACAGGATGTTCCATTTAAAAAATATTGGTAAATTACCTTTACACGGAACTTCCCTCGTTATAAATCTTCCTTTTATTACAAATAGTGTGACCAAATTTAGTTCAGACATATTCATTTAGTAACACATATATACTGTATTTTAAAAACACTTTTATTGGGTGTCATTTTCTTCCATCATATTGGATTCCTACCAATATTTTGCCAGTCTCTACCTAGGCCACACTTGATTTTTAGGCACAATTTAAATTAAATTTAATAAGTAGTTTTTACATTACTTTTACACACCGCCAGTTTGTTACGTATTGTTGAATTCGTACCAGTTTCTCTTTCTCTAAATAAACATTTATTTTTTCTGCAAAACTTAAAGTCAATTCAATAAGATTTTTTAAGTTAATTTTTTTTCAAAAATTATTTCGCCATCTTGAATTCGTACCACAACTTTACCAGTTTATCTCTATATAACACTTAATGCTTGCACAAAATGTGAAATTAATTTAATAAGTAGTTTTTTTTAGTCTTATTAGGCGGCCGCAGTTTTGTTTTGCTATATTATATTCATACCAAAATGTTACAAGTTCATCCCTATGTATCACTTGATTTTTGTGCAAAATTTGCGATAAATTGTATAATAAGTTCTTTCAGCAATAATTTTTTTAACGTTTTAATTGTTTAATATTTCACTGGCCTGCCATCTTGTCCTGCCATACTGGGTTTTTACCAAAATGTTACCAGGATAGCCCCATTTGACTCTTAAGGTATGAACAAAAATTGAAAATCAATCGAAACGAAATGGAGGCTCAGTTAAATGTTAAAAAAATTATTACTGAAAAAATACTTACCAAATTTCCCTCAAATCTTGCACAAAGATTTAGTATTACGTAATAATTAACTAGTAAAATTTTGATACGAATTAAAGATGGCGAAACAAAATCGCGGCTAAATAAAACATTTAAAAATTCGCGTTGAAAAAACTACTTAATAAATTGATTTCAAATGTTGTACAAGAATTAATAGAGATATAGAGATGAACTGGTAAGACTGTGATACGAATTAACGATGACGGAACAAAATGGCGTCCAATTTAAATGATGGTAATTATGAAAAAAAATCTAGGTTTTACATATATTTACGTTTTAGCGTCCCTAGGCGCCAAAAAACAAGTTTTCTCAATTTTGCTCTGTCTACCTGTCTGTTTGTCATGATTGCCTTTAAATTCTAGTAAAAAATAAGGATTATATGGGGATGATTTGGTGAAATTCCAAAATGGCGGAACGAAATGACGTCATAGTGAAATGTTAAAAAAATTATTACTAAAAACTAATTTATCAAATTTACCTAAATGTTTGCATAAAAATCGGTTGCTGTTTAGTAACCAACCCATAATATTTTTAAATTTGCGAATCCAATGCCCAAAAATTAAGTATGACAATTAGTACTATTTCTACTAAAGGGAACGATTCATAACGAAGGAAGTTCCGGGTAAAGGATATATATATATATATATATATATATATATATATATATATATATTTTTTTTTTTTTTTTTTTGAAGTTGGGAAATAAGTTAAGGCACTTTTTTTGGGTCATCTAGTACGTGTACTCATAGTAATTTTAAAATGGTCATATTAAGATTTTAAAAATGTTTGCCTAAACACAGAAACATACGTATGATGTGAGTGGTCTTTCAGAGAACAGATTAGATTATTAAATATCAATTTACTTTGTGGAACTGAAAAGATATATGCAAATGGACGCGTACCAGCGGAAAACATAGGAAACGAGATTAAGTAAACATCCCCTTTCTGTTTACGGTGTAATGCGATTACTTTGTTCAGATTTAGTCGTATGGTTTCGAAAAGTTTTACACGAAGGTGTGAACTGGAGCGTTCTGAATAAATTAACACTTACTGAGAACTAGGGGCTCCGATTTGTATTAAGCTCAACACCATGTTTTACTTAATATGACGAAAGTTATTGTTAAATCATCGTAAAATCACTGGATACATTTTTTGTTATTTAGGCGAATACAAATTATTTTTTCTATTGACGATTCGTAATAATGTCATTTTGATTGTCAACTGTTTCAAAATGAAGTAGGTATAGTATATTCTTTAACAAGTTTTGAATATGGGGTATTCCGCATGATTCAGTGAAGTCTGTCGGTGGTGAAGGTTCACGAGTATGGAATACGCTATTTCAGAATTTTTCCACTACTCTAAAAATATAGTAATTGCCAATAGATGTCGCTACTAGTACATATTTCAACACTTGTTAAAAAGTAATATGTCATGTTGTCCCTGTGGTGCATGTATTGGTGCGTGGCCTTAGGTGTCTAGTCCTATGCTCCACCCCAACTCGGCAACAGAGGGACTGTACTTACCCAGAAGAGAGGGGGGACGCGGATTAGCGAGCATAGAAACCGTCACTCTGAAGGAGAAAAATAAATTGACAAGGTACTTCCTGACAAATAACTCACCATTCCATCGGCGGATCGTGGTCTGGGATAGAGAATACACCACGCTCAATCTTGCAAACCTCGAAGAACCTGAAAGGGAAGAAAGCCAACAGGAGAATCTAAGAGCTAGTTGGCGAAGTAAAGCTCTTCACGGAAGATTCTATTCAAGCCTGCACCGACCAGAAGTGGATAAAACCAAATCCAATACTTACCTTACTTCGGGATATCTTTTCCCAGAAACGGAAGGGGCCCTACTGGCTATACAAGATCAAGTTGTTCCAACCAGAAATTACGCACGGTTCATCATGAAGCAGCAAGTGGACAACACAAAATGCAGAGTATGTAACGCGGCCGAGGAAACTGTGCAACACCTGTCAGAGGGATGCACACCACTAGCCTCCACTAGGTATCTAGAGAGGCATAACAACATGGGAAAAGTTGTTCATCAATTACTTGGCCTCAAGTGGGGAATCTTAATGGATTCTGTAGAACACCACAGATACACACCACGACCTATAACCGAGAATGACAAAGCAAAAATTTACTGGGACATTCCCATAATAACTGACAGGACAGTGGAACACAACCGGCCGGACGTAGTAATGTGGAACAAAGCGGACAAAACTGCGGTAATCATAGACTTTGCTGTGCCTCTGGATCACAACACGTCGCAAACATACACGACAAAAGTAAATAATTATACAGCCCTTGCGATAGAAATGAAACTCATGTGGGATCTCGATAGCGTCAAAATTATGCCTTTAATAATTAGCACTAATGGACTCGTACACGTCAATACCATCAGACACCTGGAAGAACTCGACCTACCCGACACAGCCATCCTGTGGATGCAAAAAGCAACAATATTGGGTACGGTTGCAATAATCAGGCAAATAATCTTCCCGCACTGACAACTGTGAGTGTCCTTGGCTAAGACCAGGACACCCACAGAAACAAAAACATCCACAATTGTGTGAAAAAAAAAAAAAAAAAAAAAAAAAAAATATATATACATATATATATACATATATATATATATGTATATATATGTATATGTATATATATATATATATATATATATATATATATATATATATATATATATATATATATATATATATATATATATATATATTTTTTTTCGTTATAATTAATAAAAAAATTTACTTATTTTAAACACGCCTTAAAATTGGAACAAGTATTCTATAATTATTTATTTATTGCCTACAAAATTACAAATGTACTAAAAAAGTAAGCAAAAAAATGGTGTTAAATCTAATAAAAAAAATTTTAAATTAAAATTCACTGGCTAATATCCAGGAGCCAGTGGCAAAAGCTCTGAGAATCGGTATAAGGAATGTACAGAAACTTGTGCATGAAAAAAAAACATAATTTACTTCCGAAGAAGAAATGTACACGAAAAAATCCAAAGGCAAAAGACTTAAGTTACAATGCAAAAATGGATATTCATAATGCAATTTATGATTTATACACGTCAAAGACTAATATTCATAAACTTTCTAATATTATAAACTAAAAAATGTCATCATCACTTAAAAAGTCCTCATCTTCTGAGTCTTCCTCAAATGGCGCAATGATCATTAGTACTATTTCGATATCTAGAACTCGTTCTCGATTCCACCAATCCCATATTAATTTCTCCGTATGTTCCACAGATTTCTTTCAGTACTCCGGCGTAATATCATTTAATGAATTTTGCCAAACAATCTGCACTTCATCTGATGTAAGACTATCGTTCACGTGTTTTTCGTAATATGACTTTGCCCCAGCCCATATTAATTCCGTTAAACTGGTAATAGTATGGCGGCAGTCGTAAGACCTCATGTTCATTCGAACCACGTACATTAGAGAATATCCAAGTCTCGTCTAAAAATACCAGTTTTCTAAATTTTGAATTAACATTTTCAGTCTATTTCTTTAAAAACTAAATACGCTGACTTGCTATATGTAGCAATTCACATAAAAATCTTCGATTACAGTCCTTTTTATATCGAAAACACAACATTTTTATTAATTTTGACGATTTTTAAAACTTGAAGGGTTATATTAGTTTTTGATGTGTATAAATCGTAAATTCCATTACGAACAATCATTTTTACATTGTCACTTAAGTCGTCTATCTTTGACATTTTTCGTGTGCATTTCTTAATCTTCTTCGGTAGTAAATTATGCTTTTTTTCATGCACAATTTTCTGCACAGTCCTTATATCGATTCCCAGAGCTTTCGCTACTGTCTCCTGGATATTGGCCGGTAAATTTTCATTTTCGTAATATTTTATTAGATTTAATACCATTTTTTCGCTTGTGGATGCAAAAAACCCGAAAATTGTTTTCTATTACTCTTTTTGTCACTGAGTTGTCAATCTGACTTTGAATTGACATCGCTCAAAGACTTTTGCAACTGGTGGTATTTATATGTTTATCCTCTTTTTTCATATGAAAATATAATAGGTCTATCTAATTCATCTTCCGGATTTTATGCGGAGGATATGATTACACTTAATAAAAGAAAAACAAACTTAAAAAGTTTGTCGTTGATAAATCGTATGACCCGCACGATAACACTGCTTTTGACTATATCAAAAGTGGTACAGAAAAACGTATCAAAGAAATCGCGAGATCCACGTATTCTCTAAAAATAAATATGAAATTCAATGTCCTATCTCTAATAGTTTCCGAGATATGCCCGCCGAAAGGTCGAAAAACACGGTTTTCTGAAATGACACGCCTCATACTAAGTTTTCGTCCCTGAGTGTGACAGCCATAGAGAGAGTCGGCACGAGAATATGTTTCCCTAGTGTTTTACATTTGGCACCATGCTACTGAACGGTTGATTTATAGGCGAATCAAGTGATACCACCATAGAAACATTTACTTTTCTTTTAGAGACTAGAAATGAAGTGCGCAAAACATTTCTTTGTCCGGATACAAGCCTTCGTATCGATGTATTGATACTTCCTGGGACAAAAACCACTAGACAGATTAAAAGCTTCTACAAAGTTTATAATAATATGTGTTTTGTTGGAAGTATAGAAACTGAGTAAAATCAAGTTTCACCAAAAAATGCAGACTTTATTAGTTTTTAAAGACAAAAGCTTTTTTAGCTTAGGTAGGCGTTAATGAATCGATTTAATTGGTGATCGTCAGAATAAACACTTTGACAAGAATCCAAATTTGTAATTCGATATACGTAGGTCCAGATTTTTGCAAATATCTTTTCGATTGCAAGTATTTTAAAACAGAATTTTATATATTATACATATTATAGAGGAAAGACTAAATTTAATATACACAGAAAGCTTCAGTAAATCCACTGAAGCTTTAGAAGACGGCGCTTTAACCAAAAGTTTGACCTGTGTACAGAAGCAGAGTGTTTCAGGAAAGGAACTGAATTAAAAATTCTGTTTTTATGTAAGTTTTTACTTATAGTATTATTTGTCTAGTCCAGTATAAATATACTGCTTATAAATTTACATATGTGCCTCTCAAGTGTCCGGTTTCCTTTAGTTTAATCGATGTTTGTCTCTAAAATATGAAAAACATAATTAAAAAAAATATATGATGTTTGTACAGACGTGTATCTGTGTGTATCTAAACAAAATTTGCGCTACGATAACTTTAGAATGGCCAAACCGATTCGTTTCAAATTTGCACCAAAAATAGTCTAGATCAGTGTCTCACGTGGATACAATTTTGAGTAACATGAGCGTAGACCTTTGATATTCTTTGGAGGTATACAAAACGTAACAAATCATATTTTGAGAATGCACAAATCGATACCAATCAAATTAAAGCAAGAGCTAGTAAGGTAAATGTACCGATATTGAAAAATTGCGGAAATCATTGGCGTAGAAACTTTTTGTGATTATATATTAAAAAAAAAACGTAATATTTCTAGGGGCGAAACACGCCGTAGTATAGAAAATACCGTTTGTCCAGAATGCAAGGTAGCCGTAAAAAGCTTGTTCCTTAGAAATGAAAAAATCAAACAATGCGGAGACACCACAAACTGCTTTAATAAAAAACGGGTTTTTTCATTATATAGGCTAGCGTTAATAGATTTAGACCTCTGAAAACGAAAAAAAAAAATCAAGGGTAGCCTTAGAAATATGAAGCAGCCTCCAAAATCACTTTTAATTTGTTTTAAAGTGTAGGCCCTTCTTTTGGTACATACGGGCTTTTCAAATGCGGGTCGCTAAGATTAATTTTTAGAGGTGTGGCATTTTTTTCGGATTTCTCGTTCAAAAATCAAAAAAAGGCAATATCGGAGCAAGGGATTCCGGTTTAAAAAACGGGGTAAAAAAGTTTGAAGACATTTGGCGGAGTCGAAACTGACTACTTTGAAAAGGCAAAGGAGGATTTAATATTAATATAGGATGCCTATACTTCAAATGTCTAGAAAGCCAGAAACAGGCAGTTACTGCAAGGTAATGCTTTTTTGTAAAATATTACCAATATTAGACTCTTTATAGGAAATTTTATACCTAAACCTGGTGGAGTAGGACACCCACGAACTGCTTGTACCGTTGAAATGGAAGAAAATATTTTAGATTGGGAGGCTTAAGATTCAAAAATTAGTGTCAGAAAAATATCTCAACAAGTACTGTATTCAAGGTCTTTTGAGGAGTACTGCAAAAGCAATTGCTCTATCTCTACCATGTTCAAAAAGTACATGCACGAGGGTGGAATATGCCAACTGGTTTCTACAGAAGCAAGAAAATCGTAGATTTGTAAGCAAAGTTTTGTTTACGGATCAGGCAGGATTTACTATAGATAAATTGTCATATTTGGGCGAAAGAAAATCCTCTCATCATAATTCAAATGAAGCACCAAAATAAGTATTCTATTATAGTTTGGTTAATAATAATCGGACATCATTTGATCGGACTATTTGTACTCGAAAAAAGATTGGACGGTGCAGGTCCTTCAAGGCGACTTACTGGAAGAAGTAGCTTTGGACACCCGATTGAACATGCGACGGGACTTCTCCCTATTTTAGAATAATTGTAACATTTAAATACCAGATTACCAAATCAGTGGATAGGTAGAGGTGGCTTATTTTCATGATCACCTCGGTCACCTGACCTCAATCCTTTTAATTTTTCACGGGGTCACTTAAAAGGTCTTGTATACATTACTCTAGTTAGCAGCTGGAACAATAAGAAATAATCATGCTGTGTTATTTCAAGTTCAATGGGCAGCCATTCATAAATAAGTGTATAGCTGTACGGGAGCACACTCTGAAAATATTCAAAATCAAAATTCAAATCAATTGTTTCCTTTTTGGTAGACGCCTACTTCCTGAAAATGATAAAACTCCGAATATCATAAATGTTGAATACATTCTGAATAGGGGACTGGATCAAGTAATAAAACAGCAAATATCTCGTAAACGGAATACTTTAGAAAGATTTATAAAGTATAGCTTTTTTCAGAAGAAAAGACAATAGAACATAATTTTAGCGGTCGTAGCGCCCTCTTGAAGTTACATCAAAATTGAAGGCGTATTATTTAAAATTCAATTCTAACTTAACCATCCTATATCTTTCTTAATAAACTTTTGGACTAAGGAAAGCATAACTGAATCACAATATTTTAATGCAATCTACATACTCCTAAATTATTGATAGGACCTTTTCGAACATCCTGTATACAAACATATAGGTCAAAAATAAAACCTCCTGTTTTTGAAGTCATTTAATTAATAAAATAACGTTTAGCAAATATTTATGTTAAACATTGGAATATAGAAGAGAGTTCTATTCCACATACCACCAAATGCTCGGAGCATATTTACAAAGGAGTCGATTATCCATTACCAAACATAATAATAAACATTACTGGGATAATCGCAGGACGTTCTCATCCAGGAGGACCTACTCAATGACCCGCCGAGAGCTCCAGTGGCATTTGTTTAACGAAGCCATTATGGGCCCTCGAGTACCCATTACAAATCATCTTAACACGTGTTCCGACACCGTTCCTGAATCCCGTTATTCCCGTTTAACGATCCGCCCTGAATGCAGGACTAATTGTCTTCGGAATGCCTTAAGGGAGTGTGAATTTCGATGGCCGAGACGGCAAGACGTTTTGGGGGTTATTAATATCGAGTATTAGATGTTAATTGAGGCTTATTGGGTCAAAATAGTAATTTAAACTATAATAGAAATTACACTGGCCGAGAAGATTTTTCTAACACAGGCCAGCTCATTATTTTCACAATGGAAATACTCCCCCAATAACAAAAAATATTTGGAAAGCCCTAATACGTACCATTTTTTAATACCCTAATTATCATCCATTTTACAACGGAAAAATTACCTAGACTGGGTTGTTTACAATATTAGACATAAAATAAACGTTAAACATCACTCTTCTGTTGAGTTTGGAATTGAGTGGTTCTCTGTGTATCGATAAGCAAGTGTATGTGAAGACGAGAATGTCGAGTCAAACGCGCCGAAGTTGCAAAATTTTTCCTGACAAATTTTGTTATATTTGTAGAGAATTTCTGGTGAAAACACAAGCTAGGCCATTTTACGAATATGTAAAAAAAGCCTACTTTAAATATTTTGGTGTGTTAATTGGGATCAAGATAAGCGGTGGGCTCCCCATGTGTGCTGTGTTAGTTGTAGTGTATCACTGGTGCAGTGGATGAAGAGAAAGAGAAAAAGTATACCTTTTGCAGTTTAAATGGTATAACGAAAACCCACCAATCATTCTGACGATTGTTATTTTTGCCTAACAAAGACTGAAGTTTGTTCCAAAAAGGGAAAGCACAATATAGAATAGCCAAATTTGCAATCTGCCATACGACCTGTTCCTCATAATGCAAATTTGCCAGTGCCGATTGCGCCTTTAGATAACACATCATCGGGCAGCTCAGAAGAACAGTGCACCGATCCCACTTTTACTACAGGTCCCAGTTTCGGCGAGCCACATTTGATTGTTCAAAGTGAATTAAATGATTTAGTACGTGATTTGGGGTTATCCAAGCAACAGTCAGAACTTCTGGGTTCCCGTCTTAAGGAATGGATTCTATTGGCCAAAAAAAATATAGCTTAAAAGCTGTGTTATTGCATAATGTAAATTTAGAATCCTCTATACCAGTTGCCCATTCAGTTGCAATGAAAGAAAATTATGAAAATATGCGCACGATTTTGGATAAAATAAACTACAATAGGTATAAATGGCAGATATGTGGGGACTTAAAAGTTATATCGATTTTAGTGAAACTTCAGGGGGGATTTACAAAATATTGCTGATTTCTTTGTTTATGGGACAGTCGTACAATAAATCAGCATTATGTAACAAAAACTTGGCCAGAAAGAAGCGAATTTCAACCGGGATCACAAAATTTATACCTCTTGTTGATCCCAAAAATGTCTTTTTGCCTCCTCTTCACATTAAACTTGGGCTGATGAAAAACTTTGTGAAGGCTTTGAATAAAGATGGTGATGGATTTAAATAACTAAGACAAGTTTTTCCCCAGTTAAGTGTTGCCAAATTAAAAAAAGGCATTTTTATTGGGCCACAAATGAGAAAATTGCTGGACGATGTCAATTTTACGGAAAAGCTTACCAGGCAGGAACTCAGAGCATGGAATTCATTTGTTAATGTAGTAAGAGGATTTTTAGGCAACAATATGGATAAAAATTATGAACAATTAGTTAATGAACTCTTAGATGTCTATAAAGCGCTTGGTGCCGAAATGTCATTAAAAATTCACTTCCTTCATTCCCATCTGTCATTTTTTTCTAAAAATTTGGGAGCTGTTAGTGACAAGCAGGGTGAAAGGTTTTACCAAGATATCAGAACAATGGAAATTCGGTACGAAGGACGATGGGATCCAGCCATGATGGGTGACTAGTGTTGGTTTTTGAAGAGAGAAAATAGGATAACTCATAAACGGAAAAAATAAAGTTTAATTAGGGTTTTAAGTTATTATTTCGTTTGCTTTTCTCTTAGATGTATGGTATGTTTAATAGGCGAAAACTGTAAACATAGTCAATAAACAGGGTTAAGAATTTTCTGAAGTTATTTTTTCTATAGATATTAAGTGTCGTAACATTCGATATGGTTCTACAACTCTAACAAGAAAACCCTACGTGCTACAACTTTCTACTTGTCATTTTCGTATTTGGATAGGTCCAGGTGTTACAACAAAAAGGATTTTTTTTTGTCAGCAAGTGTTATTAATCGAGAACGCGATATATAAACTGTATGCTAAAACCTTGAATTATCCTGTAATGCCCCCAAATTCTGAATTTGTTGTATTTTTTTAATTTATATTTGTTAATTTTCACAGTACATAGGAGTAAAATTTATTTCAATAGCTAGTGTCTGATATATTGTCGTAAACTGTGAATCCTTTACCATAATACCGTGATCAACTCGTGGATGATGGAATAAAAATCTTCATTCAAAATAAATAAGTAGATTTATGCTATATATAAATCTTACATCGATAGAGCTATATACATGCTTGGCTATATTATAGATGGTAGGCTTTAGATTTTTCGGGTGGGTGGTTTAGGACTCTAATCCCTGTAAAATACTTTTAGACTAATTATTTAACTTTCGAATTCAGATAACTTTTACTGAACGTATATTACTTTACGATAACATCACGACTTGGTTAATTTAATAATTAATAAGCTGTTCTAGCCATGTTTAGATTTTAAATACAAGCCTCACATATTGTTAGAGTTGCTGGCAATGATTTGAGAGTTTAGTACCACAGGTAGCTTCACATATTGTTAGAGCTGCCAAGACCAAGTCGAGTCTGGTCTTTTGTTGGAAAATGCGCTCTTATTTCTATTAGAAAATATGCAAATTGTTTGCACTTTTAATTTCAAGTTCAAATGTAATTAGTTTATGTTTTGATTAACGGCAATAACAAATAAATTCATTTATTGGTCTAGGAGTAATTTAGTTTTAAAAATCATAGTCTAGGGTACTGTGACAATATGATTGAGAGTAGTCTTTACCTAAGTATTACAAATAAAGCGTCGCACTATGGAAAATATGAGTCTGATTTATATAAAAAATCTATAATTTGTCTAATTTTGCTTTTAAACTTCGCGTGAACAAAATGGTAGTTGGTATAAGGGTAAAAGCTATTATTTAGATTTAACAAATATTATTTTCACACGGATTTATTTTTAATATAATACATGGATACTGGAAAAAGCCTAGCGAATTTTACGTTTTCGTTTGCTTGTAACTTTTGATGATTTTTTTAGCCTGTTATTCAAACTCTATCAATCTAAACATCATATTAAAATTAATTGCTTGCATATACAGTGTGTTTATTTAAGCTTCCTTGCCCCCACTAAGCCTTTTTTCTAAATAATTTTTCAAAAATATAAGATAAAACTAATAAGATTATATAGGAAGCACATTAATTCAGATTTGCCAAATGAACACAGTATTTCTACTTGAAAAAAATTAAGAAACAACGAACGTTTATAATGTGTAGCTAATTCGTGTTACACAGTAATATATGTACATTGTATACAGGGTAGTTTCTCATATTTTGACAAGCTCTGGCGGTTTTATTATAATATATAGGAAATAAGTTTAAATACAAAAGTTGTAAGGTTTCTTTTTAATCGTAAGAATTTGCTAAGAACAGAAAAAATTAACACTGGTTTTTTAGGTGAAACACCCCTGTAAATAATGCCATATTTGATACTACGGAGAATACTAGACATTTAATATATACCTCAGGTATCTCTGTTTCTGAAATATTGATATATGGAAAATTGCAGTTTTTTTTCTGTTTCATATGCTATAGAATCCAAACCATGCAACCTTCAGCCAAAAAATTTGTATGTCCCTAGTGTCATTCGCTAGCTTATAAAAACAAAGATGGAACGTGCAAACCGTATTGCTCCCTGTTGTATGGTTTGGGTTCTGTAGCATGTTAAAAAAGGAAAACTGTAATTTTTCAAATTTCAATATTTCAGAAACGGACATAGATAGACTTGGGAAATGCATATTAAATATGATTAGAATGCACCGTAGAATCCAAATATGACGTAATATACAGGGTGCTCCATTCAAAAAAACGATACTTGTCGATTGCCTCCAAAACCAATAACGCAACGCACTTATTTCAAGGTATTTTTTGGCATTTTACATAAGAACTTAATGTGTTAGAAAGTGACATGTGTCATATCTCTCTGACAATTTATTAATATGTGAATTATACCAGTCAAACTAAAAAAAAGTTACTTTTTTTGGAAAAATACTTTTTAATTCAACTAGTAGAAATTGTTATTTTATTGATGAGTGATTGATGCTATTTATGTTTGTATTATACCAAAAAAAAAATAGGAATAAAATTTTTGATGCGCCGCCATTTTGTTTTGAGGCTGACAGCAATGTCAAATTTTAAAAATGAAATAAGAGTGAAAAGACATTTTAAATAAGGTATTACTCGGCGGACCATTCAAATTTTTTTCCGAAATAGCGACCAGCCGCTATTTTTGAAGAGTTTATTTTTATATTTACTTGAAAAAGTTATTGAACACTTTTTTTGAAGGTCGGGTTTAAAGGTTAGGCCACTCAGGAGCTAGAGGGTGGGGGCAGGATGTTAACTTGGAATTTCAGATCTTTTTAAAGTGATGACTTGTCATATTTTCCCGGATAACTTCGGAACCCGCAAAAACCTGCAGCTGATTTTTTTGAATCTGACTAATATATTACTGAGCTACAAATTTAAAATAAATAAATAATGCATTACTGAACTACAAATTAACATAATATTCTAGGCGTGGGGAAACGTAAAAGTTGTTGTTGTCAAATTTAAAGTTTAAATTTTTTCTCCTAACTTCCTTCTCTTAAATTCTATGCAGATATTTTTCTATGGAATCAAAAAATTGCAGTTGTAAAATCTACGCAGATAATCTTTCCAAAAAATTTAATAATGCGTATCTGTTTACAAAATAAATAATATATTTAGTTCTAAAATAACCTACAATTTTACCAATAATTTTACATTAAAACATATGTCTTGTTATATCTTGTAAAATACATGTACAGTGTGTACATGTATTTTACATTATATTAAAGTTTAATATGTATAACGTATGTAACAAAAGTTTTGGGACAAAATTAAAATATTCACATTTATTTTAAAATTGAATTTTATTTATTTGTTTTTAGTAGATAACTTTAACATTATTAATTTATAAACAAATTACAGTGCAGCTAAAGTCGATGTTCTTCTACGTAGTTTTGTAGATACATGTCGCATAAGAGTCTGGATGACCAATGCCAATTTCTCGCAATTTTTGAAAAATCCTTCTGCGCAATTGTTCTTCATTTTCCTCTTCCCACCCATCTTTATAGACTTTTCTACTCAGTAGTGGCCAAAATTCCTCAATTAGTCTTGCTTGGGCGACGTGGGGTGGATCTTTTGGTACAAATTCCATTTCGGAATTAGACAAGGTTAAATATTTTTCATCATCCATAACCACCTACCTGTTGTTTGAAAGGTGACGGAGTCTAAATGCTTGGCAATACCGCGGAATTCGTTCTAACTGTGCGGCTGCCTATTTCGAGTATTTTCTTCTCTTTCTAAAAGATAAACCATTTTTCTTTATTTCACGGGTAGCTGTCATATGCGAGACACAAAACTGCCTTCGCAATCTTGCAGACTCACCAACAGGTTCTTTTGCAATCCGTTTTAGTTTTTCCCCGCTTGGCAATTTAAACAAGGAATTCCTTCCTCACATTCAATTATTGTCCGATAAATTTTTGGATTCCTCGAAAAATTCTAGGTATATTTCACGTATAATATATACGTATAATATATAATATATACTATACCTAAGTTCAACTGTTTTTGAGATATTTTAAATTTTATGTAAAAAATGACGTTTGCAGGTCTAGACATAACTATAAATATCTAATAAGATTTTTGTTTATAAATATCTGCTTATCGAAGTCTCTATTATTTATTTACGGTTGACTTCCTTGTCCAAAAGGGTATACTTTAGTAGCCTGTTATGATATTTTTAAAATAAATAAATATAGGGTGATCAAAAACTGACATTATAAATATACTATAAAAAATCGTAACTAATAATCATGCTGGGGCGATTAAATTACACACACGAGGATTATTTGAATTTGTTTATTATCTATGGGGAATCTAACAGAGTTTTAACAAGAACATGCTAGATATTTGCTGACAGATATCCGGATAAACAGAAACCGTCACCGAACAGCGTTAAACAAATGTTGGAAAACTATAAAAATGTTGCAACCGTGGAGACAAAAATTAATTAAAGAAAGCCTATTCCCATTACAGTCTAGTCTACACAAGAGCACAACTTATGTTTTCAATAAATGTTGAAAATGTCCACCTTGTACTTTCAAACATTTTTCGCATCTCCGAATAAATCCCTCGTGGGTGGCCGCTCTAATTAAAGCTGGAGATAAACTTTCGAACGCGGCCCTTACTCTTGCCATTCAGTCCTCTTTCGTTGTTACTGGATTAAAATAAACGATTCCTTTTATCGTTTCCCATATAAAATAGCCTAAGACTGTCAGATCGGGGGAACGAGGAGGCCACAGGGAAGGTCTATTGTTGGCAATCCACTTGTCGTAAAACGTAACTTGTAAAAAGTTAGTAACTGCAATGGTTCTATGTGGTGAAGCGTCATCGTGTTAGTAGAAAATTTTACTATGTTCTGCCAAAGGTAAATTACTTAAATATTCGTTGTCCAACTCTTCAAGAATATTCAGATATCTTGCCCCTACAAAAGTTTATAGACTTAATTTCACGGAAAGAAATGCTTTGATAAAATTCATCGATTTATTGATTTAAGAAGAAACAAAATACATCAAAATTCAATTAATTTAATCTGAAGACTGCTCAATTAAAAAAATAAATGTTTAGTATTTTATGACTTTTTAAAGTACCCTGTATAAATAGCTTGTAAATATCTAACTAAAGATAACTTTCCTGTAAAACTTGGGCCGATATATTATTTTAGATATGATGTGTTACGGTATGTGGACCAGTATTCGTATGAAGTAGTGTAGTGACCTGTATAAATAATTTAATTTAATTTATTTATGTAATAATATTTACTAAATGATTTATCTAATTTTGAATTGACGCTAAATTGATAAAAAAATTATTGTAATATTACCTAAATGGATTATTTTTCATTAAAAAAGTCCTTGTGTTTAGGCAATGTATAAATTACCATTCAAATTTTCTACGTAAAAATTCAGTTTTATTATTCCATGGCTCCTTACTGCACAAATTACATTAAGTTGCCAAGATTCTTGAAAGTTCTGCGATCTTACTGCATAAGGATTCGAATCACTTCAAAAAAGGGAATTTATTGAAAAGGCCATTTTTAGTAAATTTTGCTTCATCTTATATATATATATATATATATATATATATATATATATATATATATATATATATATATATATATATATATATATATATATATATATATATATATATATATATATATATATATATATATATATATATATACAGGGTGAGTCGGGAGGATCGCCCCAAACTCCAGGAGTGTGTTCTATGAAAGATACTGATTTAAAAAAACTCATATGTTCTTATTCGATTCTCATTTGTTTTCAACTTACAGCATAAATTAGAATATAAACAAGATCTAACAAATTAACGTTTCAATCATTAGATTTCATCATATTAAATGTTCAAAAATACCCCCATTGAGCTCTAAACATTTTCGGCTTCGTCTACGTAGGGCACCTGTTGCTCTTCTAATTGCCTCATGCCTTTCTTTAATTTCATCTGCAATATTTCTGATACGCTGAATAAGTGCCTCTCGAGTGTCCACTCTCACTTTGTACACTTCATTTTTTAACCAGCTCCATAAACAGAAATCGAGTGGAGTGAGGTCAGGAGATCTTGGAGGCCAAATAATAGGACCACCGCGACCAATCACGCCTTGGAAACCTCCCGTCTAAGTGTTGCCTGACTTGATGTGCGTAATGTGCTGGAGCTCCATCATGCTGGAAGTACATTTGCCTTCTGATGTTTAGGGGAACATCCTCCAGTAGTCCTTGTAATTCATTTTCGAGAAATTCACAATAGTAGTCCCCTGTGAGGCGATTTTCCAAAATAAAAGGGCCAATGACATAACTATCTATCATACCACACCATACGTTTACCGAGAACCTATGTTGAAAGTTGCTCTCGACTGTTGCATGCGGATTTTCTTCTGACCAGACATGGCAATGACAATGGCGACTATTATTAATACCATCACAAGTAAATGTTGCTTCGTCCGTGAAAAGTATGCGCGATATAAGATGACGATTATTGTCTATCCACCGACAAAACTCCATACGTTTGGCAAAATCTTCTGGCTGTAGGTGTTGAATTTTTTGTAAGTGGTAAAGATACAAACCTTGCTCGTGGAGCGTATTTATCACTCTTTTTTGTGGAATGTCCAACTGAGCAGCCATTCTGCGTGAACTGATGGTTGCATCTTCTTCTACTAGGTCCAGAATATTTTCTACTTCTTCTAAAGTTTGTTGGGTAGCTCTTTCAGAAGTTGTGTTGGCACTGGGAAGTGTTCCGCTTTCGCATAGTTTGTTGAAAACTCTCATAAATACTTTCTTATCAGGATGACGTTGAAATGGGAATCGTTGACGGTATTCTTCAGCAGCAGCTGTAGCATTCCCATTGCAAAAACCATAAACAAATATCATATTCGCATACTCTAAGTGTGAGTAAAAATTCGGCATTTTGGAATATGTTCAACAGCTCGAATTCAAAAATGACAATGACAGGCATAGTACCAGTAAATGGAACATAACTTATTTTGATTTCTAGGCACCCTATAATTATTATGTTGTATGTATGGAATTATGCTTGAAATCTTATTTTTGTTGTAAGTTGAAAACAAATGAAAATCGAATAGGAACATATGAGTTTTTTAAATCAGTATCTTTCATAGAGCACACTCCTGGAGTTTGAAATCCCAATTTTTATAATTTTATCTTATTTAACACCTAATAAGAGTGAGTTTGTATAAAGTTGTCTATTCCAAAAATTTGTAGTTTTTGAGTTATTGACGATTTAACATTTTTTATTCTAAGTTTTCTTGTTAGTTGGCCATGATAGAAAGGGCCTGGCGAGAACAAAACCAATTGGTTACTATAGAAACATAATATCTATTGTCGTTTGATAATTACCTACTAAAATATTATTTATTTATTATAGTAATTATAATAATTATTAAACTAATAATCATGCCGGGGCGATTAAATTACACACACGAGGATTATTTGAATTTGTTTATTATCTATGGGGAATCTAACAGAGTTTTAACAAGAACATGCCAGATATTTGCTGATAGATATCCAGATAAACAGAAACCGTCACCGAACAGCGTTAAACAAATGTTGGAAAACTGTAAAAAATTTGGAAACTTCAAGGCAAAAATTAATAAGAGGAAGCCCGTTGTTGATAATGAAAATGTCGAGATTGCAATTCTGGGATATTTTGCAGCACATCTAATGACATAAGAAACGTGGCGAGACAATCAGGAATCTCGAAGAACTCACTGCATAGGATTCTGTTAAAACATAACTTCCAACCTTATTTAATATCATTGGTTCAACATCTAAAAGACACCGATTTGCTAAAAAGAGTACAGTTTTGCGAGTTTATTTTAACAATGGTGCAAGATAACCTTAGATTTTCGGACGATATAATTTGGACCGATGAAGCAAAATTTACTAAAAATGGCCTTTTCAATAAATTCCCTTTTTTGAAGTGATTCGAATCCTTATGCAGTAAGATCGCAGAACTTTCAAGAATCTTGGCAACTTAATGTAATTTGTGCAGTAAGGAGTCATGGAATAATAAAACTGAATTTTTACGTAGAAAATTTGAATGGTAATTTATACATTGCCTAAACACAAGGACTTTTTTAATGAAAAATAATCCATTTAGGTAATATTACAATAATTTTTTTATCATTTTAGCGTCAATTCAAAATTAGATAAATCATTTAGTAAATATTATTACATAAATAAATTAAATTAAATTATTTATACAGGTCACTACACTACTTCATACGAATACTGGTCCACATACCGTAACACATCATATCTAAAATAATATATCGGCCCAAGTTTTACAGGAAAGCTATCTTTAGTTAGATATTTACAAGCTATTTATACAGGGTACTTTAAAAAGTCATAAAATACTAAACATTTATTTTTTTAATTGAGCAGTCTTCAGATTAAATTAATTGAATTTTGATGTATTTTGTTTCTTCTTAAATCAATAAATCGATGAATTTTATCAAAGCATTTCTTTCCGTGAAATTAAGTCTATAAACTTTTGTAGAAGCAAGATATCTGAATATTCTTGAAGAGTTGGACAACGAATATTTAAGTAATTTACCTTTGGCAGAACATAGTAAAACTTTTTACAAGTTACGTTTTACGACAAGTGGATTGCCAACAATAGACCTTCCCTGTGGCCTCCTCGTTCCCCCGATCTGACAGTCTTAGACTATTTTATATGGGAAACGATAAAAGGAATCGTTTATTTTAATCCAGTAACAACGAAAGAGGACTGAATGGCAAGGGTAAGGGCCGCGTTCGAAAGTTTATCTCCAGCTTTAATTAGAGCGGCCACCCACGAGGGATTTATTCGGAGATGCGAAAAATGTTTGAAAGTACAAGGTGGACATTTTCAACATTTATTGAAAACATAAGTTGTGCTCTTGTGTAGACTAGACTGTAATGGGAATAGGCTTTCTTTAATTAATTTTTGTCTCCACGGTTGCAACATTTTTATAGTTTTCCAACATTTGTTTAACGCTGTTCGGTGACGGTTTCTGTTTATCCGGATATCTGTCAGCAAATATCTAGCATGTTCTTGTTAAAACTCTGTTAGATTCCCCATAGATAATAAACAAATTCAAATAATCCTCGTGTGTGTAATTTAATCGCCCCAGCATGATTATTAGTTACGATTTTTTATAGTATATTTATAATGTCAGTTTTTGACCACCCTATATTTATTTATTTTAAAAATATCATAACAGGCTACTAAAGTATACCCTTTTGGACAAGGAAGTCAACCGTAAATAAATAATAGAGACTTCGATAAGCAGATATTTATATATATATATATATATATATATATATATATATATATATATATATATATATATATATATATATATATATATATATATATATATATATATGTATATTTATCATTTAATGGATATTCATTTTCTTTAGCATCTAGATCTTGGAGTAGTACAAAATAACTATCCAGACACTTAAATTTTGAATGAAGCGTTTCGTTAATGAATTCTCCTTCTGAATAAAATAACACTTCTTGACTAGCAGTAACGGCGTCAATGAAAACAAACGTTTACGAGGAGGCGTTTTAATAATAAAAATCGACTACATCTACTTCATTCGAGAATGAGAAACGTCTTCATTTTACGACGCATATTTTATACCTGAATTACATCCTGAAAAATTGATTGAGCTGAATAATTTAGTTAAATCGCTGAATGTTAGATTTTGTTAAGAGAAATATTATATTGTATTACATTAGTTCAAGTAAGAGCACGTTAACTCATGGAGAAATAAAGAACGTGTTTATAACAATAACTAATAATAAAGGGATAATATAGATATGCGAAGGTTAGAATTTGTAAAACTAATGGTTTTTAAAAGGTTAATGTTAAGGTCAAAAGTGGGTGGATCAAACCGACACTCCACTGCGACTCTGTGGTATATTGTGGCCCACACATATCTTCACACATCCTCAAGCAACTATAAATTCTTAATGAGTTTTATCATTGCATTTGGGGAGGTATTCTTCAAGTCCTCGGGCAGCAGAATATCCCTGCCGAATATGGAGAACCTGATCCTGGCAGCTGCCGGGTATTCACACAGGCCTGTCTCGTTATCCACTATACATAGGCGGTACTCGGATTCGTCTTTAAGCCCCATCCTGCGCATGTGATGTCTTAGACCATAATGGCCAGTGTATAGGCCTATTGCTGTTTTGAGCCTAATTCGGTTTATATTTAACAGAATTTCTGTTATTCTCTTCTTCATGGGAAGGGGGATAAATGACTTTGCGTGGGACAGATCAAGGACAACAAAGATAGCTTTTTCCTCAACCAAGTCCAAAATTTCGCGCTTGGCCCTTTCATGGGCTACTCCTAAAGCTGGTTCAGGTCCCACGAATCTTGTCTCTACTCTTTTCTTTGCCAAAAGGTTTGCAGACTCATTTCCCTCCATACCCGCGTGTCTTGGTATCCAGATAAGTACGATTTTATTGTCGCTCCCCATGCCAATAAGTGCTTTTTGGCAGTTCCAAACTGTTTTAGATGTACAGGGTTTTTATGAAGATTTAGAATATTATATCATTAGTGCGAAAATATTATTGGAAATGTCAAATTTTGACAAGTTGTCATTTTTTTTTAATGAAACACCCTGTACATTAAGTCATATTCTCGAAAATCTTTTTTTTCTAATTTCAAATAAATATACTCTTAATATATTCAGTCAATTAGCCTTGGATATATAACCGTTTAAACATAAGAAATGGTAAAGTAATTTGCGCTAAAACATAGTGAGCCATGGTCAAGACAATTGCAATGAAAGACGCCTTTTTGACGTTTACCGGTCAGAAGTATCTATTTACGAGGATTTTTAATATTTAATACGTTGGGCGATGGGTTATTCGGAAGAAGAGAAACTCGACATGATAGAATTATTTTATTTACATGGTAAAAATGAATCGAAAGCTCGTAAAGAATATCATAGACGGTTTCCAGATAGACCAACACCGACTCGTAGCATAATATTTAACATCGTTAGACAATTATATGAAAGAAAAACACTTAAGCGAAAAGTTAGAATAGTGGAAAGAAACAATACCATACAAAATCAATAATATAAAGTAGGTAAATAATAATATTAGCTTAAAGAACTAAGTTTTGGTTTTCTATATAGCCTCCTTGGTTTATAATGCATTTCTGAATATTTCTTCTAAATTTTCAGTGTTTGGATGCGTAGATAAAATGAGGTGATTGGATGTTTAAATAGCCGATTGTTTGGATTATATTTTGCTCTAAAGCTTGGATGGTTCCTGGCCTATTGTAGTATATCTTGTTTTTCAGATAACCCCACAAAAATATGTCCAATGGAGAGAGATCGGGACTATTTGCTGGCCATCTTAATGGTCCATGTCTTTCAATCCAAAATGGATACCTCATCATTCAAAAAATTGGTGACCGGCTGGACATTATGAGGAGGGGTACCATTTTGTTGCCATATCAAATTAAGATATGAATTAATCGGTAGTTGTTCTAAATGCCCCTCAATTTCATTTTCTAATAACTCCTGATACCTTTGTCCGGTTAAGTTCCCATTTAAAAATATAGGTCTAATAACATGATTGTTAAGAAGAGCACACCAAACATGTAAGGATCTTCTTCCCTGAATTTTGACCGGCTGAACAGCTCACGGGTTTTTTTTTGACCAAAAAAGCTTATTTTTCCGGTTAAACATGCCTTCAGTGGTATATATTGCCTCGTCAGTAAAAATTATGTTTGACAGATTTAGTTGGTTCATCATAACACGTCTTTCTATTTCTTGGCAGAAGTGTAATCGGTCTATTTTATTTTGATCGATTAATTCTTGAGTAGGTAAAAACTTATATGGCTTATATTAATAATGTTTTAGAACTGAGTGGATTTCATGCCATGATCTGTTAAAAAAAGTGGCTGCATCGGGAATTGAGCGGTCAGGATTTTCTAAAACAAGAATAATTAAGATAAATAAATTATTTTAATACAAAAGTTTCAAAATTACCTTCAAAATATACTAAAATATTTGATTGTTCTTCTGCGTTTCTTTCCACTATTCTAACTTTTCGCTTAAGTGTTTTTCTTTCATTCAATAGTTTAGCGATGTTTAATATCGTCCTACAAGTCGGTGTTGGTCTATCTGGAAAGGGTCTATGATATTCGTTACGAGCTCTCGATGCATTTTTACCATGTAAATAAAATAATTCTATCATGTCGAGTTTCTCTTCTTCCGAATAACCCATCGCGCATACGGGTATTTGAACGATCTGAGCGGCCATAATTATTGTTTGGTTCAAATCGTAGCTAAACGTTATCAAAAGTAATATTATGATTGTGAAAGTGTTAAAATATGTGTTTATATGTGTTTTTTCCCTGTTAGGCTTATTATCTAATCCAGGGTGTGCCAGATTCAATGTTACAGAAAATATCTCCGTTATTAAAAGAGTTACAAAAAATCTTGAAATATACAGTGTGCTTCAAAAACCAAGCTTATTTGTTTAAAGCTAACACCCTGTATATAATTGTAATTTTTGATTCTACAAAGAATTCCGATTAGGTACATTCTATGTATCAGATCCTATATCTAAATTCAATTGTTTCAAAATTTTTAACTAGCTGTAAAATCTAAACGGTTTGTAAATATTAATTTTTTTTGTGACTGAAAAAAATGCCAGTTCATAGATAACCTACTCAATTTGTCTTAATAAAAATTATCAGGGACATCATGGGGAACAAAGCAGAAAACAACAGGCCATGCAAAAAACATATTTTTTAATCTATTAGTTATATAATTATTATAAAATATGAAATGCACAGCAGACAACAGGTAAAACATTTAATTATCTTTTTCCGATACGTATTCACTATCGCTATCTGAAATTTCATTTGGCTTAGCTGGCTTTAAAAGTTCAATGGTTTCTGGTAAAAAAGAATTGAGTTTTCTTCTTTTTATCTCCCTCATGCTACTTAAAAGTGGGTCTGAACTTAAAAGAAGACGATTAAAAATATCTCTGTTGCAGTTTTCTCTCGAGAATTTCCGTGCGAAGTTTTGGCGATATAATCTAAAATGTTTATTGTGTGCCTCTGCGGCCTCTTCAGAAAGATGCCCAATAGGCAATAATGCATTTTTTATAATAGTTCCACCTTTGTGCATTGTTGGGGTCATTGGGTGCCAGGGATAAAGTTCTACATACAAGCGTGCAGTATCTAGAGCATACTTGTCAAATTTATCTTCGTCAATTAAATGACAACTCGAAATAGATTCAAGGATGACCTTTAATCTATATATTAGGTCGTAACTAATTCCTGTTATTTCGGAAGCCAACTTAGGGTCTTCGAAAAATCTTCTGCTCGTATTTCCGTCATTGGTGTTGCCGAAATTTGCTTTCGGCATGTCAATCAAAAGCCCAGTTTTCTTCTTCTTCTAAATCTCGCTTGAATCTCTAGTTTTCTTTCCTTTTCAAGGTTTTTTCAGTTTCAGTTTTTCTCTACCTATATTTTTTCACAGGCAGTTTATATGCCAAGTGAAGAATATTCTCAAATATACGGATGCGTGCATGTAAGACGGAAAGTTCAAATTCTGTGGTTTTATGATTAACATCTCTATTGAAATCCAACTGATTAAAATCCTTGGAAGTTGCACCACAGACAAAGCATCGACTTGTTGATTTTGTTCCAGTGGCTGCATTGCATACCTTCCCGTCAATCATGGCCATAATAAATTCATAATTTATTTTAAACGTGGTTTGATTTAAAACAACCTCTGTGGCATTTAGCGAGTCAACTGATTTCCTAACATAATCAATTTCTTCCTCTGTCACATCAGTGCTTTCTTTCACAAAGCGAAACCTAATAGGGCGACAATATCGCGAAGAAGAGGGGATAGGGTTTTCCCAAACAACCTTTTCATATTTTTTACCGCAAACTAATCTCAAAGGAACGAAACAGCTTTGAAATATATTGGCATCAGAGTCTGTGTCATTCTCGAATTTTTGTTTAAACTGGGTTTGCTGGGAGCCGTCACAACCCCATTTACAAATAATTCTAAGACTTTCTCGTTCTAGCCGTTTTAAAGTCATCAGAACCTCTTCTAGAAATGTTGATAAACGCCTCACTGTAAGATCAAGCAAAGGTTGCAAATTGCTTTCAGCGGAAGTGCTTGTTATTTTGCATTCCTCTTTAGGTGGGTAACATTCTCGTTTTGCCTTTTGTATAAAGCTATAACATGGAAAGTATTTTTTATTAGTATTCCTTATAATTTCATATTGTCGCCTAGTTAGGTCAGCTTCTACAAACATATCTTGTGCTTGTAAAGGTGTAAGAGACACAGATTCTCTGTTCCTTGATTGCAATAAGGCCTTTTTATATTTGGTTGCCCGTGTCGGAGTAGTATTAACCATATCTTTGAGTATCGCTGAAGCATCTCGTTGTCCAGTTTTATATAATTCAACATGAGCGGCATGAACAAGGACATCTTTGTCTACAAATGACCGAACATCCTCAGTTTTTCTTCTCTTGGTTCGTTCACTAGACCCAGAAAATAGCTTATGTGGGCGGCCCAGGCGATTTCGAGCGACAACCGCTATTTCGGAAGTTCCTTCTAGCCATGAAACATTATATTTTTGAAACACATGTACTTTATTGTGAGCTTTTGACCACCTTTTCTTCAACTGGGACTTAAAGCGTGAAAAATTTTGTTTTAAAATCTCGATTTGATCATCTGTATATCCTTCGCATGACAAAAGTTCCTCTTTCAAGAAATTTAATTTTTTTTCCAAGTTTGGCAAATCTTGGGTCTGTGTACGATCAAACAAATATCTACGTGTCACAACCCTAGCTCCAGATGAACCTAAAACAAAAAAAAACCCTAATTTAGGCTTAAATAAAATTTTAATCACGAATTTAGGTTATGTCATGCAAAAAGTTAAAGTACCATTATAGTACTTTTCCGGGAATATTTTTTTGCCTATATCCTGCCCTGCATTTAAGGTTTCGAATAAACTAAGTTGAATATCTGGATCTAACTAGGAAGTACAAAAAATATTTTCAACAAAATGAAAATTATCGAATAAAATACTCTATAGAACATATTAATTTCAAACCAGTAAAACTATAACTCTGTCTAACACTATATATCAACATTACATATTAAATAAAGGAATATTACCTGATGTACCACAATCCATCACTTTTTCTTGTAGTACGAACGTATAGTCAATAAAGTTCACTCTCGAAGTTTACTATTTCGTAAGAACGCCAAAAACAGAAACACACAGCCGATATAACAGTCGAATCATGACTAGCCGTGTGCGTGCTGCGTGCACGGGGGTAAGGTTGGTGGGGTGGGGTATTATTACTTCTGACCGGCAAACGTCAAAAAGGCGTCGTTCATTGCAATTGTCTTGACCATGGCTCACTATGTTTTAGCGCAAATTACCTTACCATTTCTTAAATGTTTAAACGCTTATATATCCCAAACTAATTGACAGAATATATTAAAAGTATATATATTTGAAATTAGAAAAAAAAGATCTTCAATAATATGATTTAATATACAGGGTGATTTATTTAAAAGAACTAACAATATTGACATTTCCAATAATATCTTCGCGCTTATGATATAATATTCTAAATCTTCATAAAAAACCCATCAACTTTTGTGTTTACGACATTTCCGTATCTATTCGAATAAACTCTCTAGGTGGGTAGAAAACTATACGGGAAAACCCTGTACAATGACTTGCTTAAGGGCTGCTTGACTATCCGAGAAAATTTTTATCGTTTTATGTGTAACTTGTTGGTTCTGCAACACTCTAGCACACCCATTCCCAACATATAATGATTTTTCACAACTTTCAACATGGTGGATGATTCCATGTGACTCGTGGTATCCACCACGCTGCTGGTAACATGGTGGAGTCTGTATGTTGTCCTCATTGCTTCCCTTCCACAAATAGGTGGAGTGGTGGAAGTGGCCGTTGTCGGATTGGAGCGAATCGCTCCTATGGTTTTTATAAACTAGATATCTAGTCTGCCTTTTTAGTACCTAAATATATAAATTATTCCTTAAGGTTGCAATAGACCATGGATAGACTTAGCCAGCCCTTGAATTTTATTTACCGATGGCAAATCATACGTTTATGCATGAAAATTCCGATGTTTTAGCTTTACATCTCTTAGAAAAGTCGTTTTTTTTTTTAATAAACACACCCTCACTCTGTTTCTCCAGGAATTCGTCGAGATCTTGGCGGTTCAATCATAAATACTTTTAAAATAAGGTTTTTTTTACAAACGTGTTAAAAATGCAATATTTAAAACCCTCTAGTAGCCCTAAAATGCACTAGTATTAAAAGTGTCAGACATTTAGAAAATTAAGATGTTTTAGGTTTACATCTCTTAGAGAAGTTGTTTTTTTTTAATAATGACACCCTCACTCTGTTTCGCCAGAAATTCGTCGAGATTTTGACGGCTCAATTATAAATACTTTTAAAATATACCTTTTTAGCCCTCTAGTAGCCCTAAAAATGCACTAGTGTTAAACAAAAGTCAAATGTCAAATTTTCAAAGCCCACGTCAAAAAACATTTATATTTCATTTATGAATAATATTGGTACAATTTAAATAACTTGAAAAATGAATTCCTTTCACAGATCTCTTTTCGCTTTCTCCGCAAAATATACTAGAAATACGTTTTCAAAATATTTCCCAGAAACGCCTTTCTCTTCACATCATTTCAGACACTTATCGTAAGCAATCTCATATTGCATTCGAAGTTTTCTGAGCAACAAATCTGAGGTAAATTTGACTTTACTGAAATAAAAAGTATCATGCATTATTAATCAACCGAAACAGTAATTTAACAAACGTTTACTTATCTTTTAAAAACTGTATTAAGCCGCGAATTGGTTCCGCCGTGTTAAATTCGTTTATCCGTATATCACATCTGATTTTTGTGAAAAATATAATGTCAAACAAAAAGGTTTTTTCTTTTAAACATTTTAATTGATTTTTAAGTATTTGAACCTCATTCCAATATTACACTTGATTTTTGTGCACTATTTTTTCTAAAAATTCATTATACCTCCATTTTGTTCCGCCATCTTAAGTTTATACCGAAATTCCACCAGTTCATTCTTATATCACACTTGTATTATGTGTAAAATGTGTGGTCAATTGTGTATGTGGTTCTTATCAACTATCTTTTAAACACTTTGTTTCGCCATATTCGATTTTTAACAAAATTTTACAATTTCGTCCCCATTTGACCTTTAATTTTTGACCTAATCAGTTGTAAGTCAATCTTGTAAGTAGTTTTTTGCCTACACTGCAAATAGGCAGACAGAACCGAAAAACGTGAGGACTTTATCTTTATTTTCTTTTATGTTTATCCGAACATTTTGTCCTAAAATTAACCACAAAAATTACATCCTGTATTTTTAGCAATCCAATCAAAAACAGAAAAAAAAATACATAAAAATTTAAATGCTTAGAGCCTTAGCATATTGCTCACTGACTTCTACACGGATCAAAATATCGGATTAAAGTAAGAAACCAAACAGTTAGAAAACAAAATGGGGAATCGGAATTTCTAAATGAAAAGAGCCTTAAAGTAAAAATTTCGGTGGGGTGAAATGGTTCGCTATTTAAAAAAAAGACCACCCAGTAGATTTTTGTAAAATTCATTATACACTAAAAAATGGGTGAAAATTCACATGATAATACTTAATAACACCTTGTTTTCCACCTAAATTTTTCTAGTTCAAATATGTATATTTCTTTGCTACATACCTAAACATGGAAAATTCCATTAGGAATATATATTTCAATTAAAATACATATAATTACCATATTTTCACATAAAGTTATGTATATTTTTGTGAAAACACATCTCATCGTTTAAAAAAATGTAAAACCTTGTTAAATAATGTGAGATAATGTACGTTACTGTGATCTAAAAAAATATACCCCAGTATCCATGTGTTTTGTCCCCTCCACGACTTTAGTTCTAGAAATTTATTAGTTATTACATCAGCCGACAATCCTTGCCCGGCGGCACGTATGTATACCGACAAGTCGTAAATAGTTTTTCTGCAAGTGGTTGTTGCTCTATATAATTTGTTTATCGTTTAGGCGTTTTATTGTTTGATTAGTGAAATAGTGAGTTATAAAGGTAAATAATAGTTTAAGTGTTGCTTTTGCTCTAGATCTTTTAAAAATATTAGGAAATGCTTTTTACTTCAGCCTTTTCACAGGTGTAGCTGTAGAAATTTTGTTTGCCCGTATAACGGCTGCCAAATGTGTCTAAAAGAGTACACAGCAAATGGAAAACTTGTCTAGTATTCATTTCTCAAAAAGAAAATGCTCTTGGTAAAAGTTGGTGTTTAAACAAAATATAGTTTTGACATTAAAATTTTAGTTGAGATAAACAGGGTGTTCAAAAAAATAGTAAAACGTGGATTTAGGAAATTAGTAATTTTAAAAAATACAATTTTTGTAGAGGCCACAAAAAGTTAAATAAAGCTTTTTTATAATGGTTATAGTTAAGGAGATATTTAAGGTCAGCCATCCAAAAAAAAATTTTTTTTGATTTTTCAAGATGCCCATATCTTTTGAACTAGGAACAATAGTCAAAAACATAATTTAAATTTTATTTATTCATTTTTTCACCTTAAAAATTTTTATTTTTTGAAATATATTGTTTTGTATTTTTTGAGCACCCTGTATATCTGACCTGCAGTTTAATACAATCAAAACTATTTTTTAGTGCTCCAATTTTTATTGAGAATCATATTTTCTGGGAAATATATTATAAAAATTTTTATTTGTGTTTTCTTTGGACACACTGTCAAATGTAATATGTACTCTATTGTACAAAACATGTCAACCTTTTTTATTAAAACACTACAGCCCATTTCAAGAGCTTTTTTTTCAGAGGATGGGGAGAACTTCATTTTTCAACTATACATGGAAGGTGAGATGATAACTGAAGGACCAGACTTATACAGCGTTTTCATATCTGCATTTTCTCTATACTTTGTATTAAACTTGCAGTATCCAGGGCAAATTAGTTCTTTTCTGGAATTTATTCAAAGATACTTTTTTTGGAATTTTGGAAAATCTGTACATAGATTAAGTCATAAAAAGAAAATAAATTGGCGCCATTTATTTTTTTTAAATCCATTTTAAAAAACAGGTTGTTTGAGTCAGTATTATCAATAAAATAAATGATCTCCTAGACGATCTCTATATTCCTAAGCTTACGGTAAAAAAAAAATTTACTCATATATATATATATATATATATATATATATATATATATATATACTTTTAAAATTAAGACGGTACTATTTACAGTTTTCTGGTTCAAGAGAAACTCTTTAACTTTTTGGATGCGAGAAATACAATGAAAAAATATTAGTTTTCATTGAGATAAGTTTTCTTTAGATACGCTAAAATTTGTTTACGTCATAAAATTTTTATCAAATTCGGACAGACGGAATTATTATACCTAAACTACGAAAGCTATTATTTGTTCGATTTTAAGTTTCTTTTATTACGACTTTTAATACATCGTTTTAATATAAACAGTGTAGTTTTCTCTAAAATATGTTCGCTTTTAGTTTCATGTTACCACTCCTAAAAAAAATGGTAAAAAACATCTCAAGGAAAAAAAATCTTTGCCATTCGATTTTTTGAGGTAACCTTTAACGTAGCTAACGTTTTTTTAAAGAAATGTTAGAGCAACATGAGTTAGATATGATCAGAATACTGCCTTAATTTTAAACCGTAGTGAACAGTTGCAGAATTGTCTAACACTGCATATATAATCATTTTCTTGTCATTAATATACTTAGTTTCTATATAACTTTTTTGTTAAGAAGTTTGTTATTTATTTTGCAGGGCAGGTCATCTTATATTACTTGGCCTATATCTTTAATGAAAATGAAACTTTCTTTGTATGTTGTTTTTTGTTAATAAACGTTTACGCATTTATACTCTGTTTTAATTGAATTTAATTAAGGATAAAGGAATTTAACGAAGTATAGGGGACAGGGCTTTGATTATATTTTTTCTATACTTTACCTTCTCTAATGTTGGTTTAAGAAATCAAAATTTGTATTTTGTATGCAATTTTTTAATTCCAACATTAAAGACGGCAAAAATCTGGTGGAAATATAATGAATGCGGTCCTGAATTAGTAAATTACATATGCCAGGAAGGAAATTCACCTGGTTATACAGTAATTTTACATGTCCCTATAAGTAAAGTTACAGCAGAAATATTGAGATCTACTTCCTTGATGATGTAATTTTACAAGTTCTTGTCATTTTACATTAAACCTTAAGTAAAACTGCTTGAACAATGAAGGGTATTTTACATATGTCATGTAGTAATTTTACATGTTCCCATATGTTTTTGTTTTACGTGTCCACTCATGTAAAATTTTACAAGAATATCCAAGGCGTTTTATTACCATTGACGATCAAGGTAAATCCATGTAATTATTTTTTACTGTGTAGCGATTTTTAAATTTAACTGTAAATATGTAACAGCTCCAGGAAAAAAACTAAAAAAAAAATTAACATTTTTACAGCCTGTATCTGAAAAACGAATGTCTTGCGGACATATATTTAAATTAACTTTTACTCCTAAAATAAGGCAGAAAATTACGTTAATGATTTTTAGCTACCAATTAAAAGCACTTTATATAGAAATCATATGTGCGAGTGAGGGAATAACCTACAAATGTATTCAGATTGTATATACTTTCTCCGTTTTTGATTCATTTTAATATTGTGTTTGCCGAACGTCATTGTTCTGTTGAATCGTTATATTGCACATGCGTAAATGGGAATTTGTTATATCTACATATCTAATCATCATTCATACATACGTATGTACAAACATTCAATCACTTAATACATACTCAAGCAATACCAGTGCTTTGACACTTCAACACACCATTTTTTAAGTTTTATTTTATATGTTGTTAATTTCTTTTTGGTTTAATATTTTTATTATTTTTTACTTTTTCTAACTTTGTTTAAATAATCTGTAAAACAATCAAAAATGACATTTATTATTTACCTTCATAAAAAGAAAGCCCTCACTCAAAAAAATTGAGTTTTACCGACTTTTTAAACATTTAGTTAAGTCGCCGTTTTGTTATGACCTACTCCTATATGTTTGACATTTATTTTAACAGTTCATCCCTATTTCACACTTAATTTTTGTGCAAAATTTCAACCCAATTGAACTAGTAGAGTTTTGATATTGATATTTTAACCATTTAATTAGGCTGCCATTTTGTTTTCCAGAAATGAATTCTAACTAAAATTTTACCACTTTAGCCCTATATCACACTTGATTTTTGTGCAAAATTTTATATAAATTAGATTAGCAGTTTTTTAGTAATATTTTTTTAACATTCTGTTAGGCCGCCATTTTGTTCTACCGTATTGGATTTTTATCAAAATATTACCATGTACTATTACTTCTTTGCGAACTTCTTAGTAAATATTTATAGTAGCATATATATAAGGGTTTATTTCAACTTTTAAAACTTTAAATAGATAGGCACTAGGTTCAGCATTAGCATGCTTATTTTTCGATTAGCTTTTGGATTACGTTAAGAATCATTGTGATTTTGAGTGCATATTTAGAGAATTTGCAATGCAAATTTATTTATAATAAAATATTAAAAGGAAATTCTATGTTTCTTCTAAAAAAAATCTTTTTACCTACGACTATTTTAAAAAATTAAAAAATTCTGGAAATTTTCAGCATGCGCGATATGCTCTTTCATATCTCAAAACATGTTTGATCAACAAGATTGTACTTTAATTGAATGATTCTACTAATTTTGCCTTAAGCTGTGGACAAACATCATGATCTTTAAAAAAAAAACTATAATTTTATATTTCAAACCAAAATCAACAGTGCTCGGAACTATTTAATTCAATATTCAGGGTGTTTCTAAAAACATGTGGGGAGATTCCCCATCCAAAAATAAAACTAAAAGTCCGTATCAACATAGGTCGGATCTCTCTTCGTTTCTGAGATACAGGATGTTATATTTTTTTTAATCCAATTTCTTTCAAAACGACTGATGCAATCCGACTGAAATTTGGAGGTGGAAAGTTATTGAAACTAACACACATTTCACTGATAAAAATGCGTAGACTGTTTCACCAGGGGCATGCGTGTGGGCTGTCGCTGCAATAATTGTCTAAAAAAAACATGTGTGCCAGTGACTTTTTTATGTTTTGCGGGCATTGTTATGTAGGCTGTTTAGTGCTTGTTAAAAATTATCTGTTGATATTTTGTCCATTTCGATCTCTTTGATGAGAAAATTGCAATTTAATTATGCAGTGTATTGAATATCTTTTTTTCTTAAAATAAATTTTAAATTAAATTTAAATTACTTACCTGAATGGAATCATATGAAGTACTTAAAATGGCCACTACTAGCTCATTGCAAGTCCTCAATCGTCGGCGCAAAGAGGTTCTTTGTCTAGCACAAATTCCGAACTGTTACAATATACGTATACTCCTTTAAATGCCACTACAGATAAACATCCAAATAATTCAAGTCAAGAAATCTTGGTGGTCATTCTAGTGGACTACCATGGCTAATCCTTCGAAGCCAGTATGTTTCCGAGAGATACAGCGTAACATCAAGAGCAAAATAAACCGGTGTTGAAACCACATTCTATATTTATCATTAATACAGGTAATAGTTCGGCCAGATCAATCGTCAGAAAATTTAAATATGGCACATGATTCAGTCTATGTGGCAGAATAATCGGAACAATAATTTCGTTTCCAATAATACCAGCCACAAAATTTACAGAAAACGGGTCGCAGCGATTGCTACTCTTAGTAAATGGGACTTTTTCCCAGGCCAATTAAGCAAGTTATGGAAATTTATTATTTCCTTTCTTGTAAATGTTGGGTCTTCTGTAACAAGAACATGACGAGACAAATTTGTACTCTTCTGTGATCGTGTGGTTTTAATTGTTGCTCTTACCAGATTGTGCGTGCCCTTAAACTACAAAAACAAGAGAGACCCAACTATTTACATTTAACACGGGATCATAGATTGAATGTTTTCCCTCTCCACTACATCTCAACATACACCACATGTGTATGTTGTTGTCACGTTTTAAAATTGTCAGATATTCTAAGTCAAGTTTTATCGAATTACTCTAATATGTTTATATATTTTCATAACACAGTTATATGTATATCAAAAAACTACACACAATACTTAACCCTAGACTTAAAAACATCGTTTTATGGTCTAGGTTATTAACTAAGGTCTTTCAAGAATTAAAAAATGTAATAATAAAAATATTACCAAATAGAACTGGTAACGACGCTACGCCAAATTTACGTCTATTACGAGTAGTTTTACAACTATTCTATCATAGCAACCGTCATAGCACTCTTGTCTTATAGTCTAATTACAAAACAGACGCTCTATTGTTGTCATTTTTGGTACCGCGTTCGATCGCTATTGTTTATATATTTTCTTTTAGTTTTTTAATGATTTTGTAAGTTCTATGTGTTGTAGCGCTTAAATAAATGAAAAACTATGGTGAGAAAGGGTGTTAATTGTAGAAATACAGACTATTTAAGTCCGGAAGTATCATATCGCAAGTAAGCCTTGACGTAATCAAGGTTAGCTATCATTGGTCTCCGAACCGTATAGGCTTAGTATTTACACATTAAATTGATATTTAAGCCATTCAAGTATGATAATTAGCACGGAAAACAAGAAAAAAATGGGTACTAATTCAATAAAAACCAATATTTTGCCAATTTTGGATTGGGTTTTACATAGCGTAAACATTAAAATACATACTAGCTCTCCAAATGCTTAGGTGAGATATTTAAAATACAGATATATTATTTTAGATGTGAATAAGTTCTATATTTCTATGGCTAAATGCTTTTATTTAAAGAGAAACGTATTTTCGCAGATTCTTAAAATGCCAGTTGGTTATAAAATATTCCATTTAAATCATATTGTGATTTTTATTTTCAGATACCTACGAGGAAGTAGCTCGCGTTATTACTCTATATACCAAATGCCAAACTACTAAGTTCCTCAGGTTTTATCTAATATATAATTATAGTTGAAGTTAGTAAAACGGTTATACAGATATGTAGGGCAGCTGGGAAGTCATCTTAAATCTATAACTGATCAAGTTAAGCCTGGTCTAGATTCAAACCTCTTTACTGAATACGGGTATATATATATATATATATATATATATATATATATATATATATATATATATATGTGTGTCTACTTAAGTTCTCTACATATAGGAAACTTTTTTATTAGTAGTTTTACGGAAAAATGTTACTCTTTATAAAAAGTTCTGCTTTCTGCCAAAATAGTATTAAAATATTCAAACTTGAGATTGCATATACAGGGTGGTCAAAATTTCCAAAAATCGAAATTGACTCAAGAGAAAAGTAACTTTAATTTTTATTAAATATATTAATAATTAAATATTTATTAGTTTGAATATTATAGTAAAAAGAAATGCCGCTGAAATTAAGCAAAGAAGATAAAATTGAAATAATTTTAATTGTCGGAGAAAATTATAAAACATTTCGAGAAGCTGCAGACATTTTTAACAACAGACACCCCGATAAAATTATACATTTCACAACAGTGGGGAATATTCTAACTAAATTCAAGACTTTTGGAAATGTAGAAAATAGCTTCACTAATTTTAATTCTAATAAACATTACATGTAAATAACTTAATTAACAATAAAAACTAACTGTTCCGTCACTGCACATTTGCCTCAAAATATCCACTATCTCTTTCCATACAGGTAACCGTTCTTTCAGAAAATTCTCTTAAAACATTTCTAATCATGGCAGGCGTTATGGCCTGTATCTCTTCCCTAATTACCCTCTCCAAATTATCAACATTCTGAAATGGCCCCTTTAGATACACTTTCTCTTTTAAGTAGCCCCAAAAGAAATAATCAAGAGGGTTCAAGTCCGGAGATCTAGCTGGCCAGAAAATATCAGAATACCTGTCGATTACTGGTCCATTAAAGATAAAATTTAAGTATTGTCTTACATCCCTTGCTCCGTGGCATGGTGCGCCATCCTGCTGGTACCATATTTTGAACCTCTCACTTATGGGTAGTTCATGAATAAAATCGTACAAGTAAGTATTTAAAAATTCCAAGTAGCGTTGACTATTTAAATTATGTCGAAAAAAAAACTGGTCCAATTACTCTATCTTTATAAATTCCGCACCACACATTTATTTTGAATGAATACTGATCACGAGTTTGTATAACAAAATTAGGATTAACGTCACTCCACCAACAACATTTTTGCGAACTTACAGTCCCATTGGAAGTAAACGTTGCTTCATAGGTAAAAATAATGCATCTTGCCATAAAAGGATCATCTTTTAGCTCCCCTTGTATCAGACAGCAAAACTCGAACCGTCGGCGTCGCTCAAAGTCTCTTGGTCTCAAGGTATGTATATATTGTGGTTTATAAGGTCGAAAACTGTTTTCTTTCAATATTTTTGAAACTGTATGTTTACCTACGTTATTTGGCAATGTTGCCAACCTTTTGCGTAGGGACTTTTTAGGGTCTTCTATCACAGAGAGCATTACTTGATTTGTAGTTTCGTCATTCGCAACCCTTGACCTCCGTTTCTTGTTAAAGTTATTTTCTACATTTCCAAAAATCTTGAATTTAGTTAGAATATCCCCCACTGTTGTGAAATGTATAATTTTATCGGGGTGTCTGTAGTTAAAAATGTCTGCAATGTTTTATAATTTTCTCCGACAATTAAAATTATTTCAATTTTATCTTCTTTGCTTAATTTCAGCGGCATTTCTTTTCACTATAATATTCAAACTGATGTTTCAGTAAAGTAATACAATATTGTGGTTGACAATGGTAGTGACAATGCCATTATCAACCATCGATAAATAAGGAATTTTGCTGGTATGTAGGTAGAAACAAAAGTAAGACTTGCCAGTAAGAAGCCGAAGTTTTACATTCCTTAAGAAGTGATTTCAGATAGAAAGCAACGAATCTAGGGCTAGATATGTTTTTTTTATTCTAAGTAAGATTTTGTACTATATTTTGCTATAAAATAAAAATTAAAGGTACTTTTCTCTTGAGTCAATTTCGATTTTTTGGAATTTTTGACCACCCTGTATATGCAATCTCAAGTTTGAATATTTTAGTATTATTTTGGCAGAAAGCAGAACTTTTTATAACGAGTAACTTTTTTCCGTAAAACTACTAATAAAAAAGTTTCCCATATGTAGAGAACTTAAATAGACACACTGTACATCTATATACATATATATATATATATATATATATATATATATATATATATATTTGCTGCACAAGGAAAATCTATTTTAAAAGTGTTTCCTTATATCTTTCAGTCGACAGTGTCAATGGTATATACTTGTAGCATACGTACCAGTTTAGTTCCTAATAAAACTATTATTATTATTATTATTCTGCGCCCAAATCAAAAACTGCTTACAATATTTGACACTAGACCAATTGAAAATTCTGTTAAAAGGACTAATTTTTGAACCCAAGCTTACCTTATAAGAAATTACAAATACAATGTGTGTGGTGGCATTTGTTATGGGGATGTTCCGGGCGTAGAACAATGTCCTGATATTTTAAAAATTATTTTTCTAACCCACATACATACCTAAATGCATATATACATACATATGTACATACATCATACATACTTACGAACATACAAATATATATACCACTTTTAAAATTTTGTTTTATTTATCGGTATTATTTTATAAATACTGTCTAAGATTTCAAGTTAATTGGATAAATAATTTTTGATACTGATATTTTAAATATTTAAATTGGGTCGCTATTGTGTTTAGCCATAAAGGCTCCTCACCAAAATTTTACCAGTTTATTCGTAGATTACATTTGATTTTCGGACAAAATTTGACGTAAATTGGATTAGTAGTTTTTTAGTAATATTTTTTTGTAACATTTTATTAGACCGCCTTTCTCCAAAATAGTACCATGACATCCCCATATGACTCTTAATTTTTGACCAACATTTGAAGTCAATTGGATAAGTAGTTTTTAGCTATGCCACAAACAGATAGACAGACCGACGGATTTGCGAAATTCAACATCCCTGAAACGTGAAGATCTGCAAAAATCTCGAAGGGTGATTGCTATAGGATTACAATACTTTCTCTTAGAAGGAAAGTAAAAAAGGAACCGCAAAATAATTATATCAGCTGCTTTCTGATTTTGAACCACCCAGTTTCTTACTACGCGTCTGACAGATACTTGGCAAAAACACATTAAATAGTTTGCTATAAATATTATATTAAATTAAAGAAAAATGAGCCGCTGCTGGTTCAATCTCTAGTGAGAGCCAACAGCGTTGCCATTTTTTGGAACCGGCAACGCAAAGGCAGATATAATATATTTTCTCTCGCAGCCATAGCACGCGAAAAACAATAATAGATCCAAATTTTAAAACTATTTATAAATGAAATGTTGGGTCTATCCTTTGTTTATAGTCTAGGTTCATGCCCAATGGTCCGTTTGGTAATTAAATTAAATAAATAAGTACACATTGTGGATAATAGTAGAACCTTTCTTGCGTTTTCTATGCTTTTGGAGATGTGACGTTACTGCATGTTGCGATTCATCTGTTATGTATGAGTTCTGACTATTTCGAACTATAGAAATTAAATTTCTTAATTTATTTTGTTTTATTAGGCCACCAAAATCCGACATCTATTATAATACTGTTTTTCCACAACTGTGCAATTGATGGTAAATCGATGTTACTAATAACAAATATAAATCCTCTAGGGAAATTTTGTATAAATCGTATACGTGTATATGTTCTGTATTTCAATTCTGAAATTTAATTAAAAACTGTTGTTCAACATGATGATTGTTGTTGACAAGGTATAAATAATGCCTCGCCAAAAAAGTAAATAATTATCTGATTTTATTGTACGGCCTGTATTTATTTTGTATCAAAAATTGTAACACAATTATTGGGTTGTTTGTCAATTCTGCTAGCTATGGATAGAGACAAATATTTTAAAATACGCAAATTCTGAATTATTTTTTGCGTTACTCTATATAAAATTTATTATTTGATAACACTCGCCAATAAAGATTTATGAATTTATTTTGAATAAATGTTTATTTAAATTATTTGTATTAAGCAGCGAACTGTGCTTGCACTTTGTTGAGAGTTATCACATTTTTATTGTTAATAATGTACAGGATGTCCCAAATTCGAGGCGTATCATTGGGATCCCCGAAACTATAAGAGATACGCCTTAAAAGTTTGAAAATTCTGAATACATCCGAAGATATTCGGAAAAAACCAAATATCCGCGATTCCGTTTTTATTTTTTTCTGATTCTATTTAAAGTGATATGACAAAATAAACTCCACATTTTTATTATTCCTTTTTCTACTTTATAAGATGGCGCTGCTAGATTTTCAATCCGACGTTTCGTTTCTTTGCAACCATCATCAAGTTTGTTTTTTAAATAGGCAAAAATCCATTTTATGTTTAATTAACTTTAATTTAAATTCTAAATTCATGACACACTTGACATATCCAACCTTTCGAGCAAAAAATCCATCATCAGTGCTAGTTACTGATGATGGCGATAAAACGAAACGTCCGATCAAAAGCTTGATGGCGCCATATTGTACAGAAGAAGAAATGGCTATAAAAAACTAAAATTTATTTTGATCTGTTTTAGTAATATTAGAAAAAAATCAATTGTAAGAATTTATGTTTGTAATTGCTAGAACTTAATATGAGAATTTTTCAAAAAAAAAATGGAATAAAACAAACTTTAATTCTTTTGCTCCCCTTCATGATGACGTCATTAGATTTACAATCCGACGCCCACGTTATTTTTTTTAAGTTGCCCTAGGGTTGTTCTACAATAGCAATATTTGCATAGTGTCATATACTCCTTCTTATACATCATACTTACCCATGGAATTTTCTTTTGTTTCAAAATGGCAGGAGTATTTGGACGTTTTTCTTTACTTATTTGAGTCTTGATTATTCTCCATTTGTGTTATCAATAAAAATTCCTTTCGCGTGTTTAGAAAAACGTGATATGATCCGCATATACTACATTTGTCATAGAAATGCACACATTTTTCCTATTTTGCAAGACTTGACAAAAATTTTGCTGAGCATGGACGTTTTGAAAAACCAAGAAAGAAATACGGCAGGCGAATGGATCAGGAAAAAGAACCGCGTATTTTACATGCTGTAACTTAATATAGCGTATTAAAAGGTAACTAATTATTTACTAATTTCTATATTATAGGTTGAAAATGCACCTAGATCATCTCTTGGGGCAAATGGAGATGATTTCGAAATATCATGCATGAGAATTTGGCGAACTCTTAGATCGCATGAATACAAGCCATTCAAAATTCACGTGAGTCAAACTTTAAGACCTGGTGATTCTGAAAGGCGTCTAGAATTTTGTCGTTGAATGCAAAATAAATTAGAAGATGGTGATTTTTTAAATAAAATAATTTGGACGAACTTTTTCCACTTTTTCCATTGTTCTGTGAATAATCTGCGACCAAATCAGGAAGTGAGACCTCAAGGAAGGGAATCGTTTAGTGTATTGGTGGGAATGTGGCGTAACAAAATCATTGACCCATTTTTGTTTGGATGGTCACCTTACATCTCAAAAATATATAGATTTGATAGAGCAAGAAATTTCTTATCGAACGGACCATTAGAAGTATTAAGAAATCTATGGTGGCGACAAAATGGTGCTTCTCCCCATAATGGAAGAGAAGAGATTCGCAATCCCGATAAATGGGTAATTGGGAATCAAGGGGTTGTACTCTGGCCAGCAAGAACCCCGGACTTAAATCCCTTAGATAATTATCTCTAAGGTTTTTTATAAAATCAATTATATTGGAATTTGCCTGAAAATATCGAAGAACTGCGTTATAATTTACTGAGAGAAATAAAAGCTCTACGAGCAAGAACCATTCAACGCGCAATTTACAAAATTAATCGATTAACCCAAAAACGTATTTGAATTATTTTTTTTTAATTTTAATTTGTAGTTCCTGAATTTTTTAGTTTTTAGTGAAAATATATTCTCAAAGGTTTCACTGAAATAACAAATATTTTTTTCTACTTTTTTTTTTTAATAAATTCATTATAAAATCAAGTTTTAAATTCTGACGTCAGAACATAAATTTTTTGACAAACCAAAATCTCTTTTGGCTTTTTCGGAACTGAATAAAAATATTTAACTTTAAATTAATTGAATGAATTAATTAGGCATAAAATGGAATTTTTTGCAAATTTAAAAAAACAAACTTGATGATGATTACGATGAAACGAAACGTCGGATTGAAAATCTAGCAGCGTCATATTGTAAAGCAGAAAATGTAACAACGAAAATGTAGAATTTATTTTGTCATCACTTCAAAAACGAAATCGCGGATATTTGGTTTTTTTCGGATATCTTCGGAAATATTCGGAAATTTCAAAGTTTTAAGGTATGAAATTGTGCAACTTTGCCCTAATTTAACCGACTTTGTATCTCTTATAGTTTCCGAGATCCCAATGATACGCCTCGAATTTGGGACACCCTGTACTGGTTATTTGGAAAGATACAGGATTGCGGTTTTCACATCACTGTGCTACTTTTTTGTGGACCGAAAGAGGCCGTAATTTAAATTTTCACATCCCGCTTTGTTTTTAAGATACAGAGTGAAATTGAAAATGTTGCATTTTGGGATTTTGGTTGTCATTTAGCTTACCAGAGAAGAAAAACTGTTTCTAAGGTAGTTTTTTTTGTATGTTGATTGTTGCTGTGGGTAGTCATTTTTATGATATGACCTCTCTATATATTTTTAAATATTCTGTTTTTGTTTTATACAAGATTTTCAAAAATATATAACACTCTGTGTTCATTTTCAATAAGTTCAATATTAGCACCTTTTATATTAAAAAAATCAAAAAATCTAGTGGACATTTACAATAACAAAAGTAGTTTATGTCAGAATAGAGAAAGTCTTTCTCGATTCGCGTTAAAACTTTTCAATAACATTGGACTTCTCAACTCTGGTAGATAATGCAATATTCTAAAATTATGCAACATACGAAATGCTCGTCACACGAAAGCACAGATGAAGCTTTGGAACTATTTTTAAACAGGTAATATTATAGATATTAATTTTTCTCATTCTAGCTAAATATTTAAAATATGATATCCTGTGGATATGCAGAGGGAACGTAAGCTTTTTTAAGAATAAAATCAAATTTAAACATGGTTCGTTTGTCAAACCGCGGCCTAAAACCTATAACAAGAAAAATCGCGATATAAATATATAAAGATAAAGTTAATGTGTGGGCTTCCATCGAGGCAGTTCCAATTAATTCTTGTCGAAAAATTGAAGCTTCTATTGGCATCGTTAAATCCAGGGTTCCAACAATTAAAAAAAAACACACAGAGTTTAATTTCATTTGGAACAAAACTTACGTCCTGGTGACACAAAACGCCGTCTAGAGTACTTCAATTGGTATTTACCAATGCGGGACATGGTCATTAATTTTAAAAGAACCGTTATTTTGTCCGATGAGGCGCATTTTACGAGTACTGGCATTTTGAAGCTGCAGAATGATAGGGTTTGGTATTAGGAAAATAAGCATGTTATATTTCCACGTGGAAGATAAGGCAGGTTACCTAGGTCACCCGAATTACGTGTTTTAATATTCTTTTTGTAGGGATACCTTCAAAATACAATTTATACTAGACAGTATCAAACAACAGAAGAGTAGAAAAATGCTACTGAAGAGGCCTTCAGAAAGTTTGTTGGTCTGCTTTGCGTAATCTCAATATACATTGTAATAAAAAAAGGTCGGGCAGAGTTGCCAGCTAATCTTTCAGACCCCAATTCTATTAATTTTTATTTTTCAAATTTTTTTCAATATGTATCCGATAGTTGTGATAATAATATAAATTTTTATAGCAATAGTTACTCCTCAAGAAGTACTAAGTTTTCGTTCAAATTAAGTAATGTTGAAGAAGTTAATACAATTCTACATTCTCTAAAAAAAGATAGCATTGGTTCTGATAATATTTCACTTAGAATGTTGAGATATTGTAGCCCACATATTGATATTATATTGCTTCATATTATTAACGGTTGCATAGAAAATTCTTATTTTCCTGATAAATGGAAAACGCAATAGGTATCCCACTTCCCAAAAATAAGGACCTTCAAACCTTTTCTGATTTAAGAAACATAAGCATATTGCCTGCGGCTTCTAAAATCTTAAAAACAAATTTTTAATTTTGCCATTTTTAATAACATGCGGGTTTAGTACTTCCACTGCTCTTGCAACTATTACCAATAACATTTTTGTAAATACTAATCAGGGTCTCATCACTGTGCTCGCGTTACTTGACTATTCAAAAGCCTTTGACACTATCAACTATAACTTGCTCTTGGCCAAATTGAAATATTTCGGCTTTGATAACGTCTCAGTAAAATTAATTAAATCCTATCTATCATGCAGATCGCAGAAAATCTCTTATAATAACTGTGAGTCACAAGAACTTTCTATATTGTTTGGTGTACCCCAAGGGTCTGTCCTGGGACCTCTTTTCTTCAGCATTTATACTTCTGACATTTTAACGTCTCTTAATAATTGTAAGATAATAGCATACGCAGATGACACCCAGATTTATTTTTCCTTTAGACCCGAAGAGTTTGAAGTGGCTAATAATATAATAATGATTTAAATTTAATTAATACTTTGTGTAAAGAACATAATCTAAATTTAAATTCAAAAAAATCTAATGTGATGATATTTGGTAATAGGGACAAATGCAACTTTTTAGCTTCAAACCTAAATATCTCCATCGACAATATTGTATTAAATTTTGTAGAAGAGGCTTGGAATTTGGGTATAATTTTCGACTCTAATTTGCGTTTCAGCAGTCACGTGCAGGAACTTAGACGAAAGGCGTTTTTTAAATTAAAAATATTATTTGCCAATCGTCATATTCTTAATTTTCATTTCAGAAAATTGCTCACACAATCCCTAATTCTTTCACAAAAATAAAATACAGGTCATACAAAATTCATGTTGTCGTTTAATTTTTGATATATCTAGAAGAGAACATATTCCTCATAAAATAAATGAATTAAATTGGTTATATTTCAAACTCGTGAATCATAGCATTCAGTTAATGTAAGATTCAAGGATAAATACACAATGCCTCATTTTCAAACAACGTTGTTTAAAAGATCTATTTCGTACATTTCAATTTCCCTTTTGAATTTATTGCCTAGAGAATTCAGACTTTTCAATTTTAATAAGTTCAAATTTAAATTAAAACACTTTATTTTAGATAGGCAAAAGGCTTGCAGGACTTTTCTGTCAAAGCTTAAGCTCATTTTAATCTGTGGGCATGGATCTTCCCAAAGAAACACCTTAGCTATTTTATATTCCTTTCCTACTTCTTTAATTTTAATTTCGTCGCCCTCGCACACTTTGTAACCTTGAATATTATTATTCACACATATTTTTGTTATCTAAGAATTTAAGAAAAAAATTTTGTGTCAATCTATTTTGCCATGTTAACAAACAAACTGCCATTTTTTGTCAACTTTAACTAATTATGTATCTTATTTTCCTACGCATTCCATAGCACAGGATAGTCTCTCTGCTTGTTAAGTAGAGTAGCATTTATTTGCTAGACTTTGCCAGCTCAGGGATGATTCCTGGCAGTTTTAATGTAATGTTCCTGTTTGTTTTTATATGTTTATTAAAGGCCTTATTTATTTATTTATTTTTATTTTATTTATTTATTATTTTGAATACCTTGAGGCGAAACTTGTATAAGATATGGCGGCCAATTTATAAAAAAATTATCTAATATTACTAATACTGGATTCTACGTAAACAAACTACCTTAAAACCACCTTGTATCTTAAAAACAAAGCAGGCTGTGAAAATTTTAATTACTTATTAATTATGAAAACCGCAACCCTGTGTCTTTCCAAGTAACCGAAATACCCCGTAAAACCATCGAAATATGGACACTCTGTACTGGCTGAGCCAGAAAATTCTATAGAGGGAAAGATCACGTTTATTTTTGAAACTAAAAAAAAAATGTTCCAAGTAAAACTTGTTTGATTCGATATTCTTTTTTATATGCTGATATTTTAATGTATACAAGATGACTAAGCAAATCAAATACCATATCAAAAATTAACGGTTTTCAAAATATGAAAAGAATTGCTTACCCATTTAGATACCTGATGCTGCCTGGAGAAAAAGATTAATTTTTCGAGTGTAACATTGATGTCTGAAGTCTGATTTACTGTTGACTCATTTTTCGTTATTCGATAGCTGAGAGGATCAAAACGGTCAAATATTTTTTTTTCAAAAACAATAATAACGCCACAAGAATATGGCAACAGTATAGGGAAAATGTTCAGAATATGGCAAGTATCGACGCTTGATCCGACAGATTTGGTCGTCGGAATTGTCCGGGCAAAACAAGGTTGCAGCAACTAATATGCTTGCCATTCCGATTCTTTCATATTCCTTTGCATAAGATGTTAGGTCTGGTTTTTATCCGGGGCATCTTAAATGGGTTAAGATAACTGGAACTTTTGAAAAGTAAATTGAGCACTTTATCGAAGAACTACCACTTCAAACTCAAGTCCATCTTTTTGTAAACAGATGGTCAGAATGTCTTTATTGTCTACTTACAACGAGAAAAAGTTTAATTGCCTTTTTCCAAATTTTGATACGATTACAGATAAAAAAACTAAATATTACATGTTTAATTATTTTTTAAAAAATATATAGATTCTTTGTTGGAATTAATATAAATTAGGTCCCCGGGCACGACAACAATTTCAGCCATTTGGAGAATTTATACTACAGGGGCGTGCGGTGAAATTTTAAGAAAGGGAAGTCATTTTTAGAGACTTACCTATTTGTAATATAATTCGATTCTTCGATCATTTTTTGCAAATTCGTCAATGACGTCCATGCTGCGACATATTTTGGAGAAGTTTATTTTCAATGGACCTCAGCGATGTATGCGAAAGTCTCTCCTGCCCCGTTGAATTTCTCACGAAATTTTTCATACGTTTAAGTGTTGAAAAATTGAGTTCTACTGTTGAACTTGTGGCAGGTATTGTTAATACTAATTCATACAATTTCGACACTTCGGTGTAGGGATCTTCCAGCTCCTTGTCTTTTAAAAATTGCATTAGTTCCTTAGCGTTATTTCTTGCGCTAATATCATCAGTTTCGTAAATCACTTTTAGTTCAGATCGCAGTAACACTCTGTCGAAGAACTGGCCATAATGAAGAAGAAGAGATTTAAACGCATCTTCTGGAAAAGTTTTTATTTTAAATGCATCAAAATTGCAGAGCTCGAGGAATTTAAAATCATTTAAACTGTTAAATCTATAATTTATTTGTTGCTGAATTTGATCGATTATTTCATAAAAGAGACATCTGTAGGATGTTTAAACATCTCCCACCTTGTCTGTTCGAAGACGCTTGGCTTGTGGCTCTACATTTAACGTCATCGTTTTCTCCCAAAATAGGTCAAAGTCATCCCTTTTTTGACTTAACATGGATTTAAAATCATCCACTTTTTTTAGGCAAAAATCAATATCATTTGTTTTAGTTTGTAATATATTAAAAACATTGTCAGAGATTGGAAATATTTCTGAAAATATGTTCAACAAATAATTAAAATTAAAATCTCGTTTCAAAGAGTCCAAAAACCCCCTCGAACTGTTTATTGCTTCTGAGTCCCACGTTTCATTATTTGCTATTATATTCTCAAATAGTTCAATCAGTGATTCACGATTTTCAGATACTGTTTACACAAGTCTTCCATTATAGTTCCACCTAGTAGGAGCTTCTTTGGGCAATCGTTTGTGGACAAGGGAGTCCAAAGCTTGTGTACGTTTTGTTGACTTGGAAAAAAAAGCAGCCATGCAACTTAAATTAACGAAAAATACTTTACACTCTTTAATGTGGTTAATGAACTGGGATAAAACTAAATTTAATTTATGAGCAAAACAATGGACAAACGCAGCACTTGGGAAAGTTTCTCGAACTTTATCTTGCAGACCCCCTAATTGTCCTACCATCACTGCAGCTCCATCATAGCTTTGAGCAACTAATTTTTTCTCTCCATTAATTTCTTTAGTAATGTTATAAGCTATGGTATATAATGCATCTGCTGTACGATTTTCGGACACATTCTTAAAACCTAAAAATCGCTTTTGAATACTTCCGTCTGTTTTAACGTAGCGTATTACTATAGATAATTGGCTAAAATTAGTGATATCAGTTGTTTCGTCCAGAACAATGGTAATGAACCGCTCCTCGCCAATCTCCTGCTTAATTCTTTTTAGAATAATGGTTGCAACAGCGGAAATTAAATCATTCTGGATTCGATTCGACGTTCCGCGAAAAACATTAGATTGCTCTAAATGATTTTTTAAGCAATCATTATATTTAGCCATTAAACTAAGTAAATCTTGAAAATTTTCTCTATTCGAAGAAACCCTTGTCTCGTCATGACCTCTAAATCCCAAGTCCTGCTGTCCGAGAAAACAAAAAACATCGATAAGTCTTCTTAATATTTGCCTATTTTTATCGACTAGTTCACTGTGTTGACGGTGACTAATTTCCAACTGTTTATTAAGGGCGTGTTCGATTCTGGTTTTGCCGAAGACTTTTTCTTTTATTACGGCCTGCAAATGGGCTTTGGACATAATGTGTCTTTTTACAGATTTATGGAAATTGTTTAAATCGTAAAAACCAGTTTTATTCCACTTATTCACCCTGTTTAGCATTTTTATAAAACTAAAATTACATTTTAGAAGATGTTTTGTATTTTTTTGGAGGAACACGGCTTCCCTTGCTTCCATGATATACTATCATTTTTAGATCGATTAATCTCACACACTATCTTATTTATTATCAAAAAATCGTTAGGATCCCTTTTAGTCAGCTATCTTTACCTTCAGTCTAAATCTACTTAAGCATTTCAGATACTGGTGAAACAGAAAAATTGTAAATTTTTTTCAATTTCCTTTAAACTTGCAGAGGTGCCATATATTTTTCGACTCATTCGAAAGATCTTTCAAAGTGCTACATTTTAACAAAAAAACAGATCTGTTTTTTATTCATTGAGAGGACTGTTATACGAGGTGTTAGGGGTTTTCCTACAAAACTTTTGGACACGTGACAGTATGTATGATTTTGAACAAAAAAATCTTATGTACTATTGGTAAATACTGAATATTTTCCAAGATATTATAGTGATAAAATCTTTATTTTTGGAGAAGGTTTAAATTAAGTTTTTGACAACATGGCAACGTTGCTATTTGCTTAAAAAATATGTGATTTATCTCAATAATAAAAAAGGATAGTAGTTTGTTAGCATACTGCCCCGCGTATAAAAAATAGAAACATGTCATTAAAACTGAACCACAATAATTTCTGAGATTATTTATTTGTATAATTTTAACTGCACAACCATAATTAAGTTTAACACTTTCTAAAAATGAATAAATAATAAAAACCAAGCACTTCAATTTATAGCGCTAGGTAGGTAATTCACACACTAGGAAAAGTGTTAACTTGTCGCGAAGTTGTTTGTTTGAGTATTTACACCACAGTTTTTCTTCACTAGTGCTAAACTATGATTCTTCTTTTCGGTTGCTATTTATCCCTGTGCCCACGATTACTATGACAAACGTTTCATAATAATAAAACAACAAATCATAAAACAAAAAAAATATTCAACAAGAAACAAAACAATTACTACTTATATCTGCGAAATCATATCATACGTTCATTGAATCATGTCAGCGATGTTGCCGTTTTGAGTAGGTGTTTTTAAGGTAAAATTAAATAGCAGAGACTAAATTTAGATTGTTGAGATATTTTGGTAAGAAAAACATTGTAGGAACCAACGACATGGAAATAACATAGACCCAGTTGTTTACATTTTGGAGGAATCCAACATTAACCCTGGTTTGCCAAACCGTTACTGTGGCCAGATTATAACGGATATCATCCTTTATACTATTACCTAAATTAACAAGGAATTCCAGAAATTACCAGTATAAATTTCCATATATAATATTTTAAAACTGATAATTAATTAACTTATTATAAATAACTCAAACCGAATCTGATTTAAACGTAATTTAAATCTTCTGTAATTATTATTCCTTGTTTCAAAAAATAAAGCCCAGGATAATCGGCAACGTCGGAATTCTACCTTTTTCGAGTATACTACAGATTTCTTTCGGGATCATTCGGAAGGCGCCGAAGAAGGTCGTAGTCATTCATGATTTCGATGTATTTGATATGCGGCGTTGCAATTGTTCTAGTTGGTGAGATAAGTGTTTTTCAGAAATCCAAGTGTTTTGTGTGGGTATTGTCAAGAATCTGTTTAAAAAACTTTAAGAAAATGGTGCGAACTTGCTTTGTTTGCAGAAAAAGAAACGATTTAAACCCAGAAGTTTGTTTTCGAAAGTAAGTAAGGTTATGTCATACCAGTGCTGTAGTTGAAGGGTAAAATCACCGTCTAATAGCGTTCTTATATTTGCAAATGAAGTATTGTTTTTGTATTACACATTTCTGTTGGTCTTAAATTAATTTTTTATAACTTCAACTTATCTAGTCGAAGACATCTGATGATAAACGGAGTATATATTTGTGAAAATTCTCAAAATTCCTCTAAAATGTATCAAACCACTTTTTTTGAGGGGTTAATAAACAACACAAATATACTATTTGGTAAAGCATAGATACTAAATTTTAATTGAGTAACCTGTAAGACCCACTATTTCATGTTGTCATTAATTACTCTAGGGTGAAATTTTCAAGGAATATTTAGGGTAGTGTCGGAGTTCTCATATAGCAAGCATATACACAAATGAAAATAGCGCAATAGCGTTACTTTTCAATTTTTCATTTACTATAGATTTTCTTTAATGAATTTGAAATGCTTTAATTTATTGCCTAAAAATTTGGTTTTTAAAAATAAGTAATCAAAAAAGTAAATAAATACCATCCTGAGGTACATTACCCCAACTAGGGAGAATCTGTTTTTATCAGTTGATTTCGGTAATATAAATAATAATATAATATATTATAATGAATGTTAAAAATATTAAACATCTTGGCACAAAATATTTATATTGCAATAAGTGAAATGTATAGCGGGGAAGATGGATGGTGGGGAAAAAAGGGGGTAAATTGAGGGATAAATACTGTAAAGATATGTTTTTCATAATACGGTTTTTGTGGTTTTTAGGTTCACGAAGTTCAATTTTGTATTAATATTAATATTGGGCCATGTTTATTGCTGATTTTCTGTAAATATGAATAGATTCAATACATGTAAAGGTGGTGCATTTTTATATAATATTACTTGCCGCGAGCCTTTCAAACTTAGCGTAAATAGAACTAAAATGTGTTGAAAAAAGGGTGAAATCAAAATGTTTTGAAAAACAAACCCGATTTCAAAAAATAGGTTGCATTAAAAAGTGATAAATTATATTTTATTACATATTTCCTATGAAGTCAGTGATAAGCTGATAAAGAAATGTATTAAATAAGCATTATACTCTTGGTATAGACATCAAAACACAAAGTGGGTCCATGTAACAAAGTTTAGTTTTATCTTCACCTTTAGTAACAATAGTAATAAAAACTCACCCTGTTATTGGTTGTATTTTGTCATGGAAATGCTTGTTCTTTAATGACTAAGCTTATTGCTAATAATAAATATTGCCACATGAACCACTACATAAATATGTCTTTTGCCGGCACGTAGCCAGGATTTCAGTTCTAGGGGGATCCAACCCTGTCAAAACCAATTCAATGACAAAAAAATTATTAAGAAGAATGTTTTTTTTTCACTTGTTGCTAGTCCCCCTGCAAGTGCAACAAAATATTTGTTGCAAAAAACTAGTTATTTGCCAATATCTATTAAAACATTGCAGGTAGAGCAATTATGAAAATGTAAAAAAGTATAGGTATATCTTGAGCAAATAGGACGTTGGCGACTTTTGATAATATTTTTAGGTTTTATATATTTTAATAAATAAGTGCTTTGTCACTTTGTTAATATCGAGGTTAATGTGGTGTTATCTTCCATAGAGGATCTGGAATCATATTGCTACATTAAAAATCTGGATTTCTTTAATCATAAATGTATTCATCTTTCTTTTTAGTACTTTCTCGAAATTCTAAAACTACTTTTAATGAGCGTTTGCTTAAAAGTTTTTCTTTTTTTGAGAATTCTAAATATTCCTCACTGTCAAAATCGAATATTTTTTGGAGGTAATTTTTTTCAATCCCCAAAGGTAAATTCAATAATTTTCTTATTCCTTAAATCGTGTTTTGTATACGTAAAGATAAGAACTTCAAAACTGTGTGAAAATGGATCATGAAGAGAAATTTTCAGCAGCTACCATATATTCTAAGTTTAATAATAATTTTTGTTGGAATTATCATAAATTTGGTCTCGGCACGCATTCGCAATTTTGCTTCTGACAGGAAATTTTTGTGGAAGAAAAATGAAATTTATTTTCCTATCGATTTATGTTAGAAACTGTCGTACTTACGAAAAAATCATTAGGTGCGTCTTTGTTTAGGGTAGCCTTTCTTAATTTTTTTACATTTACGTATTTGCGAAACTTCTTTGCAATCGCAGAATGTCTAACAGTGTAAATTTGGACTTGTTAAAAAACCCGTCAAAAAGTTAGAATTTCAAAAAATAGCCTGCTCCTTAATTTTCCTGAGGTTCGAGTTAAAAATAGCTGTAGTAAGCAGAGCCAATAAACTGCTAATCAGCAGTTATTGGAATTCTGCTTTCGTAGGTTAAATTATATAAAAACTCCTAAATATTTTTAGAGTCTCGCGCGGGGGGGGGGTCAAGACCCCCCCTAGACTACGTGCCTGGTCTTTTGTCACAGGTAATTATTGATACAATTATATTAAATCAGCTTCTTGCTAACCTAAAGTTTTATATATAAATATATATATATATATATATATATATATATATAAAGCTATATAAAATTTCCGATTTTGAAAATTGTCACTAAATCATTAAATATGTAATAGATGAGTTTAATTATTATATAAATAATAAAATATTAAATTAATATGCTGTTACTTTTGTTTTGTCGATAATAATAGTTGTTTGTTAGTATATCAAACCGTTTATAAATAAATTATACCAAACTTTTAAACTAATTTTTATAAACCACGTGTCCGGGTGAAAATTTAGCACATGCAGCACCACTTTCAACCATGTTATTTAAATTTTTATAAAAAAAAATTAAGTTTCCAATATAGTGTAAAATATTATACAGAGTGCTTCAGAATCACCAAAAAGTTTCGATGATTTTATTTTTAAACATCTTGCATTTTAATGCATTTATTTACTTTTTTTATTATTGATTTCTTGATAAAAGTTGGTGGTTTAAAAAAAAAATATTTTTTATAGTAATAAACTTTAGGATCAGGATCATCAAGGATGTTCAAAAAGTGGATTTCACTAACAATTTAAAAAAAATAAAATTTTTTTGACGGTAGTTTTAAGGGCTATAAAAAAAATATGAAATGAGTAAAATTTCTTATATTATAGTTATGAAGATATTTAAGGTCAAACAGCAAAAAAACATTTTTCTATTTAAATCTTTCCTTAGCTATTACTAATATGACATAACTAATACTAAACCTTTATTTACGATTTTTTACCGCCGCGGCAGTCACAAAAATTTTAATTTTTGAAATACACTTTTTCGTATTTTTTGAATGCCCTCTATATCTGACTTAAAGTTGAATATTGTGAAAACTATTCTTTCGACAAACACACAAGTTTTATCAAGAAGAAAGTTTTTCGAGAAATTGATAATAAAAAAGTTTCCCATTTAGTGCAGTCTTTTCCACGACATAATATCTAAATTAATTGTTTTCAAGTTATTATTAAAACTCCCACTGTGAAGTCGTTCCTGTTCATCTTAGAACAAAAAAACTATCGTATCCACCATACTAATATTTGGGCTCAAAAAATATAGCTAATAATACATTATCTCAAAAATAGCTACGCCACTGGTAAGCCTCGCGAAGATATCTGACAGCGTTGCAATTTTCACCGCAAACTATTCTTTATGCGATCAGTCCGTCTTTTTTCCACTCATACACAACAACAAATTGATGTTTGATTCTATTTATTTCATTTTTATGAATGAAATGCGGGGTCTATTTCTTTTTGACGTCATTGGTAGGAACGTTAATTAACGATAGAAAAGGAAACGGCTAGTGGTCTAAATCGACTTACGATGACTTCCAGGCAGGTTTCTAGCGATGGATCAACACAAAATTTTCACGCTGTTAGTTCAACACGTTTCAAGCAAGTGTTTCTGGTTCCAAATCTTCGTCAAAGGGCTGTAAGTGATCCGGACCGACTAGTATGTTTTCGCGAACAGAAGATCACGAGATTTACTAACCTTTTGCGATAATTCACCAAATTAATAACCCAAAATAAAATCAATAAAAAAATCAGCGCGTGTACGGAACAAGGAGTTTTGTTAAACATGATATAGCTAATTGTTTTAAATAATAAAATAATTAACGATGTGCTTAAAAATAAATAAATCAAAATAAAACTTTAAGCCCATTTTTCTCAAAATTGACAAGTAATACACCCAATGTTATTAAGACTTTTTATATCAAAATGGGTCATACTTAATCTTATTTTTTATAAAAAAAGGATTTTACAGTTTAACAAATTTTGTGGTAATAAAAAAATAATTTTAAATATCTAATGTAAAATAAACATTTTTTTGAATAAAAACTTTTGTGAAAACCTACAATTCAATTATTGCAAAAAAAAAGTGCATTTCATTAGACTATGAGTTTTAAGAAACAAAAATTCAGTCAGGTTTAAAAAAATATTTAAACCAGTATAGTTCATATACGATTTTATTTAATAATAATAATAATAATAATAATAATAATAATAATAAACACGATTATTATTCAAAAAGAAAATTACAAATTAAAAAAAGATAAAAGGCCACTTATCAGCTTCCTTCACAAGTGAAGGGGCTGTTGAAGCCTATTAAATAATTATAAAAGAAAATTATTATTAACTTTCATAAAGAAAGTTAGTTTGAAGTTTTTCTAAAAAAGAGTGGTGCTGGGTGATTAAACAAAAAGAAATATATATACATATGAATACGCGTTAAAGTTAATAGCGCTAGAGTTATTTTAGACATATGCAAAGTAGAGAGGGGATGGACGAGAAAATAAATACTAGTTTTTTCTTTAACGAGGTCCGCTGTTATTGTAGTTGTTGGCCGAGCAATTTATTTTTCATTGATTTATTAAAGGATGCAACTGATAGTGACGTACTGGTTATTTTATATTTGTTGATTAAGTTAGCAATTTGATAAGAATAACTTTTTTTAAACTGGTCTTTTGTTGTGTAAGGGTACTGATAGCAGATACTGTCGGCGCAAATTTAAATTATGCACATCCGTACGGTATTGAAGTTTATCGAGGAGATATGGAGGACGGTGAAATTTTAAAATTTTTTAAAAAAGCAGATAGAGTGTAAGATACGACGATGTTGCATGTTAAGCCAGCCCAATTCGGGCAGTTTATGTGAAACCCTCTGCCTTCGTCTAATACCATAAATAAAACGTATGCATGAATTTTGTACCTTTTGAACCCGATTTTTAGCCTGTAAATCAAGGAAAGGACCATAAACGTTGTCTGCGAAATTAAATTGTGACAAAATGAGAGTGTCGGACAACAAGGCCTTGGATTTTTGATTAAGTACATGTCGATGAGAGTACAAAGGTTTTAATATTGAGAATGCTTTTTGAAGGCATGAAGTTACGTGATCATTAAATTTTAGTTTATTGTCTATGACAAGTCCGAGACTTTTAGACGAGTTTTTAAAAGCAACAGGGTTCGTTCCGATTTCGATTTTAATGGTGGATTCAAGACGTAGGCGTCCAGTCTCGTTACAAAATAATAATGCTGCGGATTTACTTGGATTAATCTTAAGAAGATGTTCATTGGATTTACTGAAAAGATAGTGTAAGTCACGGTTGATTTGATTGTTTGCTATTTCGGCTTGATTGGAGTTAAAAGATAGGTAAATTTGAGTATCGTCTGCATAGAGGTGGTACTTGCAGTGACGAAGTGATTTGATAAAATTAAATGTGTAAATACTGTACAGAAGAGGACCGAGAACGCTGCCTTGGGGAACACCCGCTGTGATATTGAGTAAATTGGATTGTTTGCCATTCAAAATTACCCTCTGGCTTCTGTCCGAGAGGAAAGACGCCAACATTGCCACCGCCGACTGGCCAAAGCCAATATATTTTAGAATAGAAAGCAATATATTATGATGAATCAAGTCGAAACCTTTGTGTAATCTAATAGAATGAGAACAGTTGCCTGGTTAAAATCTTGTGCTCTGACAATAGCATCTACAATATCGGATAAGGCAGTGGCGCAACTGTACCCAGTTCTGAACTCAGATTGTTTATAAGGGATGATATTATTAATGGATACATATGAAGAAATTTGAGATTCCATTACTTTTTCCAGAATTTTGGAGAGCGTAGGTAACAAGGAAATCGACCTTAGTTGACTAAAGTCGGTAGGATTTTTTACTTTAGCTAGTGGAATGACATGTGCTAACTTCCAATTTTTTGGAAAATATTGTTGTAAAATACAACAGTTGACAATGTGTGTTATGTATGGAATAATAACAGGACAGTACAAGGAAATTAGAGTAATATTTAGGTTATCTGCACCGAACGATTTAGACTTAATACTGAGAATAATTGGCTAACAGTTCTTCTGAAATGGTATTCAAATTAAATGACTTGTTTGAAAGGCGATTATTATTATAAAAATCGATTAAATCTTGTTTGGGGCCAGTACGATTTTTTGTTAATTCTGTAAAAAATGTGTTCTTTTAATTTATGTTTTGAAGTTGTTCGGGAATGTTCTTGTGAGATTTGTTTAGAATATTTAATCTTTTTAATTCTGCCCATTTGTCTTTGATACTGCAATTGTGAAATTTATTGTTTAAATAAACTTTTTTTTCAGTTCTTATAGAATTAGTCGCTAAATTTCGGAGCTGCTTATAATAGTTCCAATGCTAGGTAAGTCTGGTACGTCTGAATCGATTTAAAGCCTGATATCTAAGGTTTTTTAAAAGTCTAATGTCGTCAGTCATCCAAGGACAGTAGGGTTTATTTGAACGGTTAGCAGTTCTCAGTGGGGCATGTCTATCAAACCAAAATAGTATCAGTGAGAAACGAAATTTTTTCATCGATATTATTTATGCTATAAATATTATTCCAAGGGGCGGTCTCCAAGTCGGCCTGAAAATAAGTCATATTAATTTGTCGCAAAGCCCTGTACTTAAAGGTATTATTATTTAGCACTGGTGAAAGAAAGTCTAGAACGATATATACTAGCAGATGGTCTGAGAGACCCGCGTCCCTGACACCCACATCCTGCACATCTTCCGAATTGTAACATATTAAATCAATCAAGCTGGAGCTGGTACGCGAAATTCTAGTCGGCTCAGAAATTAGCTGACTCAGTTTGGAAGTACTTAAAATATTTTCAAATTGTATTACATGGGGACTATCGTGATCAAGCATATTAATATTAAAGTCTCCGAAGCACATAATCTTATCACATTGAGTGTAAAGTTCGATTAGCGTATCTTCGAAATAGGCAAGAAATTCATTAAGGCTTGCATTTGGTGGCCGGTACATATTGCCAATAATTATTGTGACATTAAGCCTATAATTTTCAGCCACAAACACGCGGCAATTTTTAAATATTTGTTTTGTGGGCAATATTAAGCACACTATATTTATTTTCGAAGCTAATATGTAAAAGAATATTCTACACTCTTAAGGGTCTAATACGCAGAACATTATATATTTAAGCTGAATCGATTCTTCATTTTCAAATTTTCGTGTAAGCGTACTCGTTATATCCGTTAGGAATATTAAACCACCGCCATTTCTGCTACATACTTCGTTAACAAATTTGATTTTCCCGATTTCCACGCGAAATTCCATTGATAAATACTACAAATGAAGTTGAATTTCCGGAACATTTTCTTCGGTCCGCGATCCTTTCATACATTATTTTCCGGGCATAATTGGGGCTTTCTCGCAGTTTAATATTCAGAACTGATGAATCGATATTTTTTTTGCAGTACAGTTTGGAAGATTTTTTGGTCGAAAATACCAGTACAGTTTTTTGTTCCTTGAATGTAAATTGATAAGTGAAGTTTAAAAAGCCATATTTTACAGATGTATTTTAAAGCTTGATGGCCACATGAAATGCTATACATTTCGGGACTTACGAGTTCGCGAATGAAAACTTATATCAAAGTCAGTTTTATCGAACTTCTTGAAATCGCCAAAATTTCGATGCTGAATTTGCTAATTTTTCTTAGTATTTCCAATTAAAAAAAACATTAACCATTAGACGGTTTTGTGCGGGAAACACATTTCCAAATAGTAAAATATTTAACGTATTTCTCAAAATATATGTGTGGGGGCGCTGTGTAGCAAGGGTAGTGTGGGATTTCTACCCACCAAAAGCCCTCCCCCTTTTTTTCCCGTTTTAGTCCACGCATCGGACACTGCTTTCGCATTACTTCAATGCCCAGACTGTCCTTTATACCTCTCTGCTATCTCCTTCGTTTTAATAACGCCTCGTACCACTTCGTACGCTTGCCGCCATGACTCTTCTGACCTTAGAAGGCTTTTATTTTCCCATCTTTTTCAGAAGAAAAACATCGTCTATTTGATCGCAGTACGTGCATTGATTGGTCCGATTAAAATTTCTCTTAAACAGATACTTCCTGAAACAACCATGTTCGGAAAGTGTCTGCGTCAGAAAGTAGTCCATTTCACCGTGAGCTCTATTGAGCCAAGTTCCTACGTCCGGAATCAAGTTCCAGGTCCATCGCCCAAATGTCCGACCATCCCATCTCCTCTGCCACTCGTTGAGAAGGTTAGGTCTCTAGATGTGCTGCTGTATTTTTCATGTCTTTCCACTATCTGAAGATCTCTCGAGGGTGTTCCCGCTATGACGCAAATGGCTTCTCCCGATATGGTTTTATAAGCACTACATATCCAAATTGTCTATATTTCTCAAAGAGACCTAGTTTAAATAACAAACATAGAAAAAGACTCCAAGTCTCGGTCTCAGTAAATTATAATTATTAACATGACCCGTGTTTGGCCCTTTCGAGTATCATCAGACCTACGAACGACAGAGAAAACTTTAGTAAATATCAACACTATCAAATCCTGGAACAACTTACAAATCGAATAAAACACACCAAAGTATAACAAAAAAAAAACAACTACTTATACATACTTGATCGACATTAAAATGAGGTCGTTTTCTCGGCTTATTTAAAATAATCTGCCACGAAATTACAAATTACCTGATGTGTTTGCTACTGTTTCTCCCTATGCTATATTTGATTTTTGGACATAATTTAAAACAAATTGAATAAGTAGTTTTTACATCATGTTGAATTCGTGCCAGTTTATTGCTATATCACAATTCGCATTTAAGAAAATTTAATTTGTTTACATCGATTTTTTCAAACAAAATGGCAACCAGATAATATGTTTATTTTATCTGGTTGTCATTTTATTCTGCCATTTTGAATTCATACCACAATTTTATAAGTTTATCTCCATAAAATACTTGCACAAAATTTGAAATAAATTTAATAACTAGTTTTTTATGTTGATTTTTAAACCATTTTATTATATCGGCATCTTGGGTTCATACCAAAATGTTAGCTGTTCATTTCAATGGATTTTTGTGACAAATTTAAGGTAATTTGAAAAATTAGATTTTAATGATAATTTTGTTAACATTTCACCAGGCTGCCATTTTGTTCTGCTATACTAGATATTTACCAAAATATTTCCCTAAGATCTTTAATTTTTGACCAAAATTTCAAGTCAATCGGGTGAGTAGTTTTTAGCAATGTCTCAAGTTGACAGACAGATGGAATTAAGAAAACATTTTTTTTGGCAACTAGAGAAACGGAAGAAAAAGCTTGAAACTATGTAAAATCTTAGATGGTCTTGTTTTCACGATTACAAAGATTTGATTTGATCGCCTTTTTGTTCTGTCATCTTGAATTCATACCACAATTTTACCAGTTCATTTCTATGTCACACTTAATTCTTGCACAAAATATGAAATCAATCTATTAAGTAGTTTTTTCAAATATTTTATTAGGCCGCCATTTTGCTTGGCCATCTTGGATTCGTATGAAAATTTTAGCGGTTGATGTTCAGGTCGTACTTGATTTTTATGCCAAATTTCAGGTAAATTGGAAAAGTAGTTTATAGTAAAGAAATGCGTTGTACTTCAGGCATGAGTGTTTAAAAACAAACTTTAGCTATTGCGATCAATATGTGAAAAATACTACAGGTACAGTCGTAGAAAAACATGGCATTTAGAAGCCCAGAGAGGGTGATTTTTTCGCAATTAAAATATTTCTCTTTCAGGAAGGAAGTAAACATTTTAAACCCCAAAAGTTGTAGGAGTTTTCCTTAGTTATCATTTAAGGATATCAAAAGATTTTAATAATTTTTAAAAAGTAAAAACAAATTACATAACCCCTATTTTTTTAATAGGTATTTTATTATTAAATTGAAGAGGTCTTTTTATTCCATTTAAAAATATACCAGGTCTAATACCTTTTTCTCCAAAGACAATCGAACAAATTTACTAAAATCCTGCCATAAGACGCAATGCGTTATATACAGAGCGATTTATTTTCTTCTGAATGTGGATTCAATAGAAATTGCACTATTTTGTCAATTTTCTCGTTTATCTTTAAATATAAAGGTATCAAAAATCCTACAACTCTTTTATTTAAAGTTAAATGAAAATCCTGTAAAATCCGTGACTGTAGCGGCACTTTTTGCCTCAACCAAAAAAATGCATAACCACGATTACATGCCAGCCAATCAAACCCATAGTTTTGATGCGAATAAAGAACATCGGCTGTCGGAAATTGAACTCAAGATCTTTTCGATGCGAATCAAATGCTTTACCATGCAGCTAGGGCACCAAAAAGATAACGAACTTTTTTACACGCTAAAATCGTCAATGACGTCACTGTCACGGACTGCGCTTTGAGAATTAATCGGTCCTGCAAAAATTCAACTTTTTTGTGAACAATAAAAACTTGAAAGAGAAAAGACAGTACGCTATTGTTTTTTTAGGGCCAATAATTCAAGCCAGCGATTTTTTGTTCTTTATATTATTTATATGAGGGTTTTTAAATATGTCTAATAACCTGTCAATTTCGAGTCTCATATAATCAGATGTCGTATGTCAATGATTTAGCAACCTTTTTAAGGTATAATTCAGTTTTGGGGTACCAATAATGTAAAATGTTTCATTTCTTAAGAAAACAGAATCCAGTAGAACAGCAAGTGCTGCAAAGTCTTAAAACTTGCAGGCGTAAAAAAAAATCTTAAAACTTGCACGAGTAAAATAAAATATTCTGGTACATTGATTGACTATATGTGTTACAACATGCAAGACGATGCTGTTTCTTGTTCTGTGATAAATGCCGGTCTTTCAGACCATGAAGCTGTGCACTGTAAATTTAAGATTGCCACTAAAACTAAATCCAGTAATAAGAAACAGCTAAAACGACTTTTTACAAAGCAAAATTATGATAGGTTTTCTCAATTATGCTTAACTGTTCAATGGAATAAAATTTTATATTCAGAAAATCCTCTTCAACAGTTGCACCTGCTTCTTTGTGACGTGTTTAATGAAGCTTTTCCTCTTAGTATGGTAAAAAATTGTAAAAAGAAAGGTTGGTTTACCAAAGGTCTAAAGGTGTCTGCCCAAAATATGCGATCTTTGCATACTTTAAGAAAATTTTTATTTGATAGTAATGTATTCATGAATTATTAGCGGAAATACTGTTCTATATACAGATCAATAATTAACGTGGCAGTAAAGATATATTTTTCACAAAAAGTTGTAAAATCCCACAATAAACAAAAAGAATGTTGGCAAATCGTTAACGACTTAACTGGTTAAACTAATACTACTTTGGATTACAATATTAATGCAGACCGACTCAACTCCTTTTGTTGCACTATAGCTGAAAAATTAGCCAAAAATATTTCTAAAAAATTTGATCCATATACTCTTTCTCAAAAAACGCAGTATTCTTAACATACAACAATTTGGATTTTAATCGTCATTGTCCACAGATGACGACATATTTTCTTTTCTTGAAACTTTATACGAACGCCTAAATGATGGAGAGGTTGCTGCTGCGGTCCTGTGATCTATATAAGGCATTTGACTGTGTGTATCATAGAATAGTGCTCAGCAAGCTTGAAATTTACGGATTTACATATGAGAGAAATTTCTTGGGGAAGAAAATTTAGAAAGCAAGTTAAAGAACTTTTAATTGGGAAGGCCTATTATACAGTTGACGAATATTTTACCAAAAAATCTTGAGTGTATTTTTGCTAAATATTGTTTCTGTCTATCATATTGCTTTGACTATGTATATTTTTACTTTTAACTTTAATATATTGTCCGTCTTATCATTTAACTGACTTTTTCTATACATATTGCGTGTGATCACTGGATTTATCAGTTTTTAGGCTCTTTTTCTTTTTTTTTTAATTTCATTTACAATTCTTCAATCATGGTCATATCTATTTATATATTTGTGCTGGTACATCTCTATATTTTTTTTATTTAGCATTGTCAATAATATAGTTAGGTATATGTTTGTTCTAATAAATTTTTTATCTTTTTTATTTAGCTTTGTCAATGATGCTTTTTTTTAGACAATAAGGCTTTTTTGAGTTTGAGTTTAGATTGTGCCCCTATGTGTTTTATCCAATAAAATTTCATTTCTCCATCTTAGCACTAAAAAGTTGCTTATTTGTTTTAGAATACATTCATTATTTGAACTAAATTAATGTAAATGAAATGCCTCTAAGAATTTATTTGCTTTATAACTTGCCTGTATTTAATATTTTGGTCTAATTTTGATCTTAATAGTTAAAGTAAAGTTACAGGGAAAATCTAATAAGTAAAATATTCTGCACAATAACATACACTCCGAAAATAGTTCAAAAAGACAACAATTTAGAAGATTAGTATGTCTATAAGATACGGTTTTTAATATCTGTCAATAACAATGTTATAAATTTCGAATGGATATAAAGTGTGTATAACAATGTAAATATGTTAACATTCAAATATTTATAATACGCTTTTCCCAACAGTTTTTTTAAACGGCTTACTAATTATCAATATCATTAAAATCAGGCCAGTAAAAAATACACGTAATTTGCACGTTCTATGTTCAGTTTGTTCGCATTTTTTGCGCAAATCTGAATTGAAAATAAACACTCAAATTGAAAACATGATAAATAAATAGAGAATTATTGAAAAAATACCTCATTTGCTTGCCTAGTAATAATTTATTTTTACTTTCACGAAAGAGCATTAGTATTATTGCTAAAAACAACACTACTATATAAACATATACATTTTTGTGTACAATACTCTGTACAAAATTATTTAAAATCAAACACACGTATTTGATAAAATCTTAGACAATATTTTTATCAACCTTTTCATGAAAAGTTAAAACTTAGTGGTATAGGGGCTTAATTTAAGTGCCAGAGTCTTAATCTAAGTTCAGTAAACCAGTAAGAGAAGGAGATTGAAAAACTTTTTAATGTCTAAGGTTTCCACGGGAAGGTACTTATGTTTTAATCTAAACTTTGGTTCAACTGATTTTTCAAAAGCTCTTTTTCCTTCCTTAACGTCTGATATTTCCGTTTTAATTTTTATGCTCTAAACACCTTATAGGAATTGAAAAATTAACCCATGATGTTTGATAAAAATTATCATGGCTTTAGAGTATAAGAAACTCTGATACGATTTTATGAGCCAATTTACTTTACATTATAAAGGCATTAGTCCTAACCTACCAGATTTGTGTTTTATAGGGTGGTGTAATAGAAAACAAAAATGAAAAAAATATAATTTCGCATATACTTGCTCTATATAAACTTAATTTCTTAAAAAACTAAAATATAAAAACCATAATACACTGACATTCGAAGTAATCCAAAGAAAATGTTGATCAAGTTTAAAGAGAATTAAGCTTTAAAAGAAGAATTGTAGAAATATGCATTTAGTTTTATTTTGCAGTTACATGTCTTGACTACACTACGCTTAGGTGCAAAAACATGTAGGTTAGTTTTGGACTGAGATACAGGGTTAAATACTAAGTAATGTTTTTTTGGGTAAGTTTGTGGTTAGTTTTGGCTGTCGCTATCAATTTAGAAATATCGTAAGACACTTTTTTTGTAGCCTCGTCCTTCAGATTCAATTTGATTTTTTGTTTATTCTTCTATGTTAACCCGTTTGAAAATTATAGCGATTTCTCTGCTGACCAGTTGTTATTACGGCTAGTTTTTATTTTACAGTAAATACCTGCCACCTATCAAAATTAATTCCATGAAACTTCAAGTAACGCAGTTTTTAAGTGCAAAAATGAAAAAAATATTATGTCATAAAAAAGTCAATATAAAATGCCAATGGTAAACGTTAATCAATTATTAAATCAAGCAACTGGTATGATAGAGGCGGATCAAGAAGCAAAGAGAAGTTGCCACAAGGTTGGGAGTTGTCCATACTGTAGGAAGCCGAGCTTAGAGAAGGGTTCAGACCACAAATAGTTTTTAGACATGGTAGAGGGTCTGAAAGGACAACAATAACAAGAACAGATCGTTTAGAAATTATATAATTAATAAGAAGCAAGACAACGCCGAAATATAACCGCTCCAGAAACTGCAGCAGATTTGGTGGTTGTAAATATTATAACAGTGTCTGACAAGACAATTAGAAGAAGATCGCATCCTTCCAATCTAAAATCCAGGAGACCAGCGAAGGAAAGCAAGGCAGGAATTTGCTAATTAATATTTAGGTTGGTATGGGTAATAAGGTTTCGGCTTTGAGGGTCTGATGGACGAATAAGGGTTTGGAGGGAAGTAGGTGACGGATATTTAGAACAATATCTGGTAGTCAAAGAATCATACGGAGGAGGATCTGCTATTATTTGGGATGAAATTTATAGAGGTGGAAGAATAGAACTACTTGTGTTTTAGAATGATGCACTTAATGCTGAACGATATTTAAATCGTATTTTGCGACCCATTATTTTACCACTTGCAAGGCAACGGGGACGTGATTTTATTTACATGGATGATAACGCAAGGCTTCATTGCGCGTATGGGATAAATAATTTTTTTGAAGTAGAAAATGTCACAAAAATGATTTAGCCAGCTCGCTGGCTAGATCTCAATCCCATTGAGAATGTATAGGATGCTTTAGGACGGTTACTTAAAAATTAAATCGTGATGTCAAATTCTTAAATGAACTGGTTGTAGCAGTTGTAGAAGGATGACCTCTAATTGACCAATAAATTATACATATCTGCGTGACCAATATGCAAAGAAGGTGTGAAGCTGTAATACCTGCAAGAGGTGGGCCAACCCGATATTAGAATCAGTTTATATAGTTGTAGTTTTAAATCTGTGTTATTCTTCTATTCTATTGATGTTACCTATACATCGTCCTTTTTTTGTAAAAAAAGTTTTCTACCTTAAATGTTGATATATCATCGGAGACTTCGATGTTAATACTACGGCAGGTATTAACATCGAAGTCTCCGATGATATATTAACATTTAAGGTACGAATTAACTTGTCATAAAATATTGGTACAAAAAAAATTTAATATATGTTGCTCCTAGACTATTAGGAGAGCCTTTCGAAAAGGTGTATTAGTCTTCACCTATATATTACCTAATAGTACAGGGGATTAAAGCAAATTTTCACAATTTTTTCAGGCCGCAATGATGCTGTAAAATAAAAACTAATAGTAAACTGTAATTTTGAAACTGGCTGACATAGGGTAATATACAAAAAAAATCAGATTGAAACTGAAGAACGAGGCTGGAATACAATATTTCTAAATTATTCAAGTAACAGTCTAAAACTAACCCCAAATTTTACACATAAGCATAGCGCAGCCAAGGCAGGTGCCTACAAAATAAAGTCATATTCCTGCAATTCTTCTATCAAAACTTATTCAACTTTAAGTTTGACAAAAATTTCCCTTGAATCACTTTGATTGTCCGTCAGTGTATTTCAAAAAATAAGTACCCACTAATTGAAATTGGTAATTGGTAATTAAAAAATATGATTATATCGAGAAGTATTTAACCGCTCCAGATAATAATAAATTTCAGTAATCAGAAAATAAACCTTTATAATAAATTTAAAATAAATATATCGTGTTTGACGAGGATATTATATGTAAATAAAATTGTTCCAATTCATAAAAGTATGTATTACTCGGATATAATTAAAACTATATTTTGAGGTATATTTATATTTAATGTTTAAATTTTAGCGTGATATTTATGTTTAGCTGTTAAAGGATTTTTTGAAATGTATTATTTTTAAACAGTAATTTCCACAGAGCTGGGTTTATTTGTCTTATCCCAGAGGGCATATGAATAAAATAATTAAACCTTTCATAATAATATCATTACTCTGGCTCTTAGGCAACGTTAGTTACAGGTAGGCGTCAGTTAAAATCTTCCAATCCAAAATAGGTTAATATTTTTCAGTTATTTACACTCTTATACAAGGTGTTCCATAATACTATGTCTCTAATAATCTTAATTAGAATAGAGTTAATTAAGTCACCTTCACCAGGATTAGGGAAAAATCTTCATTTCTCGAACTATCGAAACACAGAGTTATTTACGTTTATTTTTTGCATACCTTACCAGCTATTTTTTTTGTTTAAAACATTTCCGGGCGTGATCTTGGGCAGTTTAAAGCAATTTTAGTTGAATAGTGTTCTTTAAAGTTTACATTTTTTTCTCTTCTACATGGTGCCTCATTCGCGGCTTGGCATTGGTAATAATTAGCACCTATCTACCCCAATTAATAATTAGTTAACCGCCCTAGTTAGATCGTGTAAATTTATATTGATTTTCTTTTTACGGAATTTACCATATTAATTTTATGTCTTGCTAAAAATATTTTCTCAAAGGGATAACCGAGATAATAAATAAAGATAAAGGCACCCCGATCAGCCCGGATGAGGCAAAAACGCATCCCTCAGGCGGCGCACGAGAACAAAAAGCGTATCCTGCAAGAGCAACCTCGTGAAGGCCGGTACTCCGACAGTCTATCAAGCCTCATCAGGCATACTGTATGTCCGAATACTTGTTGAAGCAATAAGCGGCCTTGCCCGCACGATTTTCCGATAAGAATTCCAACGATTCACCCTACACAGAGGAGAAGAGGGTCGGCGTTTAGTCTTTTACAGAAAGACAGGCTGGACCGTTCACGATTGCACTCCATACGCAGATCCCAGAAACCACGTTGTTCTCTAATCCAAATCTCCAATTGAGTGAGCTGATGACACAAACCCTACTTCTCGAATGGAATCATCCCCTTTTGCATCAGCCCTGGACCAGGAGAGGGCCGTCGTTGAACTGACCAGCATGCGAACTTTGCGAGCTCAACAGCCTGTACCGTCTACAGCCAAAAAACCCAGTGTCCTCACCTTGAAATCGTCTAAGCAACTCGTCCCATATAGTGGACCTCGTTATAGGATATTCTATGCATGGTATGGGACCTACACACCCCCTATGAGTTGCCAATTTCCGTAAAAAGCATCAACTGCCCACACGCCTGGTAAGGATAGGACAAAAATTTCGCCACGTCAGGACACCATTATTCCTCATTTATCTCCACTTCCACGTAGCCTAGAGATCCTCCAGGGTGTTCCAAAAGTAAATTCTACAACTTTCCAATCACTCGGACAGGTAGTCCCATCGGATGGACAGTAGCCGAACCCCACTGTCCTAGCACCCACAGGTACTCGATGACTATATTTTAACCCCTTGCAGAGCTGCAGACCCAGGACCAGCGGTGGCAGCAGGAGTCCCAGCCGGACCGGTTACGAGCTCTACTATAGAAGAGTGGGTATCTTTTGGCTGATCTAAATATTTCATATGTGCAGCACTTTCGGTGGAAGAAGGATCCCTGAGGATGCCTTTTGTTATCGAAGGGAAAACGTCGGATAATAATTTCAATTTCAAGAACCATGAAAACTTAACTGACCAAAGTTTTCAAAGTTTCCACTCTATGTTGGGTACAGAAAATATGTTTGCAGAGCATTTATAAATTTACAAACATTGCAACAATTTCTATTGCTGTAAACTAGCAAAAATGAGATATTTTTGATGTTTGATCTTAAATAAGCAATTTAGCTAAAATATCGCCCGTTAATTAATGATTTTATATGTCCAAGAACGTAGCAGTGTAAACCCGACAATAAAATTAGTGAACTCTTGCTCCATTGAACAATGCCAATATAAAATTAAGCCGACCATGAAAACTCATTTCATCAAAAGTTCGAGCACGTTAATTTTTCTGTTTAACATTGTGTGGTTCAACGACGTAACATAAAATGATGATTATATTTTTCAAATGGCCCAATTCGTACGTGACAATTGGGATGTAAAATTTCGTACATTGTATCACAAGTTGTTAATTGAAACTCGATACAATCATTTAATTGGATTGGATTTATTTAAAACCTGCGGACTAATTAAAATCGTTTTGAGCGCTTGGGGATTTAGTTCGAGACCACATGAATATTTTATCACCGAAGTCAATCAGGGACTTGGTTAATTAAGTCTATTACTGGTATGATATTAAGTAGAAGAGGGCCTATTTGCCCATGGGTGGGCCAATGAATACGAAACAAGCCCCAATTTTTTTACTTTTTAACCGACTTCAAAAAAGGAAAAGGTTCTCAATTCGACCTGCGTGAAGTTTTTTTGTATGTTTGTTCGCGCATATTTTCCAAACGGCTTAGCCGATTTTGATCAATCAAACGCCAAATCGTAGGGTTTCTCTGGTTGTTCCATATATTTTAATTTAAGATCCGTTCACCCGTTTTTTTGTAATAATAATATCTAAAAAACAGGGAGCGTTAAAGGCAGCGGGTTTTAAAATTAAATTTACATTTTTGAAAATGTGCAACCTCAAAATCTCGTATTTTACTGGACATTTTCAAAAAATAAAGGTATGAATAAAACATTTTTAACCGAATACCCTCATTATAATTTTTAATCGACTTCTAAAAAGGAGGAGGTTTTCAGTTTGACCTTATGCCTATCGATTTAATTCGCGATGGTTTGGTCAATTTGGATGAAATTTTCAGGGGACATTCAGAATATTGGCGGAGTAGTCTCATAGCAAGCATATTAAAAAAATGTTAAAAAAAGAGGAATGGCGGCCATTTTGTTGTTTTCTATGTTTATACATCGATTACTCCGCGATGGTTTGACTAATTTGGATGAAAATTTCAAGGGACATTCAGGATATTTCTGGAGTGGTCTCATAGCAAGCATATAAAAAAAATTAAAAATAACGGAATGAAGGCCATTTTGTTGTTTTCTTTGTTTATACAACGATTACTCCGTGATGGTTTGACCAATTTAGATGACGTTTTCAGGGGATATTTAGGACATTGTCGTAAAAGTCCCATAGCAAGAATATAAAAAAAAGTTTCATATAGCAAAACGGCGCTATTTTGTTTTTTGCGTCAAAGTGTACTGCAAGAAAATTTTTAATATACTACTCTCGCAATGCACTATTTGTTAAACCTACTTTTTTCATTAAGGGGGGACTGCACGCAGCATTATAGATCATTTGCAAGCCTTCCGCCGCTGCAATATTATTTTAAAGCTGTAAGAGATATTTATTAGTTTCAAGGTGATTTAATTAGAGAAATATGTATTGTTAGGAGCTAAATACGATTTTTTATAAAATAATTAAAACTAGAATTATAAAACAGAAGTCGATTTGTCCATTTTTGACCATTTTTTGACCACTTTTTGACGCAAATGTCATCGCATATAATTTTTTTATCCACAAATTGGCTCTTTACCGCCTTGCATTGATCCTTTGTCTACGTAACTGCAAAATTTAAAATCGTACTCATGTCTTTGTATTTCTGCAGCGCGTCAACCCTTTTGAACCCATCTTTACCCGAAATGTAATTAAAATTGTCTATACATAACACATTTGTTTGAAGTCGGACGCGCAGGAATTTTTTTCTAATAGGTAGGTACCATTTCATCTTACTTTGAACTTGACTAGACCTTATCGCTGATTTTTCACTTTTTGCGTGCAGTTCCCCTTAAAACTCGTATGGATAAAATTAAAAAGGATGAAATGAAAAGTTTTTTGAAAAAATAAAACCGACTTCAAAAAAATGCATTAAAAAGTGAAAAATAATATTTTATTCCACTTCATATTTAAACTTTCAAAAATTCATTCGATATCTTCAAAACCAAAGAGTTATAAGGGTGAGCTACTTTTTTAGGGCACCCGGTAGGTATATTGCAGAAGAAAAAAATATTTTATTTTGGTTAACGTAATAATGCCTCTAGCTAGGTTCTGATGAGAAAATATTATTCCCTTAATAATCTATTTACGTTCCATCGAAACTAAGCATCTCTATCGGACGGCAAAATCGTTCAATCCAACTAAATATTCGGAAATTATTTGAGACATACCGGGCACGGCTCAGCGACTGGCAATAATAGAATTATATTCTGATTAATGTTGGCTGGCTTGTCACCTTTCTAAACGCCAGTTGATTAATTTCGTCGGGAGTTGGTAGCATTGTGTAGAACGCGTGTTAATGAGTTGAGGCGCGCAATCTTTTGGCCCCGCCAACTACGACCGTCCAACTCCTTATTTTCTTGTGATTAATTTTCCATCTCATACATCAAGGAGAAACTTGTGCGTCTGCTTCGTTAGCGTGTCCTGATGAAATTCGTAAACGTTACATCTAGATGTAGTTTGTTTGCGTAAGTTCTGTCAGTTAGGGAAGAAAAAGAATAATTGTTTTCGTTAATATATATTTAATTATTTAACAAACGGGTACACCCAATCGTACAATGTACTAATGCTTATAACTAAAATCTATATAAAATATATATATTAAAATGAAACGCACGTATTGACAAACAGCTTAGGTAGATATCTTTCGAATATCGGAATACAAGTGCCTGCCGAGATAAAGACCAACTAACTATTACAAATTATATAACACCCGAGTAGCCTGGCTTACGCATTCCTTTTCTCTATCCTTTTCGTCGTAGACGCACTTTTGGGCCTATATAAACAAACAGGCACCGATATCAGCCATATGGTTAACCTTTGAACGTGAAATATCGATTTTCATATGCGTCGTTGTTTTGGGTTCCAATCTTATTCCTTTACAGGGTGTCGCGTTACAGTGTCGGCCATGCTACTCATTTTCCGTCCCCGGAAATCGTTACATCTGTAAAATAAAATTCGTATATTAGTATGTTTTAGTGAATACTTCATATGCTTGTTTGTAGAATAGCTAACAAACTGAAACGTTATACAAAAAAAAACATTGTTATTGCTATCTCACAAACAATCATAGTATTTATCATTCCCTATCAAGCTCATCAACGTCTTCAGAGCTTGAGTCACTACTACTGTCGTGTGTAGCAGTATAGGGCTTTAGTTTATCGACAGAGCATATGCATCGATACTTCTTTTGGGCTCGTCGTGCCCCCGGAAGATCTTCGATTACATATCTGTCGTGGTCAAGTACCTTATTCACCACGTAGGGACCACTGTACTTGGGAAGAAGTTTCGTACTTTTGCCATCGTTGGCTGGGACGGTTTTTCGTAAAACCACATGTTCCCCTATTACGTATTTATGGCAGCTTTTTCGTCTGGCATCGTAGTATGCCTTCTGCCTCGTCTGTGCTAATGTAATGCGTCCTCTAGCTTCTTCTCGGATTTTACCGATATCACAGTCTTTTTCGTTCGGACTGATCTCTTGAGTTATGAACGCGTCGTCCATTCCCCTCGGTTTATATCCAAAGAGAAGCTCGTGAGGGCTCTTAGCCGTTACGCTATGCACAGTAGAATTAATTCCGAATCGTATGGAATTAATGCAAGTATCCCACTTCCTCTCGTCGTCAGCCGTTGCTGACAGGGAAGCCAGGATCGTTCGGTTGTATCGTTCAACCTGCCCGTTGGCCCTTGGTGTTGCCGTTGCGTTTAGCACCACCTTAATACCCAATTTTCTCGTAAAGTCTTGGAAAGCTTTACTGGTATAACAACTTCCACGGTCACATATAATACGTTTCGGAGCACCAAACATTTGAAAAACGTATTGGCAAAATTTAATTAGAGGTCCCGACTTCGTTGTCGAGACCGCTTTACTCCAAACATATTTAGTGAAAGCATCTACCGCAACTATAAGATAAGAATTTCCTCTAGAGCTTTTCACAAATGGTCCAAGATGATCAATGTGGATCGTATCCATGGGGCAAGCTTCTTTTGGAATTGGATGCAGGAAGCCTTCTCGTTTGCCTGAAGGTACCTTATTATATAAGCATTCCAGACACGATGAAATATACCTTTGTATATATTTCCGCATTCTTGGGAACCAATAATATTCGCTCAGAGTTTTTAATGTCCTTTCGGTAGCGGGATGCTTTCTTTTATCATGATAGTATGTGACAATTGTTCGTTGGCTTCTTTTAGGAACATACCATTTTGGCCCGTTATTAGTTTTCCTGAATAGCCTATTGTCCTTTATTATATACTCTTGGTGTATACATTTTTCATCTGCATCTGTAGGATCTTTAGCCAAGATGCTAATTAAATATTTGCATCTTTCATCCTTAAGCTGTGCTGACAAAATCCAATCATCTTCGGAAATATTCACTCCCATTATATCGACTGATGGTACTTCACATTCTGTGTCCACCGGGTTGCGACTAAGGGCGTCTACGTGTGCCATTTTGGTCCCCGGTCGATATTCCACTACGAAATCATATTCCTGTGTTATGAGCCACCATCTTGCTATTCTTGGGATAATATCCCGTTTTGTCATTGCGGTGCGCAATGCAATGCAATCTGTGACCAGCTTAAACTGCATGCCGAGGATATAAACTCGGAATCTTTGTAGGGAACATACGACTGCTAGTGTCTCCAGCTCGTACGAGTGGTATCGTTGCTCCTCTTTTGTCGTTTGTCTACTATAATACATTACAGGTTTCAACTGTCCATCCTTTTGACGTTGTAACAAAATACCTCCTAATCCTCGACATGATGCATCAGTGTGTACTTCTGTTGAAAACTGAGGATTATAAATAGCTAAAATAGGTCTATTAATAAGATTCTTTTTAATAAGTTGGAATGCTTCTTGTTGGTCCTTTTCCCAAATGAAGTTGACATTCTTTTTGGTTAACCCAGACAATGGTCGTGCAATATGAGCAAAATCTTTTACATATTTGCGAAAATAGCTTGCAAGACCTAGGAACTGTCGAACTTCGTGTACATTCTGAGGAACAGGAAAATTTTCCACAGCTCGGGTTTTTTCCGCACCTGGTCGTGTTCCCTCTGCGCTAAGTTCATGACCTAGATAGTTGAGTTTGGTCTTAAAGAAATGGCATTTAGCTAGTCTCAATGTTGCTCCGAAAGTTCTAAAAGTTTCTAGAAGTTCTGTGAGTGCAGAAAGGCCCGACTTGATGTCCGAACTTGGGAGTAAGATATCATCCCGATACGCCAGTGCTGTTGTATGTTTCATTGTTCCTAGAATGCGATTTATAGTGCGTTGAAATACTGCCGGTGCATTTACTAGGCCGAAGGGCATGCGCAGATATTCGTACTGACCATCAGGAGTGACAAATGCAGTTTTGTCTCTCGAATCAGGTGCAATGGGTATCTGATGGTACCCGCTGGCCATATCCAGTGTAGTGAAATACGTTTTCTCAGACAGTACTTCTAGATGCTCTTCCATTCGCTTCATAGGAAAGCATTCTTTAACACTTTTCGAGTTAAGTGAACGGTAATCCACACACATCCTTGTCTCACCATTCGTCTTTTTCACCAGAACAATAGGACTGGCATAGGGTGAATAAGAATCCTGTATTATACCTGCTTCTAAGAATTCATCGACCATTTCCCGTACATGTTCTCTTTCTTTGAAAGCAAGACGATACGGTCTGTATGTCACAGGGGCCTCATCCTTTAGACGAATATTCATTTCCACATCTTTAATGCATCCCAATTCATCAACCGATTGTGTCTCGATATTGATTTAGTATATGAAATAGCAATTACACATTAGCTTCACCAATTTCGTGATTTACTTGGTCATATATATCATTTCGGGTAAACATAGTCAATTTCATTTTATTTAAAATATTTATCGATACCTGCCCTCCCTCGTCTGTTCCTACGTCAGGAACACAGGGAACACCGCGTACAACCAATTGATTCACATCGAAAGAAATAGGTTGCTCGGAGATATTAAGCAAAGGTATCACAGTAGAATCAGCTGATGAAGTGACACAACGCGGAATTATATATTCACTATTAGGCCTATACGAATGGCGAAGTTCTACAAATATATCACCAGCAAAGAAATCAGATGTTCTACAAGATATCAGGCCCACATGATTGGGTGGCACTGTTATGGCTGCTCTGCATACTACTTACCTTAGCAGGAAGATTGTCTATTGGGGGCAATGTAGCAATGTGCTTATCGAAAACTCGCAGTTCACCATTTCGCATAACTAATACTGCATCCGTGGCATTCAGGAATGTTTGTCCTATCAAAACTGACATACTTTGTAAAGAATTTGGCACTACGAAAACAGGAATCTGCGCTGTGAATAAGTCAACCTGCAACTCTGCCATCGATTTTCCGAGTACAGCAGCTTTTCCACCACCATATCCATTTATAACAATATTACATGGTTGCCACGTTAAACCTATTTGTCTTGCCTCATCTTCTCTGATAGTGACGATTTCACAACCAGTATCAATAAATCCATGCATAGAAATACCATTAACAAGACAATCTACATATAAACAATCGGGACTTACCCTTTGCTGCAAATCACATAGCATCGCCTTCTTCGAAGTTCCAGGTTTGTTTTTCCTGCATTCGGACAACGTATGGCCTAAACGTTTGCAGAAAGAACACTCCCGTCTGGGTTTGCTGCATTCAGGTTGGAAATGTCCGATTTCACCACAATTATAACACTTTTTCTTCTTGACAAACTTTGTCTCAAATTTCTGTTCCCGTTGATTTGAACTATGAGACCTGTGGTCCTTTGGTGTAGCTGTTGGTCTGAATTTTATTGTTTCCTCTGCCAATGTAGATAAATATTCCCTGAACATATCTTCAGGAGTGGTATACCGCCCGGCTTTAGCTCCTGCTTGAATTGTAGGGTCATCAATTCCATCTATTATCATTGCAACCGCATTTTTGCCTGATATATCACATTGGCGTAGAAGTTGGTTCTTTTCAAAGAAATATTCAGCCCAACTCTCTGTGGGTATTTTATGTCTTTTAATTAGGGCTTTTAAGGTTGATGGAAAATCGTAGTGATTTGGAAATGCGTTAATCAGCATACTTTTCCATTCTTCCCAACAGTAATTATAATTTTCCAGGTTGTGGTACCATGTTTGAGCCAATCCTCTTAATCTGGTCTGCATATTGTATGTCATCGTAGTTTCATTCCATTTATTGATTTGTGCCAATTGCTCAATTTTACAAAGCCATTTGGCACAATTCATATTTGGTTTCCCTGGATTGAACTCGGGAATAATGTCTGCTTTCATAGAGACTGATGCATTTGACTGGTTACGATCCAGTAATTTTATTACCAAATCCTCCAACACCTGAAGTCTCTCCTTATCATCGTTTCGTTCAGAACTACTGTTTCTTGTTGTAACGTCTACAGCCACAGCCTGTTCTCGGATAGGAGATGTCCTTCGAGGTGGTGTGTGCACACTTGTCTCAGAACTAGGTCCACTAGTTTTCCATTGAATCCCCTCAATACGTCGGTGGCGTCGAGAGGCGTCCACTACCGTGCTTTTAACAATGGGACTTGTGCGTATCCTTTTTGTATTATGCCGCTTCTGTTTTCGCTTATAGCGACCTGTTACACAGCTCTCAGAGTTCGACGAATCCGAGGAACTGCCAGTACTCGAAGAGGAACTATATTTATTATGTCTCCGTTTTCCCATTTTAATACACTTATTTTTAAACTTATCACTAAACTATCACTATTCGTCAAATGTTGTCTTTTCCTAATTCTAAAATTAGGACACTCTGTACAAAACAATTATTTACAATGAAATTTCAATTAATTATAAAATAGGCACACAATCTCGTCGGAAAACCGTGAGCGATATCCCGCCGATGCTCTATAAAATATATATATATAAAAATGAAACGCACGTATTGACAAAAAGCTTAGGTAGATATCTTTCGAATATCGGAATACAAGTGCCTGCCGAGATAAAGACCAACTAACTATTATAAATTATATAACACCCGAGTAGCCTGGCCTACGCATTCCTTTTTTCTATCCTTTTCGTCGTAGACGCACTTTTGGGCCTATATAAACAAACAGGCACCGATATCAGCCATATGGTTAACCTTTGAACGTGAAATATCGATTTTCATATTCGTCGTTGTTTTGGGTTCCAATCTTATTCCTTTACAGGGTGTCGCGTTACATCTATTTGTATCTAAATTTATATAGTAGTACCTACTCTAAACCTAATACACATAAAAAAAGATATCAACTAATAAGAAATGTTTACATAGTCAAAGCATTCACTAACCAGGTATTTAGGTAAAAATAGAGTTGGCATCATGTTAAAATGTTGAAGCACAAAAATAAACAAAGAAAAAATGGGAACACAATACAACCACACAATGCTTAACAATGGCGACCAGATCTAAGGACATGTATTGTTTCTTTAATACACGTTTAAGAGAGTCTAACGACAAATTAAACAAGTGACCGTTGAATGAATTCGAACTTCTCACAATCCTTAAGAGAGGTGTGTTTTGTCCATAGAAGGTTCTATAATATTTAATTTCAAATGTTTTTACACCTCTGAGATTTCTAGAAGGAACATAAAATTGGACGGACAGTCAATACGATTATTTATAATTTTAGAGCAAAAAGAGTTGTTTTTAGACGTTCAGAAACCGTTTGTAAGTATAGTTCTTTTTCTAGACTGCAATAATTCATATCATTTAAGGGCATGTGCTTCCTAAAATATATCTTAAAAATATGTTTTGAATTTGGTTCAATTTGTTGATATAAGTCTGAAAATAAGAATTCCATATGACGGAAGAGTTCTCCAGATGGGGTCTTACTAGCGAGGCATAAAGCAGTTTTATAGCGTCAATACTTCTTTTAAAGTCTTTGGTGTTTCTTTTGACAAAACCCAAAACTCGAAGTGCCTTATTGCAACAGTCTATGATGTGGGTGGTAAAGGAAAGTTTAGAATCAATTAGAGGTCTCTGATTATGTCAACCTGTACCAAAGGAATATTGTTAAATTAATAATTAAATGGTGGCTGCTTTTTTTAGATCTACTAAATTTAATAAACTTAATTTATCTATATTGAGAATCCTCCCATTTTTGATACACCAGTTGTAAAATCTTTTGAGATCTTCTTGGAAGTTTTTTGAAGAGTTTTGTGATTTTATCACTAAAAATTTTCAGATCGTCAGCGTATAAAATAAATTTAGAATAATGACAACTTTTTTTTATTTATTTATTTATAAAAATATTAAATATAAATGGTGATAGGCGACCTCCTTGGGGTACACCTGATGTAATATTAATAGTGTTTGAGTAATGATTATTGATTTCAATAAACTGTTGTCTTCCTGTTAAGTAAGATTCTAGGTCAGGTCAATTTTATCAAAACCTTTCGAAAAATCTGTGTATACAGCATCCACATCATATCCTTCTTCAAGTCTTTCAAAGACAAAATTCGTATATAGCAGTAGATTTGTATTGATTGACTTCTTTTTCATCAAGCCATGTTGGTTAGGCATAATGACATTCAACAACAACAACAATCCCTCTACACAATGCTTACATTATTTTAGGAATTAGAGATATTTTAGATATAGGTCTGTAATTTATAACATGATTTTTTTACCATTATTTTTATATATTCTAATTACAAAAGTATTTTTCCAGATAGAGGGAAAAACCCCATTAGCAGTGGAGTTATTAAACCCGACCATACAGGTTTCGATAAAGAGAATGAACAATTTTTTAAAAATTCAGCAGGGAGATCATATGGACTGAACTTTTATTTGTATCAATATTTTCTAGCTTTTATGTATCTCAGAAATTTAGAATTTGAATATCAGGAATGAAAAACAAGAAATTAAATAAAGAAAAAAAAATGAATTTGTGAACTTATAAGGGTCCTCAAAAGTAAGTTTGTAAATAAATAATATATTTAAAAGGTAAAAACCACGCATTTATAAAAGAAAACTAAAAAAGTAAATAATACCATCTGAACACAGATATGTAAAATTATTATATTAAATCCTAAAACGGGTATATAAATTTATTTTTAGAAAAAAGCGTAGACAGCAGTCACAATTCTGGCCACAAATATTAATATTTATAGTACTCACTGTGTTATTCACTTCATTGGCCACAACTTCCAATTTGAAGTTCAGCTTCAAGGTTCACAGATACATATACTCTTACATACAGCTATCTTTCATAAATGGATAGTCCTGTTTACTGAATTTTTTTTTGTTTTTAATTCCGTTTTGTTTCATTATTTTTACTGTACATTAAAATAATTTATATTATTTAATATTTAGGCCGTCATTTTGTATTGCAATATAGATTTCACACAAGAAATTTGACCAGTTTTAATAGCAACAAGGTAAAGTTCAGCTTAAAACAATCCATTCAAATTTAACAATAATAAAATAATATAAAAAAATTACCTAAAAGAAACAACTAAATATTAAGCGATAAATTACAAAAAAAATCAGTGTAACTTGTTTATAAAAATTAGCTTAAATAATAATATTTTGCAATATTATCTACATCTGTGGAGATGACATATATAAAAAATCTAGTGATAAACAACATGAATACTTTTAACTGGCGGTGTAAAATAATCTTACGATTATCCTAGGTCAAGTCTGGAGAGATTATAGGACTGTATCTTTAATTGCATAATCATATATTGAATTAATATATGATTATGTGAATTATAGACTTGCATCACATACAACGACACAACGAACATGCTGTTTGCGCTTGTTGTAGAATCCGCAAAGCAATGCTTCGACGGGATCCGATGGGATATCTGCTTCCTGCTCACTTCGGCTATCTGGCGAAGGCGGGGGGAAAGTGCCGAGTATAGCTTGTACCAGGACAAGAAGAAAGAAAATAAAAATGCGTACCATTTATATCGTTTGATCAGACATTTTCTCTTAGTAAATTAAAATAAATAACGAATATTTATTGAAAATAAAACATATTCTCACTTTTTTCTAGAGTATATCCAACTGAATTCAAATTTTCGATTCCACTGTTGTACATAAGTTATATGATATCTGCAGTGAGTGATAGGTCGATGTATGTAACGACAGAAATATCACTAGTCTAGCAAAACAAGTTAGATATTTAGCCAAATAAAAATATGGCCTACCTTGTAAAATGCGTGGTCGTTTAAAAAAAAAACCGTTGTGTATTTTAAAAAAAGTAAAATTCTAATCTATGAAATTGTTGTAACAGAAAATCGGAAAGTATAAAATTTTTTAATAAACAGGAAGATACATTTTTCTGAAACAGAAAAAAAATAAAATTGACTCCGATAATCTTAACAAAAAAACAAAATACTTTTACTCCGAATATTTTTATTCCTGCTGGATCATAAGATCTTGAAGAGTCAACGCATTTTAGGGTTACTCTGATATCTTCCTAAAGTATGTTCACTATATTCTTATATCTTGACATTTTTAACTGTTCAATTTGCAGTACTGGAACTATTTAAACAAATTCATCATGCGGTCATTAGTAGCTCTGTATGTCTTGCCAAACAAAGCAATACGGCATAATCTGCATGGAGGCGCAACATGATATTAACGTTTAAGTTATCTTACCTTTTTCGTTCTTGCCTTTTTTCTCCCAAAAGCAAAATGAAATTCTGAGAGTAAATGATCTCGATGAATTGAGTATATCGTATATTTCACTTTTACATTCACATCTTCACAAGTTTTTTTCCGCCCAACTTGGGAACTGTTAGGGATGATCACGGAGACAGGTTCCATTAGGATATACTGTGGATAGAAAAGAGGTACCAATACTAATATGGGATTCTAATATGACGGGTGCTATTGTTTTTACAAATAATATAAAATATCTCTGTAATCAAACCCCATTTGTAATTTATTAAAAACACCACAAGATTTTTGTTCTGTCTTGTAAAATAGTGCTTTTATAGAAAATATTAAGAGATAGTATTTTTTTATTTCTAGTTTAGATTTGTTATTAAACGACATAATCTCACCAACAAAAAAAACAGGCATCTAAAATTTGTTAACAATTTTAAAGTGGTATAACTTTTTTTCTTTATTATATTGCATTGCATATATGATTTTTTCGCTGGTCGATAGACCAATTTATTGAGATTACGCTGCAGTTTGTCTTGATGAAATTTTGCATGCTTCAATGTTTATATACCAAGGTGATGTTTTCCCTGTGGAAAAACCCTGTTCCAACATGATCTACGATAAAACTCCGAGCTTTTTGTTTCTTAAGTCATCTATTTATCTCGTTCCTTTCATGAACGACGCATTTTTAAATCAAACGCTACATCTGAAAATATTTTTAAATTCGAACATTTAAACTATATATATATATATATATATATATATATATATATATATATATATATATATATATATATATATATATATATATATATATATATATATATATATATATATATATATATATATATATATATATATATATAGATATAGTCTTGAAGAGCCGGTGACGAACATGTCTTTTTAATGCATCTCAAAAATGCTCATCAGTGGGATTGAGATCTGGGCTGCAGTTTGGCCATTCTTGCCACCGAATTGACAGCATTCATACATTGTCTTGCATGAGTATAAACTCTACCTCAATGAAAGAGCCATATGGAATAACAGCTTTCTCTAGTTCTTCTGATGGTTACTTCACTAACGTTGTAGGTCATGTTTTAGTGAATGGGCAGTAGCTCTTCCGTCACGTGATGATTTTAGCAATATGAAACGGCTATTAGTTAAGGTGGTTGATTTTGTTCTTTCGGACTCTGGCCTTCTAGAGTAATCTGCCGTTTCTATATTGTACCATTGATCGCGGAATTCGCACGGGCAACATACCCACGTCTGCAGTGGTTAACACCATTTAGTTAGATAATGTTGGCAACCTTACTGTCAAAATAATCTAATAAAGTAACAACTAGCTAACTTGACTATTTTACGCTGATTATTTTTACTGATATTGAAAAAACGCAACGTTTAACTGGTGATTTCAAAAATAAAATACTCGAAACGGATTCAGTTTTACCGCAAATTATGTTAAACAAGGATATTTGGCGTATTTTTTTCACAGGGGTATCAGTCATCATTTTACTCCGATATATAAACATTAAAGCGAACAAAATTTCGTCACGACATACCACCGCGCAACCATAATGAACTGGTCTATAGGCCAGCTAAAAAATCATTACAATAAAATTAAAAATAAAAACGTTATACCATATCAAAAAATTGTTAAAACAATTTAGGTGACTTTTTTTGTCGGTGAGTTTATTACTTTATTGTAATTTATTTTAGATCTATTTTTTTAGAAATGTTTTTGATTTGCCACTATCTTATTTTTTGATTATAAAGCATTATAATAAATACATTTTGATGTTTATAGGTTTACTTATTTCAACCATGTTTATTAAATAATACGAAAAACTGCAGAAATTACCAATCTGTCACATAAAGACCTTAGGTGTTACCGGTCTCGCAGATCATTTTCGGTATCAGCAAAGTTGTTTTTAGTTTAAATCAGCAACATTTATTCGTGTAACAAAAAATCAGTTAAAATTTGTTACTAAAATGTATAGAAACTTTTAAAAGTACAAGGTGTCCCGCTTTCGTTGTTTTTATGGGGTATCTCTCTTATTAGTGAAGATAGAGAGTTCCGATTTTTGCGACATGGTGCTACTTTTTTGTGAAACGACAGATGACCCAAACAAAATGTTCATAGCCCCCTTCGTTTTTAAGATACAGTGTGAAATTGAAAATATTGCATTTTTGAGCCCCCCTCGTATTGCGGTTGTTGTTTCACTTATCGAAAAGGTAAAAAATGGCTCTGATACAGTTTTTCAAGTAGAATCTAGTGGCGTAGTCAGATTTTTTATGTGAGCTGTCGTTTTTGAGATATAACACAAACTTATAATTTTTTAAATGGCACATCCCGTATATTTTTATTTTATATTATTTAGTTCACAATAAGCTTCTCGAAAATATATAACAGTATATACTTTACTATTCGAATCGCCTAGTAATTTTCATTTTTATAAAAATAGGCTCAGTTTTTGGTAGTAGGCTAGGATTGCCTAAGCAAAGCAAAAGAAAATTGTTGTCATGTTAAATAAATTACCTGTCAAAAAACTCTGGTTCATTTTGAAGCTAGATTAGATAACCGCAACAATTATTTTAAATGTTGTAATAAAAAATGGCTAGAACCAAACGTTTTATAATTAAGAAAAATACGACATGTTGCTGCAATCTAACGAAGATGTTAACGAGGCTTCAGAACTATATTTAATAAGGTATGCTTAGAATTCGTCGTACTTTATAATAAATAAATTTGCAACATGAAGCTGTTGGCGTTTTAAACATAGGTATCCAGAACGAAGACAACCCTGTGATATTACATTTCTTAGAATGAAAAGAAATCTAGTTGATTTCGGATCTTTCAATAAGACTCGAAGAAAAACCTATGATAACAAAAACGAGGAACACGTAGTTTATGTTCTGGCGTCCATTCATGTAAATCCTTCAAGTTCTTGCAGAAAATGGGTTTCCAAAAAGCCGGGTACAAAAAATTTTAGGGAAACAAGATTATAATTCATTTAAATTCAGATTTCGGCAAGGCGTAAATTGAGTCGCGTATATCGCGTGTGATCTGACCTGGCGCGACCGGCTAGACGCGTACGTGCCACACGCGGTGCGTTGTGGTCCGCAAATTGGGATGCAGTTTTTTTAAGCGAATACCAGAACAATCGAATGAAAATGTCTGATTGGCGATCGGAACGATTAATATTATTAAACTTATGTTCTGAATCAGAATCAGATGATGAGGAGAGAAAATTTTACTCTATTTATTAAGTTCTGAATTAGAATCAGATGATACTGAAGAAGAAATTTCACTTTATTTATTAACAAAAAAGAAAATAAAATCACCTAACAAGTAGTATATTATATATTACTTTTATGTTAATATATTTGTTATATCACTATAAATTGTTCACCTGCTATATTCTTAGCAAAAAATAAACGGAAAACACCTGCGCAAAAACAATATATACACACGCGAAGCACGAAAAACTGTGCCTCAACTACAGTGGCAAGCGCTAATTAGGTCACGCGGGTCGCGGCGCGCTTTGCTTTGTTGCCAATTTGCCCTGTTCGCGATATACGTGACTCAATTGCGCCTTGCCTTACATCCGGGCGCCGTGCAGCGTCGTATGATTTGTAACTGTAACTGGTGTCTAGAAAAATGCGATAATGACCCTGACTTTTATAGAAAAGTAATATGTGCCGATGAGGCATACATAAGTAGCGCTGGAGTACTAATTTCCTCGCGAACGACAGGGTAGGTTTGGGTTTAATATTTCTTGTTTCATATTTGGTTCAAAAATAGTCTATCGTATATACCAGGGGAGCTTAGATACAGATCGGTATTTCCAAATACTGGAACTGATTCTACCGAAATCACTCGATGATCTGCCTTTGGGCTATTTACGCGACATATATTTTCAGCAGAACGGAGCACCTGCTCATAATTCCGGTAGAATAAGGCAGTATTTGGAAAATAATTTTCTTGGCAACCAATGCTCGTGTAAGTTGGCCGGCGAGATCGCCAGATCTCTCGGTTTTGGATAACTTTTTGTGGGGTATTTCAGAAAACAAAATATATAGGACAAGACATGACACCTTAGCCGATTTAATAAGTGCCACAAGAAGGGCATTCAATGAAATGCAACAACTAACGGTTAGTTTGTTCAATGCCTTAAGAAGGATACGCAAATTATGTAGGCTTTGTGTAAGGCAAAATGGACATCATTTCGAGCAACATCTTTAGAATAGAATAGAATATTTTATATTACCATAAAACACATTGTTGTATAAAGAGTCGTCAAAAAGTATATATATATATATATATATATATATATATATATATATATATATATATATAAAAACAAAAGAAAAAGTATAAAATCAAAATATAAATATAAACTTATAATATACATTAAAAAGAAACAAACACAAATAAAAAACGTACATTTTAAAAAAAAATGTTTTTTAGAAAAGTTAATACAAATAACACGCAATTAAAATATAAAATCTGAACAAATCGCACAAGAACATGGAATAAGAAAAACAAGACAAACTATTAGAATAAATATTATCATGTGTCAAGCATTAACGAAACGCTCAAGACTGCAAATATTCTTGTACTGAATAGAAAGCTTTATCAATAAGAAATTGTCTGACTTTGTTCCTAAAGTTGTTACCACTAAGAACTTTATAGTGTTTGGGCAGTTTATTATAAAAGGTCAGACAACTGTAATATGGAGATCTCTGAAAGAATGAGTTTTTATGAGATGGTACCCTAATGACAGTCTTATTTCAAGTCTTGTACGTATTAGTCCCTCCCAGTTTGACAAATAATTTAAGGTTATTGTTTGTATAAATTAGACACTTAAAAATATATATACAGGGCAATGTTAAAATTCGCTTTTGAGTAAATATATATAAATATTCCCATGAAATAATATTATTAGATAAGTGGCTGTAAGCCAAAGAATAATAAACACAATAGTTCCCAGAAATTTGCAAAATTTTGAAAATTTAATGTTGTTAAGGCTATCAAAATCAAAAGTAACAATGAGTTTGAGTACTCCAGAGTTGATAAACATGACTTTTATGTTGGGCGAGTGTCAAAAAAACCCTTTACTAGCAAGCAGGGTTTATACGGTACGATATCCCGATGCCGAAAAAAAACCAAGACCTGAAGCTAGTTTATTAGAGAGGTTTCAAGAAACAGGCAATGTTGCTTTTAAGAAACGTAAAGTAATTAATAAACCAGTTACCAATGAAGATAATACTTTGACAGTGTTATTAACAGTGCAAGAAAATCCACACACAAGTACCAGGGAAATTGAGAGAGCTACTGATATTGAACGCACTAGTATTGAACGGATTCTGAAACCACATAAATATCATGCCTACCACATTGAATTACACCAAGAACTGTATGAGCGCGATTACGTCCAACGACAAGAGTTTTCAATTTGGTTTTTAAATACAATTTGGGATAATCCAGGTTTTGTAGATAGGGTGCTGTTTTCAGATGAAGCAACTTTTAAAAGGAACGGCTTGGTTAACAAACATAATATGCACTATTATTCAACCGAAAATCCACATTGGATTCGTCAGGTGGAACATCAAAATAAATGATCAATTAATGTTTGGGGAGGTATAATTGGCTCCCATGTTATAGGACCATATTTCTTTGAAGAGCATTTAACGGGAGAAGTCTATTTAAATTTTTTGAGAAATGAGTTGCCCGTATTGCTCGAAGACTTACATTTAATGTTAAGAAATTCCTTATGGTTCCAACATGATGGAGCACCCCCCAATTACCATAGGCATGTAAGACATTTTCTCAATAATTGGAAAGGAGAGCATTGGATTGGGCGAGGTGGACCAGTTAAGTGGCCTGCGAGGTCACCCGATTTAACGCCACTAGATTTCTTTTTAGGGGAAATGTTAAAGAAGAAGTTTATAAAGAGGTTCCAACCACAGTGGAAGATATGAAGTTGAGAATAATAAGCAGTTTTCGCAACATTTCAGACCTGACTTTGAGAAAAGTGAAACTTTCATTTATGGATAGACTCGAAATGTGCCTTCAGCAAAACGGTGGTTTAGTTGAACATCTTTTATAAGTTTTAATTACATTGTTTTTGTTGATTTATATTAAATTTATTTTTTTTGTAAAAAAAGATCTGTTATTAATACTGTCAAAGCATTATCTTCATAGGTAACTGGTTTATTAATTACTTTACGTTTTTTTAAAAGCAACATTTCCTGTTTCTTGAAATCTCTATGATAGACTTGCAAAAGCTTCTATCTTGTTTTTATTTCGGCATCGCATCATCAAAGAACAATATTTATTTATTTACTGATGACAATATTCTGACACTTTGCTGTTTTGACAGGACTGTCAATCTTTTGTTCAATTTATGATGATATCATGGCCTCCTAATATTAAATTGTCAATTTTAACAACGTGAATTCAGAGTAATTCGTGTTAAAATGAATAAATTTTGATTTCACAGCTAATTTACTGAAAAACTGTTGGTCAGAAAGGTATCAAATATGGTATTTTCAGAAAGCTAGTAATGTTATCTTTAACATGAAAGTAAAATATACAGGGTGTTCCATTTAAAAAAATTCAATCCAAGGTAAATTTGCAAAACTTGACCACCCTATATAACAGTGAATAATTTTGAACGACTTACAAGCGATTATTGTAGTCCTAGTTACAATACATTTTATAGAATATTTGGTTTTTTCATACCTGCTTCAATTGTTTTCAAAAAATGGCCGGAGTATAACCCTTTTTTCCACTTTAACCTCGTCCCATTCCCTTGGTATAAATTTTAGACCCAACTAACCTTATATCAAAATAATCGCAACGAATAGGAGAATCAACTAAAATAATAATATACCGGGTATCCCATTTAAAAAAACACAAGTTTGGTTCACCACGAACTTTTCAGACCACCCTGTATAATGGGTATAATTTTAAAACACAGCGTTCTTGACTATCAATCATATCCCAATTTTTTTTTTCAAATTCCTCTCCGTTTGCCCACAATCGTCCACCCCATCTTGGTTGCACCACCCTGTATACAGTTTTATCGGAGTTAAGTATTAGATGGTTATTACGGCACCAAATCTCCATATCGCTACAAACGTTTTTTAAACTACTGGAAAGCTCCTCCGGGGTATTTGCTGCTAATACCACCGTCGTATCATTGGCATACATTGTAACCTATCCAGTACTAATATTTTCTGGCAGATCATTGGCATATAGCAAAAAAAGTAATGGTCCCAGTACTGAGCCTTAGGGAATTCCAATATTTACAGATCTAGGCTCGGAACACACGCCTCCATACCTTACTGTCATCTCACGCCCAGATAAATAGGAATTAATCCAGTCAGACATTTTACCCCGTATACCCATACTGTACAGCTTCAAAGCAAAATATCTTTATTGACAGTATCAAATGCTATTCAAAGGTCAAAGAAGAGAGCCACAACATATTTTCCCTGGTCAAACATAGAATAGACGTAGTTTAAGAAACGATAGGAGGCTGTTTCGATTGACTTAGGTAAAAAACCATGCTGACACTCACTTTAAGTATTGTATTTTTTAAAAAAATTAAATATTTTCTCATAAATTGTTTTCTCTAAAATTTTAGAAAATATGCTAAGAATTGGAATTTGACGATGATTTTCTATGTCGTTACGGCCGTTTCTTTTGTGTAGTGGTATCACATTTGCAGTTTTTAGGATTTTTGGAAAAAATCCTTTGTGTAAACTTACATTTATTAAATACGTAAGTGGATAACTAATGTAGTCCCTGGCAGCCTTAACAAGTTTTACATTTATATCATCAGAACCAGCAGCATTTGTGTTTTTGGAACTCGAAATTACTTTTATTACTTGGTCCACAGAGACAGGTTTAAGTACAATTGAGTTAGTAAGAGAAGTCAGAGATTTAATTGAGTCCACTTTTACACTGCCATATTTATTTTTTAATATATTAGCCGAAAAAGAACTAAAATGATTTACAAATTCAGTTGCTATACGGTTAGATTCAGAAATAACGCTAATGTTTAGGTTTAATTTTCTAAGTTGTAAATTACTTTTACCTCTATTTAATTTCTTATTAACGATTTTCCAGACTTCTTTTACTTTATTATTGAAGTTTTCAATTTTGTTGCGATAGAACGTTTCTTTATTTAATTTAATTTGCTGCCTATATTGTTTTTAAGATCTTTGTATTGTATTGTTAAATTGTCATCTTTGGTATGTTTTTGCAAATAATGTAGCCTATCTAGTTCTGTTTTTATTTTATCTAAATGACTGTTTGTTATTTTTATTACTTAAATGTTGAGTTTTGTATGGACAGCAACAGTTTAAGCAGTGCACAATAAAACCTATATAATTATACCATGCTTCTTCCAACGAAACATTAGGGTAAACAATATTTGTCCACTCTTGTTGTTGAAGCATGTTATTGCTAAAATTTTAACATTTAGTGCAGTGGTGGGGGTCATTTTCACTAATAAGAGAGATACCCCATAAAAACAATGAAAACGGGACACCCTGTACTTTAGCCATATGCAAAATATCCTACTAAATAATTTTGCTAGAATGCTTACTTCTATTCCTCTATTTCTATTTTTAGCACCAATATAGATTTTTTATATATTTTTTTATCTACCTACAGCGTATTTTCCCAACGAATTTTTATTATTTACTTTGTTTTTTGAACTTTGAGTACTAGGTTAGGGTTCGATTATACAACAAATTATCAAAAGTTCCAATAAATGTTTTATAACAGCAGCTGCCAACTGAAAATAAAATTATCTATCCAAAGGGCATAAAACGGTAGAATTTCGCATAATCCAATAAAATAGTAAAACGTTGAGTTAATATTAAATCCCAGAGTTTCGCTGGAGGCATTTGAAGCATTATTTATTGAAAACACAATCAGTGTGGCTAAGTAATTAGGAAAAGTTAAACAAAAACGCTCTCGTGGTACATTTTCGATTAGTTGAAAATGAATTATAGAAAATTTAATAAAGTGGAAAATCATTATTTTTGGAATTGGATCATGTCAAAATAAAATAGCGAGTTCTGTGTTCCGTTCTGATTAAGTAAAATCGCTGAACCGAAAACAAAACTTCGGTAAGTGTTTCCATTTTGGCATGACCCAATCTCAAGAAGAATTAAGGAAACATCTAAGGCATCTAAGATCCAGCGACCACGGAACTGGCGGTGGCTTATGACGTGGTAATGGTGTAGCGGTGGCATCAGGGTTGCCAGGTTTTAAATTTTGTAATACGGGACGCAAGAACCGATTCTGCGCCTTCGCCATTACGCAAAAATAAATAATTGTACATTTTTTTATAATTAAAGATTTGCAGTTTTTTGTGAATCTGAAGTGTGTGATGATGTTTTTTAAACGGACAAAATCTAATAATGTGTATTAGAAACGAACTCAACAGAGGAGTTATATAATAATTAAAATACGGGTCTTGCTTTCAGCGATAAAAATACGACTAGTTATAGTTTTGATATTTTCTTATATAAGAAAGATTAAAGAAACAAAGAACAAAGATTTCAGATATATATATTATAAACTTTATTACAAAAGTTGCAATGTAGAAATCGAAAAGTTGAAAAAGTACATTAAATATCTGTGTATTGAATAAGCAAACCGTCTACAGGAAATCCTAGGTAAATTTTTTTGTCCTACAAGATGGAATACCATCCAAAACATGAATAATTTTAATGTACCAAATTAGAGATAATAAAAAAAAAGTGAAATAAAATTGCTATATTGATTCATTAGTTTAGACTCTATCAAATATAAAGATATACAAGTGAGTGATAATTTGACATTTTTTGATGCTTTAATTATATTGTCGAATGAGAACCTACAAAGATGTTTAATATAATTTTACTCTAAAATAAATAGGGGAAATAAAATATGGGTCCTTGCATTAAAATTTATATTGTATTACCCATGAATAGTTTGGGGATGCAGTGCCATAAAGTATATGACAAACCAACCAAACAAGAACAAAATAAAGCCGAAAGCAGTGTTTATTTCTTATTAAATGTATATTTGGTATTTGATTTTGCTGCGCTAAGAAGTTCTACATCGTATTTTATATGTTCGAAAAATTCTAGGCAGGTCATTTTAAAATTTACTGATACTTGCAATTCGGCTTTAATTAAATCTGTAGAACATCGGTTTCTAGAATCACTCCATTTTATAATCATTTTAGAAAATATTCTTTCAAGGTATGCATTAGATGGAGGGATGCTTAATATATATGAGACGACCTGCAATAATGATTTCAAGTTATTATTTTTGACAGATTTAAATATGTTTTGCCATTTTTCAGTAGTACTTATTTCTAATTTGCATATATCATCTAAAATATTTTTTATAGCACAGTAATCATCGAATAGCAAATCAAGATTTATCTCTTTTAATTCCAGATTTTGTACAATTTGATATATGTCATTAAAACTGAAAGGTGTCTTTAAAGAAATAGTCTCAATAATAAAAAGAAAATTATTTTCAGAGAACTCAAATTTTTGACTTAAATATTTTAACGATTGTTCAAAAAAATTTACTAAATCTTTAACAACAGTAGTTTGATCATTTTGATTCATTTTTTTTAAATTTTGATTTACCTGAAATCCAAAAAATTTTTCCTTAAGTCGACATTCCAAATTTGTCTTTAATTGCAGCATCACTTGATATAATTCTGTACTTGTGGTGGATTCATTTTGCAAGATTAACGAAACTTTTTCAAATACCAAATACACGTTTGCACAGAAATGTAAATACATTGAGGGTTTTTTATATAAATGATGTTCGACATCGTTTTCATCGTCAGCCTCATCAATTTCAAGTAGTTTCCTAATAGCAACTGGACACTCGTCACCCAAGGATATAAAGTACGACAAAATCGCTGGATAAAACTTGAGAATTCGCTGAATTGCCGGCCCCAGTGATAGCCACCTAGTGGGGACATGTTTAATAAGTTCCTGCCACTCTAGTTCAGCAAATTCTACGAAATCTTTTAAACTTTCTCTTCTTAAAGCACTTGAACTAAAGTGATTATATACCTTAAGAATAATGCCTTCAACATCGATATTAAGTTTTTGAAAAGCATGTTTAAAAGTGTTATTTACAACATGCGCCAAACAGCCATTTTTTAATATTCTTGAAGATTTTTCTTGTAAAATGGTGTAACATGAATGATTCTTACCAAAATTAGCGTTTGTATTATCAGCGGTAAACGCAGACACATTTGAAATATCTAAACCATACTTTTTTAAAGTTTTTAAAATACAAGTGGCTATTGTTTCGGCAGTCTCTGAAGGTTCTTCAAAAAAGTCAAGGAGCTTTGATTGAACACCTTTTTCGGGAGAAAAATATTGGATGCATATGGGATACATTTTTCGGTTTCCTTTATTGGATGTGTCACTAGCTACTGAAAAATAGGTGCTGCCGTTTTCAGTAACTAAATCAGCCAGGACGTCTTTAAGGGATTTTGGACATAAAACATTTTTTACTATATATTCTGATTTAGTTCGTCCGCAAGCAATTTTTTTTGCAATAACGGAATCTTTTAAAATTTTTGGTAGAATTTTTAGGCCACAGTCTAAAGAGTTATATGAAAGATTATGCCGAACACAGTGGAAAATTTGAGTTAATTCAGCTACGGTGACATTGTGAGTCTCTTGAACATTCTGAGGGTTGACAAAAAATGTATTTAAACTTTGCGACGATTTTTCGGCACTTTCACGACTTCTATGTTCTTTTGTTTTGCTGTGCTGTTTAACGTCACATATACCGCCGTGAGAAATCGAAAACTCTTTTTTGCATGATGTGCAACGGGCAAAAAAATTAGATGCACCTTTTGAAACCCAGGAAAATTCATGCTCCCAAATTTTTCTATATGTACATAATCTTTTTTTTGTAGGTGGGGGTGTTTGATTGCGGTCTTGATCAGAATTTTCGGAATCGCTTTCTTTTGATGTTGAAGAAGTACTAGCTATTGGAGAAAAATATTTCTTCAAGCTCATGATGACGCCTTCAGTTCCTTCAGTTTGAGTCTTAGTCTGTAAAAAAAAACAAATTTGAGGGACAAAAAATCTCTCAAAAAATAACTTTCTAATACGCTGCAACTCAAGTACACTGCGCGACTACGCCCCTGGCCCCTGGTCTAATTTTAATACCGAAAAATCGACAAAGTTCATTCACTTAAAGTTATTTTTCTTTTGTTATTTAAAAATATCAATTTTCTTTAATTCACTATAAGTATTGTTTTGGTAAATACACTTTTCTAATTTCATTTAAGTTTTATTTTTATTAAACGGTGTTTATTAAAAATTTACAACTTACCTTGTTGATTTCAATTAAATTTAAAATCACAGTCTTACATTTAAAACACTAGATTGATTAAATATTCGTTTAACACTTTTCAAATATAAATTAAATACGCCGACGCGTGTTTTGTATTTCACATAGCATAATACGGGTTTATGTCAAATAATAAGTATTCACAGATCTAGCATCTAGCGCCATCTCATGGCTGATAACAAAACATCCGATAGAGCTGAATTTGAATATCGAAACATCATTTATATCGATTCGAAATATTGTAATAATGTACTAATAATTTTTTTTTTATTTTATGAATATTTTTTTTTGCATGTTTCTCGTCATATCTTATAAAGTACGGGACCAAAGCACTATTGAACGGGACGCGGGACATTTCAGTTAAATACGGGACTGTCCCTTGAAATACGGCACGCCTGGCAACCCTGGGTGGCATGGTGGCCTCACCGTATTTAAACGCATACTGAAGAGGTAAAAAAGTAATAAGCAGTACACAAAGCAGCTACGATGTCGTCTTCAGAGGACGAGGATATTCTTGCTTTAGTGCATTTAAATAATATTCAAAACAGAAGACAATGTTGGGTGCATCCCTTATAGAAAAAAAAAAACAAAAAATATGGCCGCTTCAATGATTTTGAAGAGCTAAATCAGTATCCAGAACGCTTTCAGTGTTTTTATAGAATGTGTAAAGACTACTCGGCTACTTGATATGATAAAACCAAAAATAACTAAGAAGAATATAAATTGGAGAGTTTCTGTAAGTCCTGAAGAGTGACTATTAATTACCCTTAGGTAAGTAATTATTAGTGCATTACTCTTAAGGAAAAACACTTAAAAAAAAGAAAATTTTTATTTCAAAAAATATTAAATCATTTAACACCGTATTATAAACATACATACACAAAATGACAAATATGTAAACAAAACTATTTGAATGATAGCACTTGCTGTGTTGAAAAAGTAGTCATATTATATTCTGAATTAGATGGTTAATTCACTGGCTGTACTGGTTGTAGTACATATGACTGGAATGCACCGTCGTTAGTATTTTGTGGAGGAGACTGGCTAATCGGAGAATATACCTGTTGAATATTTGAGTTTAGAGAATGCTCGTCGGGTGATAAAAACACTTGCTGTATACTTGAATCTGATGACTTCTAAAATTTCTTGAGCTAAGTTCAAGATGCCAATTTTAAATTTTCTTTTTTGATTGTCGGACATTTTTCTCATATCTGGTAACATACTTACTAGAAAGGCCTTATCTAAATCGTCCGTATTATTTTCATAGACTTCTTTTAATTTATTTTGTTTGTTTTGAAAATACTCAAATGCTGTGGCATTAACTTCGTGCACAGAAGAAAATTTTTTGGTATTTTTTTTTTCTGAATATGTGAAAATCCTAAATTACTTTTTTCTGTCTGTTCATTGGATGTACTACAAGCGATATCTGGTTCATTATCAGACTCACTTGAATCTTTTTCAATGGAGCTACGTTTGTCCAAATGACCTTTGGTTTGCTCAGTATTACCGTGTGCTTTTCTTGATTTTGTAAAGGGTTGCAAAAACCTTAAATTTTCTGCTAAGTAATATGGTTTGGTAAATTTTGCTGAGAACCCCGATGCACAGTGCTTCGAACAATGGACAAAAATGGAAAACTAAAACTCAAACTTTTAAAATCTTTGTACTATTTCTGGTTATGACTACACCCTGTATCTATAAATATGTAAACATCTTTTCTTTTTTTCTTTTCCTTATCAATAAAATTATCGTGAAGTCGACCAGCTCAAGAATTTATTGTTATTTATACTTTAAGTGGGACCATTTCGTTTGAAAAGTGCGTAGTCTTTGTTGCCTATATATATTGTATTTTAATGTACAGGGTGGCCATTTTATGGTGATACAGTACCTTATCTAGAAAACGGTAATAGCTACGACAAAAAGTTAAATACAAAAGTTGTTTGGATTCAATTATATTTTTTTTTTATTTCACTTTTGCTTATACAGGGTGTTTCGTTTTGACGTGACAAATGTCAACTTTCTTAATTTAAATGGGATACCCTATATATTATTACATATTTCGATTCTATTGTTAATTTGCGAAAGTTTTTATAATAACATCTATATTTGAATTCTTTATCGTTTTTGAGTAAATTGAGTTTTTAGTTTTTTTTTTTTTAAACATATTTTATAAAAAAAAAATTTTTACCTATAAAACTTTAATGGAACTGACTAATATCCTAAACATACATTACTAAGGGTTTAATTCAACGAGTTTCCATGCTGGTCTTACCAATTAATATACAGGGTGTTAAAAATAGAGAGGAAAACAAACAGAACTTTAAATGTAAAAATCTCCTGTTTTTCAAATGGAACACCCTGTATATTTTTAATCGTCTGATTCAGCGTTCAATTACTTTTCATTACTCATATATATATGTCCTATACCTAAAATGAACAGTTTCTATTTTATTAGCCGTTTTCTGATTTGACTATTTTTTTTTTAATATAAATAAACAGATGAAATGGGCTAAAATAAAAATGTCGTAAACTAAGTCTTATTCTCATTAACACAGATAGCGACTATAAATAATGTTAGAAAATACAAATAAAAGTGAAATATTATGTAATTTATGTTCTTATTATTTAAAATAAAATAAGGGAGAGACAAAAAAAATATCTTGTGCCACACGGTATAACTAATAACTAACTGAGTATTAAACATGATTAAAACAGATTATAAAACATTTTCAATATGGCCACCGTCCATTGCGATACATGAAGTATAAATAGCCTCCGTTTTTCGAATAGCGTTCCTTACCGAATTAGATGCATTAAAATTATTGATCTCTTCCCTGATTTTTATTTTTAAATCATTTCTATTGTTAGATCTATTTTTATAAACATTATTTTTTAGTGCACCCCACTAAAAGAAGTCTAAAGAGCTTAAATCAGGGCTTCGTGGTGGCCAGGATATTAAACCATGTCTTCCTATCCACAATGGAAAATGTTGATTAAGGAAATTTACTACCGGTGCAACCGTGTGGTAAGGGGCGCTATCCTGCTGAAAAATGATATTTTCTCGAATATTTGCTGGCAAGTCGTTGATAAGGGGCATGATTTCATTCCTAAGCAGCTCCAAGTATCTTTCGCCATTTAACGACCTGTCAAAAAATATTGGTCCGATAATACGGTCGCAAATAATTCCGCACCACACATTTACGGTTTGACGGCCTTGTTTTTTAATTGCTTTTATTAGATGTTTATTAGTTTGAGACCAGTAGTGAGTGTTTTTCCGATTAAAAATACCCGCCGTATTAAATGAGGCCTTATCAGTCCAAAGCACTTTTGAAAAAAACACATTTTCGAACTGCCGGTCCATAATATCACAACAAAAAGTCAATCTTTCATTAAAGTCTAATTGTGATAATAATCGAGTTGGAAGAAATTTATAAGGATGATAACCATTCACCTGCAGTGTTTTTTGAATACTTCCTCTACTGACACCTGCAATGTCTCTGTCAGCATCTCTTTGGGATCTTTCATCATCTTCCTCGAAATAAAGTAAAATCTCCAGTTGTTTTTCCTGAGTGAGGACAAAATTGGGACGATTTTTCTTAGAGTTTTTAAGGACACCATTTTCCAAATCACGCACAATTCGAAAAAATATAGTCCTGGAGGGAACTCGATTATTGGGATATTCCCTCGAATATTCTCTAAGGGCTAACCCTGGACTTTTATTATTTTTTATGAAACAGTTGTATAATTTCAAACGTTCATCTAAACTATATAGAGGGATTTTTTAACAAATTTAGCAGCAAAAATTTGACAAAAACGACAAAAAGAGCAAATTGCATTAGGTTATTTCCTAAGCCTTGATTGATTGATTGATTTTTTTGGTTTCTGATCTCATTTACTGGCAAAATTCCGGGATAAATCAGAAAACGGCTAATAAAATCGAAACTGTTCATTTTTGGTATAGGACATATATATGAGTAATGATACGTAATTGAACGCTAAATCAGATGAAATAAAAATATACAGGGTATTTTATTTGAAAAACAGGAGATTTTTACATTTAAAGTTCTGTTTGTTTTGCTCTCTATTTTTAACACCCTGTATATTAATTGGTAAGACCAGCATGGAAACTCGTTGAATTGAACCCTTAGTAATGTATGTTTAGGATATTAATCAGTTCTATTAAAGTTTTATAGGTAAAATTTAAAAAAAAAAAAATGTTTTTAAAAAAAAATTCTAAAAACTCAATTTACTCAAAAACGATAAAGAATTCAAATATAGATGTTATTATAAAAACTTTCGAAAATTAACAGTAGATCGAAACATGTAATAATATATAGGATGTCCCATTTAAATTAAGGAAGTTGACATGTGTCACGTCAAAACGAAACACACTGAAATACCTCAAAAAGCGTATTATTTTTTATCGGCTCGTTTGATAACCCTAACTATATTGTTTTAACAAATGAAGTTCTTTTTTGCCGAAACTTGCCCTTTATGACGATTTATTTAATTTTAGGTAGTACTGTTTCCAGCCAACCTCAAATTTTACCCTTATCTGTAACAACAAAATTTTAACACTCCCGAATATTTGTTTTTGGTTGCTATGTCTCTTCTAAAACTCATTAATGAAGAAGGCGATATTTTGTGGAAAAATCTGCGAACTTCTTCCACTTTCTATTGCAGGCCAATAAAATGTTTGCTCCCAAAAGAAAATGCCGATCTAGTTAAAAGCGAAAGCATAAAGTTTCAAAAATAAATTGAAAATTTAAAAAGTTGTAAAATTCGAATTAAAGATACAAATATCATTGTGCAATATATTCTATACTTTACCATGTTAGATGGCAGCTGTATCAACACCTTATCTATAACTAACTCAACGCAGACATGCTTTATTTGCGGTGCATTTCCCAAGGAGATTGAATACAGATAAAGTTCTCAAAAGGGTAACAAAAATTGAGAATCTGAACTTTAGCCTGTCTTCGCTTCATTCGTAGATTCGTTGTTTTGAATGTCTGTTACATATATACTTGCAATTAAATGTTAACAAGTCAAGGGCCCTAAAAACAGAAAATTTATTCGAAAAATCCAGTAAGATTTAAAAGTTCAAATGGGGTTAATTGTTGACACACCAAAGCCAGGTTATGGGTCCAGGAATGATGTAAATACGGCCAGGTTTTTTCAAAACCCAGAGTTAAGTTCCTCCATCACCGGCATTAACAAAGAATTAATTTGAAAATTTTCGCAGATTTTAAGAATTGTGTCTAAATGACAAAAAACGAAGTTGGTTGAGTTTCAACAGCTTTAGAAGGACACAAGGAATCTTTACATTCGTTTATATCCTGGGTACTTTATGCCTTGTAGCGTACACAAACTTCTTGTGCATGGATCCGAGATTATTCAAAATTTTGAATTGTTAATAGGACACCTAGCCGAGGATGCTCTAGAAGCAAGGCATAAAGAGGTTCGAAAAGTGTGTCTGAACCATACGAGAAAATCTTCAAGAAAAAATTCAAATAAAGATATTATGAGTAGTCTTCTATTTACCTCAGATTCATTGATATCATCTTTGAAAAAGGCTACAACTTCCAAATCACGAGAAGATAACATAAACGATATCATAGAATATTTTTGAAAATAGAGTCTCTTTACTTGCAACAGTATTTTCAATTTTTCAAATCACGAGAAGATAATATAAACGATATCAGAATATTTTTGGAAATTGAGTCTCTTTACTTGAAATAGTATTTTGCAGATATTTTACCTTCAGATATTAGCGAACTTGATTTACAAAGTACAGACAGTTGTGGCTTTTCGAAAAGCGAATAATGTTTTTATATATTCACCGTAAGACTATGTGAAAAATAGGATTTAGTTCTTTTATCTTTTTATAACTTTAAAATTCCGTTTTTATTCCCTAGGAACGTTTTGATAATTTTTATATTCATATATACTTATATTGTTTAAACTTTTTAAGATCTTCATATTTCATGGGGTACCTTTTTTCCATTGAGTCTTCTGTTGACGTTAAAAACAAGATATTTTACAATTTTTTTTTTAATTTTTCAAAAAACATTTTTTTTTGGAAAAATAAACTATTAATCATGGTTTTAGTTTTTAATTGCTCTAACATATATAGTAGTGGGTGAAAAAAATTAAAAACAACAAATGGTTGGTCATTTACTCTCAGTTAAACAAAGATATTATTTTACTTTTGACCGGTCGCCACTTTGAAAACGCTTGACAGAATCGCGCCAAAATGTAGGAACATACTGTGGAAGATAAGAGCTTTCAAATAAGGTATGTTGCCATCAAAAAAAATGTCGATGACGTCATATCTTTGAGAGCTATCAACAAAAAACAAATGAATTATGTCGAAATGTGGATAAATAAAATACAATATTAATGCGTTCGTGCGTTTTCTTAAAAAAAAATCTTTAATTTTTATATAATTTATGCGCGTCTTTTGGCCCTTACTGGGTATTTCTGTATTTTCTGTGTTGTACGTGCTTCCATTCCTTATAAACAGCACAACTTAGATTTTTTTATGTGTTAGATGCAGCTCAATATATGATTTTTGTCCGACTATCCCGTTTACTCAAAGCTCTGTGCGACGGAACTTTTTTATGTAAATATTTTGTAAAACTCCCTCGGATATTCTATTATCTTTCCTTACAGTGATTTACTGAAACAAAAAGATAATTGTTTAATAAATGTTATAACTAGTACAAAATCTTTGTTTTAGGTACTTTGCACAGGCTGTTTGTTCAAGTCTTTGCAGGGCGTACAACAATACGGAAAATTGTTTATCACACATCCAAAATGATATGGAAAACATTACACCGATCGCTTTTATAGTCTATGGAATTTACCAAATGGTATTGGGAGCATTGATGGCAAGCATATTAGAATAAAAGCACCCCGAAATTCAGGTTCTCCTTTCCACAACTACAAAGGGTTTTTTTCTATAGTGCTGTTAACTGTTGTGGATGCAGACGGTTTACTTATTTCTGTAGATGTAGGTGAATATGGTCGTAACAGCGATGGACGTGCATTAAAGGAAAGCAATTTTGGGAAGTCTCTGGATCGAGAAGAACTTAATATACCGGAAGCAAACCCTCTACCAGGCGAAGTTGAACACAATGGCTTTCATTATTACTTTGTAGGCGATGAAGCATTTCCGCTCAGACACAATTTGATGAAACCGTTCGCCAGAAATCAACTTACGAATGAAAGAAGAATATTTAATTACAGTCTGGATGGAGGCTCATCTTACATGTTTTGCCTCTACAAAAGTATGATTCAACTTTTCGAAATCTAATAATAAGCTCCTTAATTTTGAATCTTACATTTGCTTCCATCTCCTTAGTTTCCTTGCTCCTTTGTCGACCACCCCTCTTGTCCTTTTCCATTCCTCCTACTTCATTTATTTTAACCAGCGCAGTTCGATACATTCTTTCACTGACACCAAAAGTCGATAGAAATAGTTTCTTACAGACAACAAAAGGTTTCTTGTCTATAGTTAGAGTGTAAGTTATGGTCTTGATTCTGCGAGATGTGTCTTCCTTTATTGTCTTTCTTAGTGTAACTGTAACATTCAGGTGACGCTACAAGCTGTCTTTGTGAATGTAAGTTTCATGTACGCGAAGGAACGTAACAAACTCTTGTATGTGAGAAAAATTTGGTGTTGATTGTCAGATACGTAGAACCCAACGACCATCACTGCCGTGATATCGTGAGAGATACAGTTACGGCACTTCGTGAGATAAAAGTTGTGCCTGTAGGGAAGTCTCAAGGTGTGCAACTCACTTTTTCAATTTTTGTCAGTTACATCTTTACGTGTGACGGCTTTTATAATTGTTTCATTTACCATCGATTAGCCTCAAGGGCGAACAGTATCAAAATGTAATTAGGTCTACTTTCTACTATATACTGATTTTTGTATCAAATTTGTTATTATTTATACAGGGTGTTATTTAAGTACGTGGCCAAACTTCAAGGGGAAGGGAGATTTTTTGAGTGATTTTAGGACAAAAAATTTATAAGAACACATGTCCGGAAATGCTTCGTTCTCAAGATACAGGGTTTTCGCAAAAATCTTAGTAATCCTTTAGCTGATTTTGTTAAAATTTGGCAGTGTTATGTATATTAGTTATTAAGACCAGTGGCGTCCCGGGAGGCACTTTAATCAGTATTTTTGACAAAAAAAGATGTGCGTCACTGACTTTTTCAATATTGTTACATTTTTTTCGTATTAAGCAACTAAGAATACAACTTTGGTATCTTTTTAGTTTTTTTCGTATCTTGCTTCGTTTTTGAAAAAAAAACAGCCACTTTATTGCATGTCATTACTTTCTTGTACGAAAACAATAAAAAGTAGCTAAATCCTAGCTAAATTTCAATCAATTTAAGCTAACAATTTTTTGCTTCCTTTTGCCAGTACCGTACATACGGGAACCGTTGGAAACTAAAAAGAATCAAACAAGAAAAACTCTTTATTAAAATCACACTTAAACAAGTATTACACATTTTTTTTAACTAAAGAAACATTTAACAATAGATAACATGAAACTTCCAATAGTTGCTGAAAAGGTCCTCGATCAACTTCAATGCAAGCATTAGCTCGTCTTGACATCGATTGCCGAATACGTTGAAATATTCCCGGCGTATGTCTTATCTGATTACAAGAGTTACTTATTCGTTGAATTAATTCTTCTTCAAAGTTGACCGGAGTTTTATAAACGAGGGCGTTTAAATGCCCCTAAAGAAAAAAATCTAACGGATTTAAATCCGGTGACCTGGGTGGACACGATTTTGGACCCGCACGACCGATCCAGTTTTCTCCATAAGTTGCATGGCGAAATTGACGTGCTAATATGCTAAAATGAGGTGGTGCCCCATCGTGAACCACATTGCTTTTTCTGCCAGTGAGACATTTTTTAATAGTTCAGGTAACACAAATTCCAAAAAGTGACGATAATTTTGTCCATTTAATCTCGCGGGTAAAAAATAAGATCCAAACATTTATCTACAGAAAACTGTTGTTGATCATTATTTTGTCTCACCGCTTGGGGATTTTCTTCAGCCCCGATATGATTGTTATGAAAGTTCATAATTGAATTTTGGGTAAAACAGCCTTCATCTGTAAACAAAATACGGGATAGAAATGTCGGAGATGCTATCTGCAAAAGCCAAATACAATAGTCCACTTGCTGGGGAAAATCTGCAGGTAATAACGCTTGAACACGCTGTATGTGGTAAGGATACAGTTGAGAATCTCTTAAAATCTGCCATACAATATAATTAGGTATGTTTAATTGTTTGTGCAATTTTGCGTGTACTTGTGTCGGGGCTACACTCAACTTCGAGAAAAACTTCTTCCTCCACCTCCACTGTTCTTACTATTGCAGGTCTACCAATAACAGCAGTCGACCTTTGAAGTTGCCTGATTCGCAGAGTCTCTCATGTATTCTTACAAATGTTTGTCTGTTTAGTACAATGCTATGAGGATATATCTGTTGATAAATACGTCTAGTCGCTCTGAAAATGCCTCGGGCCATTCCATAAACAAAATGCATATCGGCCATTTCTGCGTTTGTAAATTGATCCATTTTCTAATACCAGTAAAGAATTTTATAGCTTAAAACTCTTAAAAACACTTTAGATTATTACCGCCAAATGATTATGTACGCACTGCCTAAACTTGTTAGTTATATCAAAGTCAAATTTGTTTAAACAATTGTTTTTACGTCCATAGCCTTCTTACTATTTTGTTACATCCAAAATATTGCAGTTGTAAACAACGTTATGCATTTTATGTTTATTTGCTTTATCGAAAACTGTTAATCTAAGCGAAAAACTTCAAGATGCTAATTCTTTGAGTGGTTCTAATATGAATATTTTATATGAACATAAGTCCGGTAATGCTTCAATTTTATGAACAGGGTGCAAACTTTTCTTTAAAAAATTGTTTTTTTTACAACTTTTTTGTCTCTTGATTTTTTTTGGTATTTTGCTTCGTTTTCGGAAAAAAATTAAATCACTTTATTGCATGTCCATGAACGTAAAAAACATAAGAAATAAGTAATGAAACACATTTTTTTTACCTAGCATTTTTATTTGACCATTTTTAAGAAAAGCATAGACTATTGATACGGAAAAAATATTAGGAATACCTCTGTTTTTGCTAGTTTATAGTTTGATAGTTTAATTTTTTATGTTATTCCAGGAACATGCAATAATGTCGCTTATTTTTTTTCTCGAATATGAAGCCAGATATCCAAAAAATTCTGGTGACGAAAAAGTCGTATTGTTGTTAAACACGAAAATAATATAAAAAAAATGAAAATAGTCAGTGGCGCTCATTTTTTTTTGTCAAAAATATTGATTACAGTGTCTCCCGGAACGCCACTGAACTTAATAATTTTTATCTAGTTAGGATTAAAGTAGCCTTTTACTAATATAAATAACACTGCCAAATTTCATCAAAATCAGCTAAAAGATTACTAAGATTTTTGCGAAAAACTGATTTTTTTTAAAAGTTTAACTCCCTGTATCTTGAAAACGAAGTTTTTTGGGACACGTGTTCTTATAAACTTTTTGTCTTAAAATTACTCAAAGAATCTCCTCTTGAAATTTGGCTACGTAATTTAATAACAGCCTGTATAAACATAATGTTCACATAAATTGTTTACACACACCAACACCAGATAAGATTTGTTTATTGACTTTTTGGGTCCAAGATGATATCTGAAAGATTTTTTTGTTAATTGTTTTTAATTAGATCTTTTAAAACCAAAAAAGTTGGTCTATGCAAGGACTACTAGTATACCCACCAAGAAACCAGAAATAAAATGTAAGCCTGAAACATCTATCTAATAATAATGTAACTATGCGTTATTAGATTGTATGAAGTTAAGGAATATCCTATTCAGCAACCTGCATATTTTTCAAAATATTGTAGATAAAGGCGAGATATTCCAGAGCGTTGTTTTACATCAGCTTGATAGATTACAATCCAATACGATTTTTCAGAAAATACTGCATTCTAAGTAATAAGTTTTAAAATATAGGTCAGGTTTTTAATGCATAGTAAAGTAGCTGTTAGAATATGCAAATATAGAAAAATGATTTCTGAATTCTTATGAATATGGTACTTTTAGTAAAAATTGCTTAGAATCATTAATACTATAAAATGTTTAAAGGAAACTTTTATTTCGGTATCCTTGGGACGTTCTTACTAAAAGTTGAAAAACCGGATAGAAAAATGGTTAAAGCATGGTAAACCACTGCAAAATATGGGCGTCAGAAAACCTTATGTTTTCAAGAATTTGTCAGAGATTCTGACAAAGTCTTGGTGTGAAATCTCTAAGCAAAAATATAGTGGCCTTTATTTTTTGTCGGCCCAACAGTTAATTCTATTTTATATGACGATATGTTTGAATTCTTCTTCTACTCTCAGCTTCAACAGGAAAATATACTTAATTCCACCTATTTTCAGCAAGTTGAGGCTACAACGCATTATGCTAGAATTATCAGATATTCGTTAAACAATCTTTTTGGGAATTTCTGGGAACCGATGGATGGGAAGAGATGCCATGACCTGCTCGCTGTCTGGATTTGACCGCTCCAGATTTTTTCTTTGTTCTTTATGTATCCCATCGCGCTTAAAATCCGCTCTAATAAACATTGGGTCCAATTGAAATTAAATATTCGAAATGTAATAGAAAATATACCCAAAGATTTTTTTATACACAGTTTCAATAAACTGATAAATAAATGTACTCAAGTTGATGCAAGACATTTGCAATATTTGCTGTATTAAAATGTTTCTAATAATCTCCCAAAAGGAATTTTAATAACGTTTATGTTTTTCTTTTCGAAATGCAATGTTTTTTTCTAAGATCTGTTAAACCCCATAGTAATAAGTATAACTTGTATTATATTTTTGAAATGTGGAAAGAACAAACTTTATGATTTTAGTAAAAGATACAGGGTATTCCATTTATGGTAACAAAGTTGCTCTTAACCTGTAAATCAGCCATTTAGATTTCGGTGCTTAAGGTTTTCGAAATATAATGACATATATTAAAAAAAAACTTTGGGTAATTATTCAGTGAATAGCTATGTCTTATTTCCGAGATATCTAAAATCAAAATATAGATAGCCAACTTGACATAAAATCTTGTCTTAATGGGTATGGTTGCCTAGTGGTTTTACGCATTAGACATCTGAGTATGGTCCACATACGGCCAGGTTCGGATCCTAGTAGGCTTATAGACTTTGTGCGGCCGAATTTAGAGGTAAAAATGCATACAAGGAAGTGTAAAATGTATCTACATTATGCCGCTATACCGTTCACGCCGGTTAGAGGCCGGATGAGGTCGAAGATCACGTGGCGCCGTTGTTGGTGCAGATACTTGCTTGCTAGTCGGTGGGTCACTTGATAAAGATCAAAAGATACACTGTATCTCTAGAGTTGACAGCTTAAGGGTGAGCTGTGGGCCGGGAATCGATAGAGTTACGTCTTATCCAGATTGACATTAGACATTAAAATATTCCGGAAGGAAAGATTTTTATTCTAAATCTTGACCCCAAAGTTCAATTTATACATAGCACTGACATATCATTACCGACATCGTTCCGCGAAATATTTACCACTATGCTTATGAAGCAACACTGTAAGTAAAACTGAAATTGTGTAAACCTTTTCATTTAAATTATAGACACCCATTTTTTTGCACTTGCACTGATACATGTTTCTGGACCTGAATTATATCAATTAATAAATCATGGTTTTTGAGGTTAGACTGTGTCAAATTGGAATTATTATCCAACGTTTCGCCTTCGTTTGCAGGAGGCATCTTCAGAGATTTCTACTCTATAAGATCTGAAAACTGAATGAGCTCGAAGATATTCAAGCCGGCTTTTATATCAAGGAAGGCTGAAAAAAAATCCATCAAGAAATTAAATATAAGCAGCAAAAGAAGCCTGAAACACTCCTGAACAGAAAAAATTCGGTGAAACCTACACAGAATAGAGTTATCAACTTGTCATCGAAACCGATAACCAAAGCAGAACATTTTGTCCTTTTCAAGGGCCAAAATTTCGCAATAACACCGAGTAATATTCTCGTAGAAGATGTAGTATTCTCCGTTGAAGACCCAGTCACAAGATTATTAGTAGAGCAAGCCGATGAGGTCTGATATGAGACAGGGAACTTGATTAAAAATTCAAGACCATCGAAGTTGAATCTCTCCGCTGCTAAAAATATAGTGGTAAAGACCTTAAATGAAGACGGAAACATTGTGGCCCTTTCCGCAGATGAAAGCAATGCCACAGTCGTCATAGACAGAATGGAATACGTAGATAAGGTAACTCAACTTTTGGACAACAACACCAGACCTATAAGGTTATGCAGGCAGACTTTACAAGCAGAACAGAAAGACGCATCGCTAATCTGATTAATCCATGCAGCCTACCACTAGCTGAGAAGAAATCATTAAAACCCAACAGCTCCAAAATTCCTAAGTTCTACGGTCTTCCCAAGATACGCAAGAACAATGTACGCCTTCGACGGATCGTCAGTGCAATAGACTTACTGGAAAAACAGGTTCTTTTATAAAAAACTCTGCACATTTCTTGAAAAAATCCTTAATCCATTTGGATCCTGAAGATATTTTGGCCAGTTTCAATGGAGAATCACTATACACGTTCCTGTCAACAATTCAATTTGCATTATAGCAAACATACAGGATTATAAAAATCTTGATAAGAACTTAATATACCTAGTGGAAGCTTGTCTTACATTTACTTATTTCAATTTTCATGGAACTTTTTGTGAAGAAATTTTAGGGGCAGCCAAGGGGTCTCCTTTATTCCCTGTGGTAGCGAATATCTTTATGGAAGCCTTTAAGGATATTGCTCCACTAAAACCAAAACACTAGTTCAGATATGTATATGATACTTTTGTTATTTGGCCTCATGGACAGGATAATCTTCTCACATTTCTGGACCACGTTAATCAACAACATCATAGTGTCAAGTTCACAATGGAAACTGAATCTAATTGAACGACTCTTTTTAGGACATCCTGTGTATAGAAAACCGACGCATACTTAAATGCAAATTCCAATCACCATCCACCACAAAACAAATCGAGTTATTTCGATTTCTGCTCAAGATTATCTAACAGCGGAAACTTAGAAACTTACTGAAGGTCTCAGAGGGAATGACTATTGTATTGAAGATATTACGCGTTTAATTAAAAATATAGTAATCCAATTCCGCCAAAGGTGAATCAAGAAAAGCCAAAGCCTGTCAATTATGAAAAGCTATTAAGTACTGCTGTTCTTCCTAACATACATGGCACTACAGATAAAATACGACGGTTACTTCGGGGGTCCAACGTACGTACAATCTTCAATACACATAAGAAGATTGGACAATGCTTGCTATCACCGAAAGATATTGTACCTTTTCAAAGAGAAGGAGTATAAAAAAATCTCTTATTCCTGTGGAGAAGTATATATGGGAGAAACAGAGCGCTCAATATCAACTATACTTAAGGAACATGAACGATGTATTAAAAAGAAACAGATTGTTCAAACTGCTGTAGGTGAACACCAGCATACCACTGGCCATATTATAAATGTAAAGGAAACAAAGGTTCTAGCATCAGTTCCAGAATTTTATAAATGACAAACTAGGGAATATATTGAAACTTTTAAACCCACAAAATATTTCAGTAGAAATACGGTTTACAGTCTTCATAACATGTTGAAATCGATCTTAAGACAGGGTCACGGTGCGGCAAACAGAAGTCGGGTATAAAAGCCCGCCTGAATCTCTTCGAGCAAATTCAGTGTTCAGATCGTGTGGAGTAAAGATCCCTGCAATCGAAGACAAAACGTCGGATAGTAATTCCAATTTGATAAGGTCTAATTCTAAGAACCACGATTTTTTAATTGACCACAGCCGTAAAAGCTTCCTTTCTATGAATTATTAATTTAATTAATTTTAATTTTTTTTAAATCTCATTTTTTATGGTTTAGAGAGAACCATAAAACTTTTGTATTCAACAATTTTTTTCTCTTCAACAATAAACTCTGAAAGTGATTGTCAAAATATACGGAAACACACTGTAGATAAGAATTTCTATAAAATCAAAAAAAGTAAACAAAAATCAATGGGATTTATTTGTCTCAAGGACCCGACTTCATATTTCAGATATGGATCAAATTTCTCGGGGATACTATCACGAGTGCTTAAAAATTATTTGGTTAATTTTTAAGCACGAATGGTATTTAGGAGGAATATTCCACGAATCAAATACAGGGAAACTAAGCTTTATTAACTGAATATTAAATACATACCTATTTGAAGTTCAGAAATTTGAATTTTGTAACAAATTGAATACAAACTTGGATTTAACGGTGTTTCTTGGTTCGCTTCCAATTATATTTTCATCAATTTCCTCTTCTTGAACTAGCCCAAAGCGGTTATTCATATTGACAACTTTTCAAAAATGTTTGAAAGATACTTAAAAAAAATCAATTTCTAGGGACTCTAGCGTCTCTCAAAAGCAGGTTTCATATTGTCAAGATTTTATTTTTTGGTTAGGTATGTAACCACACCTAACCAGGTAAGTGGAAACACCTTGTTTCCTAGACGACGTGGTATTTCCGCTATAATTTTTCGAGTGGAATATTTCTAAGAAATTTCACTTTAAATAGAACAAATTTTCTCATTCTAATTTGACCTTACTCCTACATGCCGTTTCTATGGTAAACGATTGATCGATAACTGCTATATTCCCCGTGCTTTTTGACGTTTCCTTTCAAATTAAATTATCCGTCTCTTGGTTCGCAAAAAGATTTTTGCCTGAAGGCTCTTTTTGTGTGTGTGTGTTTTAATTTACAATCCCTTTTTTTTCTAACTGGATTTTTTTAACCGAAGCACAGAATGGTAGATTGCCCGGATCCGGACGGAAATGCGGTGCCGCGATTGCGAACGTCAGATTTTTACAGAACGTGTCAGCTGCCGAAACGGTTCGATTACCCGAGCTGGTTTTATGGATATGGCATCCAGAGAAGACCCCCGCAGCATCCTTTCTATACAACCACGTCTAGTGATTACGGAAGGTATGTAGTTGTTTATTATTTTTGTTATGCTCACTTTTTATTACATACGGGAGATACATTATTTGATTTATAATAAATAAGACAATTTGTCACTTTTTTTGAATTCACTGTTAAGCTTACCTCCAAACAAATCCATTACAACAAAGAAATTCTCATGTATAGTAAATAATTACGAAATTGTAGTGGCGGATTCATGGTTTAAAACTATGTTTTGGGTTTTTCGCCTTAGAAAATTGGAAAAAACAAAAAATAAGATATATTTACCTTATAAATTGAATAGATAGTCTTAAGTTCTGGGTCCACTATGAAGGTACCCGAGGAACAACACTGAAAAATGTTTGTTTTCTGGACGTTTCGGGGGAAAGTCTACCCCCGTCTTCAGCAAACCTACAAATAAAATACTAAAAGCAGAATATTTCTTATATTTCGTATCAGAAATATAACCAGAATGCCTAATCTCTGACAAAATGTCAATGAATGTCAATTTAAAGGTGTTATTTTTAATTGTTAGAATATAATTTTAATTTATTGTATTTTGAGGTGTCCTTTTTTTACTTCAGTATTTAGTAGTTTAGCAAATTTAACCAAGTGTTATTAAAACTAACGGAACAAGATACTACACAATTATCTTTATTTAATAATATTAAGGTACTTTCTTTTATTTTACGTTTTTTAGAACATGGTTCTTTTGCTAAAATACTAGAAGCATTCCAATTAATTTTATGATTGTTATCTAGTGCATGTTGGCAAATGTTTGATTTTTGAAATTCTCTATTTTTTATGTGTGTTTGGTGTTCTTTAATTATTTTGGCTAATGGCCTAGAGGTTTCACCTATGTGGAATTTATTGCATTGACACGGAATTTTATAAATAACATTTTCTGCATTTTCTTGTTCATTGTTAGGTTTTGTTTTTGTAAGTTTACTTCTAAGTGTATTTTGTGTTTTAAAGATCGTTCTGATGTTAAAACGTTTACCTATTCGTTTTATTTTATCTGATAAATTAGGTATGTATTGTACAAAGAGGTTTGTAATTGGTCTATTTTGAATTGTTTTGTCTTTTGGATTCTCAAATTCTTAAAAACATTTTTCAACGAAATCATTAGGATAATTCTTTTGATTTAAAACATCTTTTATAAAATTTTTTTCTTTAATAAAATTTCGATCTTTGCAAATTATTTTTGCTCTATCATATAGACTTTTTACAATTCTTTTTTAACCATGATTAGATGATTTGAGTAAAAATTTAAGTGTCTGTTTGTGTGTGTAGGTTATCTGTATACTTTTCTTTCAAAACTGTGTATGTCTTTTTTGATAAGTGTGTCTAAAAATGGTCTGTTTCCTTTTCAATAGTAAATGTAATTGTTGGTTCTTTGGTGTTAATATGACATAAAAAATTATTTAAATGTTGATCGTTATGTTCATAGATACAAAAAATGTCATCAATGTATCTCGGCCAAATAAGTGGTTTATGATCGTAATTTTGAATATAATTTAACTCAAAGTTTTCCATAAAAATATTTCTTAGTAAAGAAGACAAAGGAAACCCCATAGCCTATGCGGCTCAAAATCTACCAGATGATCAAAAAGATGAATTTAGAATTAGAACTAAAGTTGCTCTTAAAAAAACACTTAAAATTAGACAAAATCTCACCCCCATAGAAAGAAAAGCACTAAAAACACTTCAATCAGATAACACAATTAAAATTCTTCCAGCAGATAAAGGTAATGCAACTGTTTTAATGGATTGTACTGACTACGATCAAAAAATAACCTCACTTATAAACGAAAACACTTACTCGAAATTAAATAAAGATCCAACAGAACACCTAGAAAGACAAATATACACTATGCTTAAAAAACATAAAAACCAATTTATAGATATTGAACGATTTAACACCACACCACAGTAAAACACCACATTTCTATGGAGTACCAAAAATTCACAAACCAAACATACCATTAAGACCAATAGTAAGTAGCGTAAACTCACCGACACATCCTTTAGCTAGGTTTCTTTTAAATATATTACAACCGCTAGTAGGTAACACTAATTCATATATAAAAAATTCACGACACTTCCTTCAGAAATTGTCTAATATTCAAATAAATATAAATAATACACTGGTAAGTTTTGATATCGTTAGCCTTTTTACAAATGTACCTGTAGATAAAACTTTAAACGTAGTAAGAAATAAACTTGAAAATGATAACAATCTTAGTGAACGTACATCATTAAACATTAATACTATTCTAGAATTACTAACTTTTTGTGTAAAAACCACTTATTTTCAATACAAAAACGAATATTACCAACAAAATTTTGGCATGGCCATGGGGTCTCCTTTGTTTCCTTTACTAAGAAATATTTTTATGGAAAACTTTGAGTTAAATTATATTCAAAATTCCGATCATAAACCACTTATTTGGTGGAGATACATTGATGACATTTTTTGTATCTATGAACATAACGATCAACATTTAAATAATTTTTTGTGTCATATTAACACCAAAGAACCAACAATTAGATTTACTATTGAAAAGGAAACAGACCATTTTTAGACATACTTATCAAAAAAGACATACACAGTTTTGAAAGAAAAGTATACAGATAACCTACACACACAAACAGATACTTAAATTTTTACTCAAATCATCTAATCATGGTTAAAAAAAGAGTTGTAAAAAGTCTATATGATAGAGCAAAAATAATTTGCAAAGATCGAAATTTTATTAGAGAAAAAAATTTTATAAAATATGTTGTAAATCAAAAGAATTATCCTAACGATTTCGTTGAAAAATGTTTTTAAGAATTTGAGAATCCAAAAGACAAAACAATTCAAAATAGACCAATTACAAACCTCTTTGTACAGGGTGTTCCAGCGAGGACTGAACAGGGACCTTTTTTCGACCTTCCTTGTATTTTGGAAAAATTCAAAATAGCCAATCGATGTATTTTTTCTTGTAGAATCCAAAAATGTCATCGAAAAAATATTTGAACCAGAAACAAAAGAGTTACGCTATGCATCAGGTGTTTTTTAAATGGAATGTATCGTTTTTTATACGATTTTTGGAAAGAGTGATTTTTTTTATGTCCGTTCTGATTAAAAGATTTGATTTTGCGATAGCTGTTTATATTACATTTTAATGTTTTACAAACTAAAATTTTAGCTTCACCTGTTTAAAATATACGATAGGTTGGTATAGGTGATCAAGGTAAAATGACGTTTGAATGCTTTGTCAATAAAAATTGACATTATTTTAATTATTGTCGAAGTCTTCACCTAAAAAATATATATTTGACTCTGATCGAAATGAAATACTCTTTGGACGAGAGACTACAGATTGTTATGCTATTTTACAAGTGCCAAGAAAATGCAAGAGAAGCAAGAAGAAGATTTATTGCAAATTTTCATAGAAATATATCCATCAATACAATTCTAAGGATAAAAAACCTATTTGAGGAAAATAAAACTTTACATGATAGAAAAAGAAATTCAATAAAAAATAATTATTAAATAATAAAATAAAACTACAAATAACATAAGCTTTCAATGTGACCGCCGTTTTTCTCGAAACAACATCGATAACCCCTTTGTAGCCTTTCTAAACTTGCTGTTACAATATGATTCTCCTGGTTAAGGCGGTTTATTTCATCGACAATTTTTCCCATGATCTCTTGAATATTTTCGTTTCGTTATCTGTATACGACGTTCTTCAAATGGCCCCAAAGAAATGTATCCAAAACTGAGAGGTCGGGGCTATTGGGCGGCCAAGCATATGTTCCATTTCGCCCTATCCATTCGTTATGGCGCTGATTTAAAAATTGAACCACATCATGCACGGCATGAGGAGGCGCCCCATCATGTTGCCAAATTAAATTCTGATATTCTGCCAATGGTAAGTCTTCCAAAAAATTTTCAATTTCGTTTTCTAAAAACTCATAATATCTGTGCCCATTTAAAGTCCCGTTAAAAAATATTGGTCCCAAAATTTTATTGTTTTTTATCCCACACCAAACATGAATAGAATTCCTCCCTTGAAATTTAATAGTCTGGAACTTTTTTGGATTTTCAACGGCCCAGTGGTGACTATTATGTCTGTTGAATACTCCCGATGTTGTGAAAGTAGCTTCGTCGGTCCACACAATATTTTTGAATAAATCAGGGTCTTCGTTTTCTTGCCGAATTACCATTTGAGAAACAAATTGGAAGCGAAGTTCTTTTTGTGCCGGTGTTAGGTGCTGAAGTGGAAGGATACGAAAAGGCCTAAATTTATGAATTTTCCTCCTGTCCTGTGAACAGTCCCTCGGGTAACTCTTCTGCGCCTTACACCGCCACCGTACTGAACTTCCCGAACTGCATCCGAAATAGATTTGGTTGGATTAACTTGAAAATAATTTATAATGGCCTGGTCTCGATTTCTTCTTCTTTGTATATTTCTTGTTCTATCATGTAAAGTTTTATTTTCCTCAAATAGGTTTTTTATCCTTAGAATTGTATTGATGGATATATTTCTATGAAAATTTGCAATAAATCTTCTTCTTGCTTCTCTTGCATTTTCTTGGCACTTGTAAAATAGCATAACAATCTGTAGTCTCTCGTCCAAAGAGTAATTCATTTCGATCAGAGTCAAATATATATTTTTTAGGTGAAGACTTCGACAATAATTAAAATAATGTCAATTTTTATTGACAAAGTATTCAAACGTCATTTTACCTTGATCACCTATACCAACCTATCGTATATTTTAAACAGGTGAAGCTAAAATTTTAGTTTGTAAAACATTAAAATGTAATATAAACAGCTATCGCAAAATCAAATCTTTTAATCAGAACGGACATAAAAAAAATCACTCTTTCCAAAAATCGTATAAAAAACGATACATTCCATTTAAAAAACACCTGATGCATAGCGTAACTCTTTTGTTTCTGGTTCAAATATTTTTTCGATGATATTTTTGGATTCTACAAGAAAAAATACATCGATTGGCTATTTTGAATTTTTCCAAAATACAAGGAAGGTCGAAAATAGGTCCCTGTTCAGTCCTCGCTGGAACACCCTGTACAATACATACCTAATTTATCAGATAAAATAAAACGAATAGGTAAACGTTTTAACATCAGAACGATCTATAAAACACAAAATATACCTAGAAGTTAACTTACAAATACAAAACCTAACAATGGACAAGAAAATACAAAAAAATGTTATTTATAAAATTCCGTGTCAATGCAATAAATTTTACATAGGTGAAACCTCTAGGCCATTAGCCAAAAGAATTAAAGAACACCAAATATACATAAAAAATAGGGAATTTCAAAAATCAAACATTTGCCAACATGCACTAGATAACAATCATAAAATTAATTGAAATGCTTCTAGTATTTTAGCAAAAGAACCATGTTCCAAAAAACGTAAAATAAAAGAAAGTGCTTTAATATTATTAAATAAAGATAATTGTGTAGCATCTTGTTCCGTTAGTTTTAATAACACTTTGTTAAATTTGCTAAATACTGAAGTAAAAAGACACCTCAAAATATAATAAATTAAAATGAACATACTCTAGGTACACATATTTCGCACCTTATTCTAACAATTAAAAATAACCCCTTTAAATTGACATTCATTGACATTTTGTTAGAGATTAGCCATTCTGGTTATATTTCTGATACGAAACATAAGAAATATTCTGCTTTTAGTATTTTATTTGTAGGTTTGCTGAAGACGGGGGTAGACTTTCCCCCGAAACGTCCAGAAAACAAACATTTTTCAGTGTCGTTCCTCGGGTACCTTCATAGTGGACCCAGAACTTAAGACTATCTATTAAATTTATAAGGTAAATATATTTTATTTTTTTATTTTTTCAAATTTTCTAAGGCGAAAAACCCAAAAAATAGTTTTAAACAAACAAATTCTCGGATAAACCAGCCTTTTGCAAAAAAAAGGAAAACAAAGAGTTACTATGTAACAAGGTACTACGGGGTTATAAATGTTAAAAACGGCAGACAGAATATGAACATTATTAGGTTCTGTTAGATATTAGGCGGGTCTAGTGCGATTTAACATCTCTATTTTTAACTTTTTCTGGTTGCGTTAAGAAGCTTACCTTAAATTTACTATATTTAAGCAAAAAATGCGTGGATGAAGCATTTTTTTATTTAAAAAAATCACAAAACTTTCTATAAATAACCAACAAACTTCAGAAATTTAACTGCTTTTTAAATGCTAAAACTGTCAATTATGAAGTTTTTTGACAAAACACAGAAACTAAATTATATACACTGTTGCCAAACTTACTTGGTTTTCTTCAAATATACAACAAATAGTATTCTTAAATTTGAATAAAACGGTTTAACGATAGTTTTATTAACAAACCTGGTGCTAACCTAACTGTTATGAATCACAGGACTCTAAATCGTTTTCGTCAATCACGAACCTGAGCTAACCTAACGCTAACGGGACATATCCACAACACAGATTAGTACAGATACCGCACTTTCGTTCGGCGCTCAAGTCATCACATAACCTCAATTTGGGCGGAGAATGCAGTGGCGGCGTTTCTTGTTTTACTAAGCGCCGGCCTCCGAAGTAAAATATAAATTAAATTTAAATATATAAAGACTCTATTAAATATTATTATAAAATATAATATCAAATTATGAACACTTCTAGAAAAGTCAGTGATGTGGTGTGTACTGCTAGACACTACAAAATTACAAGCTGCAAATCATCTCATAGCTTTTCCCAAGAATATAAGAAGATACGTTTTTTTTTAAATGTTATATAGTTACCGACATATAATGATAATTTTTAAAAACTTTAAGACATACGTTAAGGGGGAACTGCACGCAGTATTATGGATCAGTTGCAAGCCTTCCGCCGCTGCAATATTATGTTAAAGCTGTAAGAGATATTTATTAGCGTCAAGGTGATTTAATTAGAGAAATATGTATAGTTGGGCGCTAAATACGATTTTTTATGAAATAATTAAAACGTACTCATGTCTTTGTATTTCTGCAGCGCGTGAATCATTTTTAACCGAAATGTAATTTAAATTGCCTATACTTAACACATTTTTTTGAAGTCTGACGCACAAGTTTTATCTAATACATAGGTTGGGTGAGAAGGGGGCACAGAGAACCGCTGGGGCACAAAGGTCCGCTCGATTTATTCTGTTATACGTGGCGCCATCTTTTAAATGTTGTTAAAAATAGGAAGCTAGCGGTGTATTTTTATATTTCTGACAGTTACAGTAATGTTCGTGCAGTGTGCAGGTCGCAGCAAACAAAACATTGGTTTTTAAGGTAAGCCATGCTAAATTTTATAGTTTTGTCAAGTGTGATTATTGCGTTATTATGCGTGTATTGTTATTTCTTATTATAACCCACTAAAACACAACTTTTTTACTTAAAAACAAGTTGGTTAACTCAGGTGTAAACAAACATTGAGTGGAGTGGCGGGAAATTTAAATTTATTTTCTGCAACTGGGGCATGAAGGACCGCTTATGGTCCTCAGTGCCCCAAAGCAGTATGTTGCGGCTTAAATTTGAATTTAAGTGTCTTAGAGTTAATTCAATTATGTGATGTGTGTATATTATCATAAAAAATATTGTTTTTAGATGGTACGTAACTACGTAAAGAAAAAACCCGAGCCTTCGTGGGCAGAAGAAGACATGACCAGGGCACTGGAAATGATCAACCGAAACAAAATTTCAGTTCGACAAGCAGCTCAACGTTTTAAAATACCTAAGACCTGTATTTTGCGCCGAAAAAATAATGAAATGATGCCAAAGACACCAAGAAATGATCATTTTAAACAAGTGTTTACTGACCAACAAGAAACTGAACTAGTGGAGCATATTCTAGACCTAGAAAAGCGATTTTATGGAATAACCCCTGTCGATGCTCGTCGATTTGCATTTGAGCTGGCAGAAAATATGGGCTTGAAACACCCATTTAATAAGAATGCCAAATTAGCTGGTAGTGACTGGTTGGCGGGGTTTAAAAAACGAAATTCTCAACTTTCTATTAGAGCTCCCGAAGCCACAAGCATAGCACGAGCTGCAGGATTTAATAAGCCCCAGGTTCAAAAGTTTTTTGATGTTGTACGATCAGTTTTAGAGAAGAGCAATATTCAACCAGGCCAAATATATAATATTGATGAGACTGGGATTAATTCAGTGCCTGTACCCAGAAAAAATCTAGCTAAAAAAGGAAAAAGCAGGTTGGGCGGATAGTGAGCACTGAACGTGGGTTTAATGTAACTGCAGTTTGTGGGATTTCAGCTGCAGGATCTTACGTCCCTCCGTTTTTTCTTTTTCCTCGACAGCGAATGAACCCATTATTTATGAAAGGATGTTCGCCGGGTGCAGATGGCTATGCAAATGGTTCTGGATGGATGGATTCCGATCATTTCGTCAAGTATTTAGATCACTTTATTAACCATGTGGAACCCGGTCCCTATAAGAAAATATTATTAATTCTTGACAATCACAATAGTCATAGGACGCTTGCCGCAATAAATAAAGCAAGAGAAAATAATATTATAATGGTCTCTCTTCCGCCCCACACCAGCCATCCCCTGCAACCCCTTGACTGCACTGTGTTTGGGTCCTTAAAACATCAGTGTACAAAGGAGTGTGACTTATGGCACACTAATAACCCTGGATCTCGTGTGTCATTATATGATATCGTAGAAATATTTTCAAAGGCATTTCTTCATGCTGCCATCTTGGAAAAAGCCATAAAGGGTTTTCAAACGACAGGAATTTATCCATTCAATAATGAAATACTTCCTGACGAATGTTTTCTGCCCGCTGAAGTTACAGACGTCCCGGTACAGCAAGAAACCGAGAGGCCTATCGCTGCCGAAAATGTTTCAGATGAGGATGATCACCAACCTGAACCTCAAAGCTTATTCAAAGAACCACAACCGAGCTGCAGTTACACTTCCTTCAAAGATGCTATCCTAAAAATTTCTACAAGGCCAAAGTCAGATGCCCATAAAAACAAAACTTAAAACCCACAGAAGGTAAGCAGAGCTCAGCATGCTGAAGAATTAACAAGTTCCCCTTTTAAGGACCAGCTTATGGCCAAAGAAGCAGCAAAAAAACAAAATACCAAAAGTGTAAAATGAAAACTTACTAAAAATATAGAAGAAAAGTCCAATATTAAAAAAAAGAAAACCGCGCAAAAAAAAGTGGTGGAAGTTTCAAGTAGCGATAGTGAAGAAGAAGACACTAACACCATATGCATTTATTGTCCGAGTAGGTATGGCGAATCAAGGGAAGGGGAGAAATGGATTCAATGTGAGAATTGCAAAGGTTGGGCACATGACGCTTGTGCAGGAGTGTCAGAAGACGATGCAGAATTTATTTGTCTGAAATGTTCTTAAATATATTATTAAAAATAATATTTTTTGTTAGCTGTTAAGCTGCTATAAACGATTTTTGCAACCCATCAGTCTTTTTGTAAAAATCCTATTCAAATATTGTTTATCCAATGCATGATCCCAACACCCCGTACTAGGACCGCTGTGCCCCAGCACTAGGTCCTCTGTGCCCCATTGCTAGAGGCACAGAGGACCAGCGTAAGGTATTAAAAAACAATTGTAACTCATATATCATTTTGTTTAAAATATTTTTTTGGTCTCAAATGAATAAAGTAACCACTAAACTTGAGACAAATAGGTTTACTTATTTTTAATATATTTTTTTAATGGATTTGTATATTAAAAATCCTTAAGCGGTCCTCTGTTCCCCCTCCTCCCCTACTATTTCATGTTACTTTGAACTTGACTAGACTTTGTCGCTGATTTTTCACTTTTTGCGTGCAGTTCTCCCTTTATAGCCTACGCTATACTAATTCATATTTTAAAAACCACTAAATAAACTTCGTTACTAATTGTGTACGTATTTTGGGAGCTCCCAACAATAAAAGTGAAGTTGTGGAAATTACAGACAAAGTAGCGATCGAACAATCGATACGCGAAGTAACTGAGAACGTTTACATCCCATTTCCTCTTTGGCATCGAGTTATTAAATGTAGGGATTTTTCGAGATCGTGTTTTTAATCCCGGGATTTTTGAAACTGTAAACTGATTTGGAGATTCCGAAACAGAAAGCCTTAATTGCAGGAATTATTTTTTCATTCAATATCTGTTAATTGATTTGTCTAAAAATATTCTAATTTGTTATGTAGGCCTTATGTTAAAAAACTTCTAGTAATGTTTTTACTTTCATTATAAAAAGGAAGTATTGTAATCGTGAAAAAATCACCCTCCGAGATTTTTTCAGATCTTTACGTTTCAACTTTTAAAATTTTGAACGAATCCATCATGTAGGAACAAAATGGCGGCTTAATAAATTATTTAAAAATTCAGCCTGAAGAAAATATTTAATATCTGTGGTATAGAGATGAACTAGGAAAACTGTGGTACTAATTCAAGATGGCGGCTAAATAAAATGTTTGTAATCGTGAAAAAATTACCCTCTCAAGTTTTACATATCTTAGCGTTCCTAGTAATATTTGGTATGAATTTAAGATAGCAAAACAATAAACGGCCTAATAAAATAATTAAAAATTCAGCCTGAGAAAACTACTAATTAGATTAATTTCAAATTTTGTGAAAGCATTAAATGTAATATAGAGACAAATTGGAAAGTTTGTAGTACGAATTTCAGACGGCGGAACAAAATGGCGTCCAAATAATTTTTTTAAAATCAACGTAAAAAAATCTTTTTCGACAGTACAAGTTCAAAATGGGGGTGTGTATCAATGTAAAAACTACTTATTGAATTGACTGTAAATTGTGCCCGAAAACCAAGTTTGGCATAAGTAGAAACTGACAAAATATTGATAAGAATCCAATATGACGGAACAATTACGCCGAAAAAAGTAGTGATGCCGTCGAGACGAGACAAGACGATAATAGGGCCTCTCTCGTCTCGTCTCGAAGGCACGAGAGAAAATTCATCTCTTGTCTCGCTCGAGAGAGGCCATCTCTCGTTCGAGAGGACGTCTCTCTCGTCTCGTCTCGATTCTCTCGATTTATCGACAAAATATTTACGTCAAATCACAGGCCCTGTTGCTAATTGAATTTCCATCGTTCTTGAGGTATCTATTATGTAAAAACCGGTTTTGATATTTTGAAAGAAAACTAAACTCATGGAAATGTATTCATGTTTAGAAATATTTAGCAAGACAAAATTAAATATTAGCTCACATTTTTATGTTTTATGTTGTAATATTTTTGTAGTTATTAATAGTTCAGACTTCAGTATTGTAATTCGAGCTTTTTTTTGAGAATTCTCTGCGCTCTTCCATCATCCATTTTATTGAACTTGTTAGATAAATCGCATTTTCTAAATAGTTACGTAAATAGCTACTTACTTCTTGTCAAGAGATATATCTACGTTTCGTGCAAGTAATTTTACGTTACTCTAAATAATAATCAAAAATGGTTGCCCCCACATTGTTACTAGTTCGAGGACTTACGAATCGCCGCCACTGTGTCCTTTAGTTCGCCTATGTACAGGGTGTCCCACATAAGATCCTCTATCCCCTTATCTCGAAAGATATACAATTTAAAAAAAAAAGTTATTTATAAAGTGTTATTGTTTTTAAGTAAACTTTTATATTATATACCTTTCATGTATACAGGGTGCTCAGTTTTTCCTGGTTAGGAGTCAACTCCTAAAAATTAAATGGGACACCCTGTATATTATCCTGGATATGGATTCCTCATTAAAAATAAGGGTAACTTTCATTAAGATATTGTATACCTATCTCTCGTCGTTTAGGATATAATAGCCGTTTTATTTAATTTTTTGCTAAAAACGTATATATTTAAGGTAGTAGAAAAAAATATAAGTATATAATATTTGGTGAAGCTGCCATTTTTACACAATATATAATTTAAGTTGTTTACTTTTACTACAAATTATACAGGGTGATATCAGAAATTCAATCGATCGGAATATATAAAATTACTTATAAGTCAATAATCTTAAACGGAACACCCTGTATATTATTGCAGATTTCGATGGTTCACAAAAAATTAAAGTAACTTTGTATATAATAACCTATACCTATCTCTAACCGTTTAGAAAATATTCGCTATTAACCTTTTTTTATGCAATAAAAAATACCTTTGGTTTAAATTTAATGACGAAATACGTCACAAATATTTTTTAACGGGCTGACCATAGTAGATTTTCAACAAAATACTGTAGTTTACAATTTTCACTAAGATGTCTGTGTTCTGTATTTCCTGAGAAAATAATTCATTACAAATCATAAAATGAAACCAAATATTGCATGTAATTAACTAACGCTGCAAAATCAAAACTGCCATGGAAAACAAATAAAGTGCTTTGGAAACCAACGTAAACAATATTTGTCAAATAATATAATAAATTTTGGTTTGTTGTGTGTTAAGTTCATCTTTATCTTATAATGTCTTATACTGCCGAAGAAAGGTTGAACTTATATCAGTGTTATCTTCAAAATAACAAAAGCGTTGCACTGACTATAAGAGCATATCATGAAAAGTATCCGGAGAGAAGAATACCGGAAAGATCCATGTTTGGGCGAATTGAACTAGATCTCGAACAGCATGGTGTTTTAAAATATGAAAAAAGAAATAAACCTAAAAGTATCTTGGATTATGAAACGCAATTAAATATATGCTTATATTTCGAAGAATTTACAGAAAATTCCATCAGAGATGCAGAAAAAGACTTAAATATTGCTAGAACTGATATTCATAGGACGCTGAATAACTACAGGGCGTTTAAGTTCGCTAAATTGCAACACTTAGAACCTACCGATCATATTCTACGATTGGAATATTGTGACCTAATGATGGATCGACGTTTTCGTAACCCTAATTTTTTTAACCAAATTTGTTGGACGGACGAAGCGATATTTACTACCTCAGGGATATTTAATAGAAAGAATACTCACTATTGGTCTCAAGAAAACAAACACAACATCAAAACTATTCAACATCAAGGTCGTCGTAGTGTTCATTGTTGGTGTGCGATTTACAGGAATCAAGTAATAGGTCCTCTATTTCTGGATAACCATTTAAATGGTGCGAGGTACCTAGAGCTACTGACTAACAATATCAGGCCGTTACTAGAGGTCAATGGTAACATAAATAATATTATTTACCAAATGGATGGAGCACCTTGCCATAACACCATTCAAGTAAGAACTTATTTAAGTGTTAACTATGCAGAGGTCGTTGGACCAAATGGAAATATTCGTTGGCCTCCGCGGAGTCCAGATTTGACGCCCCTGGACTATTTTCTGTGGGGAACATTAAAGAATAAAGTATACAAAAATAAACCTCAAGATGTTGATGATCTCAAGAATCTAATAAGGGAAGAAATTCAAAATATCAATGAAAGTGCTGCAGTAAGAGATGCCTTAAGAAAAATGGAAGTCATCTACACAACTTGTGTTGCCCAAAATGGAGGCCATGTGGCAAATTTACTTTAATTTTCCCTTTTGCATTAGGTATATTGGTCCTTTCGTTATACATGCAATTGTTTTTTTGATTTTACACATTAATTCATTTGTAATTATGTAAATGTTCTCTATTAACTTAACTTCTTACTACATACTTATTTAATAGTTCACAAAATTTACATATTGTTAAATGTTAAAACATTTCTATATTTGCTAAAATTTCGTATTCGTTGAAATAAAAGATTAATATTTTTGTTATGTCGGCCATAGGTATTTTATTATATCGATCATTGGAAAGAATTAATTTCTCAGAAAATACAGACATCTTAGTTAAAATTGTAAACTGCAGTATTTTGTTGAAAATCTACTATGGTCAGCCCGTTAAAAAATATTTGTGACGTATTTCGTTATTAAATTTAAACCAAAGGTATTTTTTATTGCATAAAAAAAGTTTAATAGCGAATATTTTCTAAACGGTTAGAGATAGGTATAGGTTATTATATACAAAGTTACTTTAATTTTTTAAGAACCATCGAAATCTGCAATAATATACAGGGTGTTCCATTTAAGATTATTGACTTATAAGTAATTTTATATATTCCGATCGATTGAATTTCTGATATCACCCTGTATAATTTGTAGTCAAAGTAAACAACTTAAATTATATATTGTGGTGTTGTCTTTAATATAAAAATGGCAGCTTCACCAAATATTATATACTTATATTTTTTTCTACTACCTTAAATATATACGTTTTTAACAAAAAATTAAATAAAACGGCTATTATATCCTAAACGACGAGAGATAAGTATACAATATCTTAATGAAAGTTACCCTTATTTTTAATGAGGAATCCATATCCAGGATAATATACAGGGTGTCCCATTTAATTTTTAGGAGTTGACTCCTAACCAGGAAAAACTGAGCACCCTGTATACATGAAAGGTATATAATATAAAAGTTCACTTAAAAACAATAACACTTTATATATAACTTTTTTTCCTAAATTGTATATCTTTCGAGATAAGGGGATAGAGGATCTTATGTGGGACACCCTGTACACATGTATTTAATTTCTTTTATATATCAGCTTTATGGGTATAGTAGTAATATTAATAAAATAATAATGATAACAATATTAACAAAACATAATAGTACAAGTGTCAGACCACACATAAATGATTATTGGATTGATTTGAAATCGCGAGGCGTCAAGCATATAAAAACGTATATATTCCTCTCCATCCTTGGCTATCAACAAAATAGTGTTCTCAAACTATTTTTTAAATTAGGGCTAGCCCGTATACGTTTAAAATTTATCTCGCCAGAAAATAAGTTAATATCTTTATCATTGTTAAAACCCACAAGTCCTGAAAATCGATAAATCTCCAGCTGTGAAGAAATGTAATCTAAAAAACCCAAATACTGTCCTCATCGTTAAAACTAATATAGTTGGCTGGTCAGTGCCGTCCCTAAGGCTTTAGCCGCCCTATGCATAAAAAAGGGAAAATGTTTGCCCCCATAAATTTGATATTAAAATCACAAAAATAATTTTTTCCAATGTTCGGTTTTTCCTTAAACAAATATAAAAAAGCGTTCTGTTGAGTGCCACCTTAATCAAAACGGCTTATACCGCTCGGTAGCTTCAGTTAAAATTTTAAGAATTTTATTTAAAAAACTATTTTTAATGATTAAAAATAAAAGTTGAGTATTTAAGGATTTAAAAGGTATAGAAAAAATAAAGTTTGTAGTGAAAGCTATTAAACTATGATTTAAATAGAACTGCAGTTATGTCGCATAATTTCAACAGGACAAGTGACCGGTATTATACCTTAGAAAATAATAAAGCGTTGAATTTAGGTAGCATTCCACAAAACTCAGAAGAACCTGCGGAACGGTTTAATGCTGATTTTTGAAAATTTCAGTTTTATGAAACCATCATCAATTTTTCTACTCTTATGGACGCTATATTTATTTTTACCTTAGAAGACTCTTTATTTCCTTTCCGTAATGTAACACACGTGGTAAGAAAAACAAAAATTATAGCAAAATCCACTGATTTTTTTTGGAAACTTATTAACCCGCATTATTAAATTACAAAAAAATCTGGTAGAATATTTTCAATATGATTAATATTAATACCTACACAAATTTAAAAACAATTTATATTCGTATTATTATTAAATTATTATTTGGTGCTTATCAAAATTTATTTTTACACATTTTAAGGAAAAAATTTATCTACAGTAAAAAATGTACAAAGTATTCGAAACAGTCAAAATAATCCCATTCATTTAAACTTTGAAATAAGCGCTTTTTTATTCATTTTAGACAGCATTTTCATTTGATATCTTTTACAAAAACTTACTTATATTCTTGTCAAGGCATTTTTTAAAAATATTTTCATATGCCAAAAATTACTTTGCCTGGAATCGGTAGTTTTCTGAAAATACTAAATTTTAACTCAGAAATTTTAGTTCTATTACATCGCTTTTTTATTTATTCACAGGCACAGTGTATATCTGGAGAAAAACTTTATTTTTGATCAGATAAACAAGTGATATTTCATTTTTATATTTTTGATAATTTGTTTGTAATAGATATAAATTTAAACAAGTATTTTTGTTTTTTATTTCGTTTGTTATATACCTGCTTATATTTGTCTTTATTATTGTATATGAAGTTTGTGAGGTTAAATTAACAATATTGATTCTGTCAAAATATCTTTTTGACACGCGAGTTGAAAAAATAACTATGCTAAATCAAAATGTTGTCTAGATTTTTAAATTAACCTAGGTATGTTATTCTTTACTTATTTATTACTAAAGATACGAGGTTTGTTAAATTACGTTATGTTGCATTTTCCTGGCATTTTTACCTAACCAAACTTTGCAACTCTTAAGGAATGGTAGAGATTTATCTAGTTTTTTTACCGAAATATGATACAGGCTGTTCCACAAAAACGCATATTTTAAACTTCTATCTTTTAAAAGGGAATATTCTATGTATATTGTTGCAGATTTGGATTCAATTTGAAAAAATAAGAACTTTTGGTGTTTAGAATTTACGTTTTTACCTGTTTCAAGATAATGGCAGCTAAGAAATGAAAAATTGGCATTTTCAAAGGCTGTCAAATCTCGTCGGATCAAATTAGAATAAAACAGTTTGAAGTTTCGTATCTTAGTTTTTGAAAATGTATCTTACATTTATTGCGAAAATGCTGATTTTTGCTGGCATTGTCAAAAATTACATTCTCCGTTTGGTTTAACATTAGTGTCGTTAAATAGAGTTTTAAAAATTAAGATTGCAAAGTGCGAATGGTTTGAGATTTGACAGTCCTTCATAACGCAAATTTTAATTTTCCAACTGTCAATATCTCAAAAGCAGTTAAAGATACTAGAAAAATCTAAATAAGTAGGAATCGTAGTTTTCTGGGTAGAATTTGAATGTGCAATATATACAAGATCTGCATTAAAAATACAATTTTGATTCAGTGCGTATTTCTAATACCGTTAAATACATTCAGTTGATTCTCTACAATCAAGTGAAAAAATAGGCTCTCTATCTTTAATAAAAATAATAAAGTTAAGGGGGGCAAATTATAATCATATAACCCTGTAGGCCACGTTACCTAAATATTTCAAAGATAGATCTGCAATCTGCTTAAAGAAACCTTTGTATATTTTGCAATAACTGTGTAGGACGTTTGACAATGTTCTCATAGATCTAATTGGGACAGTTTATAATTTTTTAAATTAATTTAAAACTGTCCCATAACGGCAACTGGTATACAAGGAATGTATCATCTCAAGTGTAGAAGAACCGATGAGCTAAAATCATTGTCAAATGTTCACCAGAAAATGTGCTACTGGTTTAGTAATTTAACCAGCCTCAAATTTTCATAAATTATAAACAAATTAGCAAAAATTATAAGCAAGGCGCAAAGTTAATTTCAATCAGCCTGTATAGTGTATGATGTTATATTATTATATAGTTAAATTTTGTTTTTAACAAACTTTTATAGGTTCACTTATACGTAACTAACTATGTATATAAATAAATATAGGAAGTCAATTTTAACCTACTTCTGATTTTATTATTTTATCGATTTGAAATTTTATACGGGTACATAATTCGGATGATAATATAATAATTTGGTACGATTTTAACCTACTTCTAAATATTGTAAAGATTTGAAAATTTTCAAGCCTACATAGTTCAGATGATAACAAATGGTAGCGATCGATTTAACCTCTACGTGGATTTGAAATTTTGTAAGTATATCTAATTCAGATAATAATACAATTTGGCACCATCGAGCATGTCTGATCAGCTCGATGATACCAATCGATTTTAACCTACCTCTAATTGTTGTGTCCATTTGAAAATTTGCAAGTGTGGGTAACTCAATTGGCAACATCAAAATTTGGTACCAGCTAGCTGATCTGACCAGCTCGATGATACCAAATTCTACACATAGTCCCAGCTAATAAACCCCTCTTGTTGGGGCTCATTTGGTTTGTTTGGACGAGTCGAATAAATAATTTGGTACCACCGAGTTGATCTGATCAGCTCGATGGTACCAAGTAGTACCGATGGTCATTTGGTTTATTCTGACGAGTCCAATACATAATATGGTAACATTGAACCTAAATTTTGGGCTAATATGTTCGGTTTTAATTCCAGTAAAGTTTGTAAGAAGTAAAAAATAATTTATAATTTAATTTAATTTTTAATAACTAGAACACAAGCTTTTGGCGGTAAAGCACTAAAAAGTAGAAAATAATGTAGTCGAAATTAATTAAATGTACAGGGTGGTCGAAATTGGTCTGTTTTAACAGAGAAAACCTATTTCCTGACTAGATAGAGCAAAACTGACTTAGGTGTCATGGGCTCGATTTCTGAGAAATGTTTAATGGCAAAAACCGCCTGCCGATATTTTCACTGCCAACTGAGATATAGGGCGTTTTTCAATTTTCGGCCATTTTGAAAATTGTCCATAACTTTTTTATTTTGCGGAATATTAACATTCTGCAAAGACATTCTAAAGGCACTTTTTTATGTGCAATCCAGTGGCATACTTAGATTTTTTCTATAGTTGTCCGTTTTATCATAAATAGGCAAAACTTTTTTTTTCAAATGGAAATCATAGTTGGCTATAAATTATAAAAAATGCTCGCGTTTAGCCCTTTTCAGTGATATAAAGTTGTAGGTACTTATTTTCAAAAATAACGAAAATATTAGGTGTTTTTGGTTTACATCGAAGTAGGCTTTGATTTGTGATGACAATATCTCAATTATGTATTGTTAAGATTTATAGTTTGTTAGCAACTTAAACACAACTTTAAATAACACTAGCTAACGTTATTTTAATTATTTATTATTAATTTTTTTTATTTTTTTTTGTTTACATAGCAAAGTTGAACAAAATTAACAAACTAAACTACTATTTACAGCTACAAGTGAAAATAAAAAATAATTATGAAAATCTAGGTATTCAGTTAGATAGGTTTCTGATAAATATATTTAGAGAAGTTGTTCAAATTGAGCCCCTCCCTGTTGAATACAAACTAAGCATCTTTTGCGTACCGAGTTGCAACTATTTATTAGTTCAACTGGGCTAATAGATGCAAAAGCTTGCCTAGTGGCCTCTTGCAATTCTTCTTTTGTGTGAAAGGTTCTTCCTTTAAATATCAAGTCCTTCAATCTTCCCCACAAAAAAAAATCTAAGGGAGTTAAGTCACAGGACCTAGCAGGCCAAAGTATGGGGCCCCACGTACCAATTCAATTTTCTCGAAATTCGAAGTTTAAAAGATCAGTTGTGATCCTTGCATTGTGCGGGGGACAACCATCTTGTTGATAGTAGATATTTCTGGCATCAGCTAAAGGTATGGCTTCCAACAAAGGGACAATATATGTGCGCAAAATATTTACATAATCATCTGCAGTTAAATTTCCATCGTAAAAATAAGGTCCCACAAATCTTCCTCGGAATATCCCCACCCATATATTGAATCCACACCGACCTTGCCGGTCTTGTTGCACAACTACGTGTGGATTTTCAGTGGACCAGTGATATGAATTATATCTATTAAATATACCAGAAGTATCTACTCTGGATTCATCACTCCAAATAATATTTAATGGAAAATTCTCATTCTCCATGAATTTTTGCTCATACCACTGACAAAATCTCAATCTTCTAGCGGCGTCCCCTTCACGGAGTTGATGAACTCTTCTCGTTCTGTACGGTTTGAATTTATGTTTTTTGAGTATTTTTAAAACGGTGGTCTTTGGAACATTCGTTATATTAGCCAATGTTCGAGAGGAGGTGCCAGGATGATCTAATACCTCACCAATTATATTTAGCTGCTGGATTTCCTTTTCTTCCTTTAGTTCATAATGTCTTGTTCTTAACTTTTTAAAACTTCCGTAATTTACTAAATTACTTTTTAATGTTTGATAAATTCGGTTATCCGGTTGACGCCGCTCGGGAAATGTATTAAAATATAATTCACTAACTGCTTCAGGAACTTCGTTAGATAATATGTAACATTTTAACATATCATACTTTTCATAATTCTCAAACATATTTTGTCAGCAACTTAACACAACTTTATAAAGATAACACCAAAACGCAATAATTACACCAGACTACAGTAATCTGACAGCAATATATTCAAAATATTGAACGCGCGTCATTATTCCAAGGCCTACTTCGATGTAAACCAAAAACACCTAATATTTTCGTTATTTTTGAAAATAAGTACCTACAACTTTATATCACTGAAAAGGGCTAAACGCGAGCATTTTTTATAATTTATAGCCAACTATGATTTCCATTTGAAAAAAAAAAGTTTTGCCTATTTATGATAAAACGGACAACTATAGAAAAAATCTTAGTACGCCACTGGATTGCACATAAAAAAGTGCCTTTAGAATGTCTTTGCAGAATGTTAATATTCCGCAAAATAAAAAAGTTATGGACAATTTTCAAAATGGCCGAAAATTGAAAAACGCCCTATATCTCAGTTGGCAGTGAAAATATCGGCAGGCGGTTTTTGCCATTAAACATTTCTCAGAAATCGAGCCCATGACACCTAAGTCAGTTTTGCTCTATCTAGTCAGGAAATAGGTTTTCTCTGTTAAAACAGACCAATTTCGACCACCCGGTACATGCTTCTCAAAGGAACGAAAAAGCGAATCACATTTTTTTGCATAGCCATTGAATAAAATACATTTTAAGAAAATTACATTATTTTATACGTTTTAGTGCGTTACTGACAAAAGTGTGTTTTATAGATATTGCAACCTATAATTTTTTATTGAACCGAGGATAACATATGATTTTATTTATTGGCCTTCAGTGTTGTTTGCATTGATATCATAAAGCATGTTTGTCATTGTAGAATTAAAACTATTATTTTTTATCTAATCTTAGAGCAAGAAACTGGATCATAGCTTGCAACGTAGAATTGATCTTTTAGAAAAAATAAACGATCTGCATAAAAGTCAGAGGTTATGTAGCTTACAATTAAATTATCCTCGTACTTATATATAGATTTTACAAAAAATATAAATATATAAATGAACAGAAAAATTGAATTTGCTGACCACAAAAATTGTGAAAATCAAAAACATAATATTCCATTTTTGTGATGTGAGAGATTATAATAGTACATAATATTTACGTTTTTCACACGCACGCCAATGGCAGAAGTAAGATGAATATAACATGCGCTTAAATTTCTTCTACATGATGTAAAAACAATGTTTTCAAGTTCAGCAATATAACTGATCTAACAATATTATTTTAACCTCCTTATTCTTTCATAAATCTATAAAAACTGAATCCACTCTGCATGTGCATAACTACTATGTATACACCATTTTTTCAATATAAATATATTAAACTTGTCTAAACATTAATCACAAAATATTTTAATAGATCCTGCTTAACAAGAAAAAAAGTATTTCGACTACATCTCTGAGTTCTCCGCCCAGCTAATGGGGTTCGATTAAACACGTTTATGAATGAAAATTCCAGGAGTGCGGTATCTGATTGGTTGCTAATCTGTGTTCACAGTATAGGTTTTGTTAAAAAGAAAAAAACCTAACCAAGCCTAACCGATCCTAACCTAATCTAATTTGCATTTTTATTAATTATAAATCAAAAAATACGAAAGATTACTAACGATAATATCAAACCAAATAAAATGCCCTATTTCTCTTCCTACGAAATATGTGCAGAACTGGTTGCCTACTTAATGTGAATCTGACCCGAAATATTTTCGCTTTAATGATGGTGCCTCCGCGCTCCGGCGCCTAATCTGGTGCTAACCTGGTACTAATTCAATTCATTTCTTTCCACTCCGACTTGTACCAACACATCTATAAAAATATTACTCGGATATTAAAGAATATAACCAACTTTACTTTGGCAACAGCGCTTGCTAGCTCACTAAATGACATGCAGTTAAGTTAGCAGGGTTTAGATACAAAACAAACTTCATATTGTCAAAACAAACAACTTTAATTTTATAAATAAACTCACAGACAAAATAATCGATACACGCAAATTTTTGACGAATTTCAATTGCAAATAACTTTTTTATTTAATGCAGGATTTTAATGAATTTCAAAGAATATTTTAGATGAACTAATTGACAATTGCCTACATGTTAAACATGTTTAAAAAAATAAACCAACGTATATAATATTCAGGACTAAACAAAAAGACGTTTTTTACAATAAGTTTAAGAGGTCCTATGGACTGGAGTAATAGTAAATTGATCTAAATGAAGTTCTGGTTTTAAAGTCGCATCTATTCTCACCATTTTTGTTTTTGGTTCACATAGATATGTTTATTTTTCTGGAATATATAAATTAAAAAAAAATATTAAACTTTTTGTGCGAACAACTAAGGTGAACTAAGGTATAAATCAAGGTAGCTGTGACAGTTTCGTGAAATAACGCCATACCTGGAAATGTCATTTATGACTTTCAAAAGTAATCAAATTATTTCTTTTAAATAAGTGTGTGTTTTTTCGTAAGGCTACTTCTTAATTTTTAAAATGGATATGTCTCCGACTGATGCTGCCAAAGCAATTGCTTTAATCCAAGATGGACGATCACAATATTACGTGGCAAGAGTTTTAAATGTCACAAGAACTAAAGTACAAAGGGCTGTAAATCGGTTTAATCAGCATGGAGAATACAGTAGAAGAACTCACTTTGGTAGGAAGAGATTTACGAATGAACGAGATAATCATTTTATTACCCTAAGTTTTACGTGACCGAAGAGTAACTTCTGTGGAGGTTAAAAACAGATTGGAGTACATACGGCAGGTCCAAGTGAAAGAACGATAAGGAGTTTGTCTGATAATGTATTACATACAAGGAGACCTGTAACTGCTCCCGAATTGCTCAGAAATTATAGGGTTGAACGGCTTAGATTTGCTAGGGAACATCAAAATTGGGGCCCTGATGAATATAAAAAGGTCCTATTCACCGACGAATCCAGATTTTGTTTAAAATCGCCGGATGGTCGTGAAAGAATCTACAAAAGAACAGGAGAACGTTTTGAGCAAAACTATTTTTCGCCTAGGGTAAGCTATGGCGAAGGATCCATTATGGTGTGGGGCGGTGTTCAGTTCGACGCAAGAACGGAATTGGTAATCGTCGATGGCGGAGCAATTACAGCGGACTGATATATACAAGATATTTTAGAACCACATGTTGTCCCCTTTGCTCCATTTGTAGGAGACGATTTCATGCTAATGTATGATAACGCTCTACCGCATGTTACGAGAGTCGTAAGCGAATATTTAGAACTGGTGGAAATTACAAAAATGAATTAGCCCCCCCGTAATCCCGACCTGAACCCGATCGAACACGTCTGGGATAGACTGGGCAGAACAGTCCGGGCTCGGGTACCTGCTCCAGGCTTCTCATTGAAGAATGGCAGCAAATTGATCAAGCTTTTATACGGAATCTAATTGAAGGTATGCCAAGACGTACAGAGGCTGTCATTCGAGCACGTGGAGGAAACACGCGCTACTGATTTATTTGTTATTGTTTCTGTTATTGTTATTGTTAATAGTTATTGTTTTTTTAATTAATTTGCTCGTATAATATTTGTGCTTCGTGTTTAATAATTTGTTTTATAATGTTTTTTATAGAAGATAAATTTTGTTGAAAATATTTGTTTCTTTTTAAAAATCTTATTTGTGACTAAAACTGTAAAACTGAACTTAGTTGCTCGTACCGAAAAATTGATAAAAATTGCAATGCTTTGTTAAAAAATCCATATATTCCAGAAAAATAAAAATATCGAGGTGAACCAAAAACAAATATGGTTAGAATAGATGCGACTTTAAAACCAAAGCTTCATTTGGACCAATTTACTATTACTCCACTTCACAGAGTCTCTTAAACTTGTGGTAAAAAACGACTTTTTGTTTAGACCTGTATATTATATACGTTGGTCTATTTTTTTTAATGTTTGACATGTGGGCGATTCTCGATTAGTTCATCTAAAATATTCTTCAGAATTCATTAAAATCCTGCATTAAATAAAAAAGTTATTTGCAATTGAAATTCGTCAAAAATTTGGGTGGATCGATTATTTTGCCTGTGAGTGTATATACTAAAAATAAACAAATCTTTCAAAATACACATTTATTAACTTCACATGCATAAAATGTGACAGAATTTCAAATAAAATGTGTTAAAAGTGCTGTAGTGCGACTTGACAATCAATTCTAATTTGTATTATTTGGGAAAAGCTCTAATGCATCCATGTTTTTTGTTTGCTTAAATGTAGTAAATTTGAGGTAAGCTTCCTAATAAAACCAGAAAAAGGTCAAAAATCGAAATGTATTAAATTGTACAAGAATTTACGATTTTCTCATTTTTTTGGATTCACTGTAGAGCTTACCTCGAAATGAACACAAAAAATGCAGATGAGCCATCGTTTCCCAAAACAAAAGCGTAATAGTTTGTAAGGCACTATATAGTTATGAGCGTCTGCTGTTACTTTAATTACGTAAAATCGCATGTAGAATGGACAATAGAGTACATTATTTTTTAACACTGTTTTTTTACTTTAAATTTGTAAACTAATGTTAAAAATGTATCAACACAGTATGTTGACGTTACCCTACTAAAAAATTTTCTAACGGAGAAATAACTGACATATGAAATTTTATGACTAATCGGCCATTTCCTGGTATTCAGGATGCGATGCTGCCAAATGTAATTTCGTTATGTCTGCATTGAATTTATTAATTGTTTATTACGGTTGTTATGAATATTTTGTTATAGAGTTAATAATATTTTGTTGTATAATTGAAACGCTATCATCTGGAGCACAAGGCGTAACGGTAAGAGGTAAGCACCAGGTTACTATTGTCATTAAAGCCGTTTTATAAAAAACGGTATAGGTCAATGGGTGGCAATGTGGAGATGCCAAGTAAATCGGTACCGGATTAGCAGTAGGTTAGGCGTTGAAGGCAGTTTTTAAGTTCAAAATATTTTAATCAGAAATCAGGAAATCAAAGGCAATTTGGCAACACTCTAAGTATCATTTTATTTCAATGCATTAATAAGGAGTTTTTCCATTACAATGTTTTAAAAATTGGAGGGAATTTAACCAGCCTTTTTCCGGGTAAAAAATTGCTTTATCCACAAGTTTTTTTTCATGTATATTATAAGACATAGGCTTTCATTTAAAATTAAAATAAATCGCCTCTTCGGAAAGCAGTATTGCCAAGTGTAATTTCGTTTTGCTTGTATGAAATGAAGAATTATTTGAGGAGTGCCAATTTAGGGACCGAAGTCAACCAAAAAAGCAATAATTTTTTAGTACGGGGTACCACCGCCGGTTTTGCGGATTTTTGGTGCACTGGAAGATATGGGGTAGCTAAGCACGAATCAAAATTTTGACGTTCCGTTTCCCACTTATCCATCATCAACTAGTACACACTTGAATGCATTCTGCACACAAACTGAACGAACACTCGCTGTATATCTATAAAGAATTTATTTTTTCTTACAGATATCCACCAACGATCCACACAGTACCGACGTCCTTCTTCCCGAATACTCAAGACTTTACCAGGGCATTGGCCAAAGCGGGAATGTATAGGAATTACTCTCTAAATACTGGTTTAGAAACATCACATTAAATTCTGATACAATGTTAACAATATAGAAATAATTATGACATGTTATATACTATAATGATTTTATATCTACCAAATAAATATTACAAATAGTTTTACACCTATTATGCAAATTTTGTAATTGCTGTATTTTAAAAGGTTATTTGATGGTTTCAAACATCAATCTCAAAGAAGTACCGGGTATCCCATTTTTGGCATATTTGCGGGGTATATCCCTTATTTTTAAAGATAAAAGGTTGCAATTTTCGCAGGGTGCTTCTTTTTTTCTAAAACTATCGATACAGCCATTTTGGTTGTTGAGATACAGGGCGCTTTTGAAAATGCACCTCTCGTATCCCAGCTATCTGATAACTGATAATGACTTTTTTCGTAAATTCAGTGCCGCTTTCAGATTAACTATACGGGGTCAGGTCAAAAAATTTTCGGATCCAACTTTATTTTTAAATGGGATACCCTGTATAATATTTTTTATATTTATTAGGAATAATACGTATTGTATGCGGTTATTTTAAAGAACAAGCTCAAAACTCGAGATTTTCTATATTTTTTTTTGTGTCTAATTAGTAGGTAGTAGGCTATGGCTAAAATGTTTAAAAAAAAGATTGATGTAAGTAATTATTATACTAAAGATGTAATACGTTCAAACCTAATTCAAAAGATCTTTTTAATACTCAGCTCTTAATTATTTATTTATTTTGATAAATTTATTGCATTTTACTTAAAACAAAACAATAATTACTTAAAACTTAAGTTAGCTTAAAAACAAAAAACAAACAAAACTTTGAAATGTCAAAGAGTTGTCAAAATGACGGCCATTTTCCTGTATGCAAAATTGGTACATTTTTGTAGTTCTTCTGATAGCGTCCAAAAGAATTATAAGCCCTTTTTTTTAATTTGGTGATTGGCGTTTTAAAAAAATCTCAAATGCTGTCAAAAATGCACTATTCAGAAAATGGTATTTAAATTAGGAAAAAAACACATTTTTAACATTCAGAAAAATATTTATTTCTACACAAAATTATAAAAAATATCGGAACATTATTATGTAACTACTTGATTAAGAATAGCCTGTCTTTTATTAAGGAATTACATTGTAAAATGCCATCATTTGATGATTTTTTTTTAATAAAACCAATATTATCGGCATTAACAAACAAGGTTTTTGGGTAATATCTAAAATAAATAATCTAATGACAAAAAACGATGCATTGGTATAACGTGCCATAACGGAGAAACTCAAATCATAGACAAGCGACATAAACTGCTTTTACGTGTCCTGTAAAAAAACATTTTCGAATAAATGTTCTCAGTTCTTAGAAAATACGTTTCTCGATTATCTGTATTGTACAAGTAACAAGAATCTAGTCCGTGCCAGTTCGTGCCGGGATAGCTGGTAGCTGAACTACCCAACGGTCGGATGAAACAGTCTTGTTAATACAAGTCGGTATGTCAATTCGATTTATTGAGCGGATTTATTTCATTATTGAGTGTTGTGTTATGGAGTTAATATAAGCATATATATTGTTAAAAAATGCTATTTTTTTTGTGTATATCGTGTTTTATGTTTTATTATTTGTTCTATTTTTTCAGTTATTTTATTGTCTATCTAATAACAAACATAGAAAAAGACTCCAAGTCTCGGTCTCATTAAATTATATTTTTACAATTCACAACAAACATGACACGTGTTTCGCCCTTTCGAGCATCATCAGACCTACAAACAACAGAGAGAACCTTAGTAAATAATCACACTCACAAATCCTAAAACAATAACTTACAAATAGAATAAAACACACTAAAGCACAACAAATTTATTCTATTTGTAAGTTATTGTTTTAGGATTTGTGAGTGTGTTTATTTACTAAGGTCCTCTCTGTTGTTTGTAGGTCTGATGATGCTCGAAAGGGCGAAACACGTGTCATGTTTGTTGTGAATTGTAAAATTATAATTTAATGAGACCGAGACTTGGAGTCTTTTTCTATGTTTGTTATTAAAACTAGGTCTCTTTGAGCAATATGGACAATTTCTTCGATGTCTATCTAATATTTGCTTTACCTTAATACGAAATTTTTAGATTATAGTAGATAGTTGCGTTACAGTATTTTAAAATTACTTTTTATTGTTGATAAAAACCAATTATCGTCATGCCTTTAAAGACCATTACTAGCATGATTAAATGATTTTTACTACCATTCTGGATAGAGAAACTAACTGGTACAAGCGTAACATAGGCGAAATGATTTTTACTACCAGTCTGGCTAGAGAAACTAACTGGTACAAGCGTAACATAGGCGAAATGATTTACATATACTTGAATCATACTATCAATCGAAGATCAGACACACAACATTTAAGTTTTATTTATAGCAATATGTTAGATAAATACAAGGAAAGCAAAAACATTCAAAAAATATATTAGATAAAATTGGAAAGCCCTTATTACTACTACATCCCCTTATTTTTTTATATATATATTTTTTATTTTATTTTTATTAATTTTCAAATGTCAGATGACTACAATGTTTACTCTTGTTCTTTTACTACATTTTATGTTATATGTAACATCCTTTGTATGTAACATGTAATCTTTCAACCAACCTTCAAAGCGTCAGTGTACCCGTACCCTAGACACAAAGAATCAAGACTCTTAAGTTTAAATAGAACAAAAAAGTGTAACATTTTTGGAAACATACTAAAATCGTCATCTCCGCAGTTCTTTGACAAAACGCAGTGAGGGAATATTGATATAGTTGTGTGTATATAATTGTACAATGACTCTAGGAATAAGGGTGCACGGATGCTAACAATGTTCAGGTAGGAGCATGTATTTGTAATTTATATTTTTATTTTCTATATCAAATGTGCTTTGTTTCTTTTAATGCTTGATAAAGTAGAAATAAATCTACGAAACGTTGCACAGAATGTAATTGTGTCTTTTCAAACCCCTCCCAAACCCACGAACCACCGGAAGTTAATTATGAAAAAATTAGAAGACAAAGTTCACGTCATGTTAATAATGAAACTAATATATCTTACGGGATGTTGGGGTAATTTAAACAGTGATTTATTGCACCAACTTCTATTTGAACATTGTAAATAAAGATATTTATAACCAGGCATTTTTATAACCACATAATAACACCAAAATAAAACTGTATAAAAAATAATGGTTTGAAAAATTAAATAGTAACATAAGCTCTCGCACTATCGATATCGCCGCTGGAACAAGCACTTTTCCGTTCGGAAAATATCAACTGGACCTCTTACTATGTCTCAAATGGCTGGGCATCCGTAGGAGGCGGAGTTTCACATAAATTCGCTATGCATGCGTTAGATAGGCACTATCGCATGTGGTGTAGGTTTATCTGGCTCAGTGGTATGATAGCGCAATTGGTTAGAGAAATGAGAGAGAGAGAGATCCAGAGGGGCATATTCGATCCCCGCTCGTACCATACCTTTGCTGTTATTCACAGTTTAAAAACGATCTGATAAAATGCTTTTATTCAAAATTAGGCTTATACTGGCATAACGTAAAAATTATAAATTTACTAATATGGACGGTATCTAATAGCAATGTCAGACTTGACCTCCAGTTTAGAATATTTGGCAGGATCAGCAATGGTTAGGATACTGGTGGGTTTGAATATGTACAAGTTCTAACGGATTGCTTATTAGTGGTATGATAGCGTTGTTAACATATGGGCTAGATATCCAGAGGTTCGGGTTCGATCCCCGCTCGTACCACAATTTTTGCTGATGATTAAATAAAAAACAAACTAGGTTTGACTATTCTATAACAATATGTTAAAAAAGAGATAAGGTCTAGTACATTTGTGGATTCAATAGGAATGCACTGTCTCTTATAGGAGGGTTTTTACCAAATCTTTTGGTTGTCTAGTATAAAATAGCACAAATCTGGTACATTTTCAATCTGTAAGATGGCACTTGTTTTATAAAATAATATTATACAGGGTTTTGCAATTAAAATAACATGCTCATTTCTTTACTTTTCAATTGATATTTATAGACCATGTTTAAAAGATAAGTAGAACCCATGTGTGTATGTATGCATATTAGATCTAGATTTTTGAGAAATAAGAGTTGTGGGGTCAAAAAGATGTAATCATTTTAATCTCAATCTTTGTGAATAAAGCAGACGCATACAAAGACCGATTATTTTCAGTTTGACAGACAATAATAAAAAAAAATTCGGTATTGACCTATACTCGGAACTCCTTTCGTAAAATTTTATTAGTTAATTGGTAATAATTTTATACACTATTTTATACCTCAATATTAGCTGTAATAATATATTCTATAACAAGCTTGGAAAACCATTTTTTTGAGATGAACGTAATAGTCACATGAGTGTAAAAAGTGTGAAAACCGAGGAATACCAAAAAAAGAACATATCCCAACAAGAGAAAAGGAAACTGATGTCATTGCTTACGTAAGACAGAAGAAGAAAATGTTCTCAAGATCATTGTAATTTATTACTTATTCAGTCTGTGAAACATAAAATAAACAATACTTCTCTTTTACGAGGGAAGTAATAAATCGACTTTACATATATTGTAGCTAGGGATTATGGAAAATTAATTTTCGGAGAATCTCTTGCTATAATTTAAAGAATTTATATGATATTTATGAGGCATTTAACATTTACCGTCAGTATTTTATTCTGTTGAAAAGAACGATTATTAAAAATTATTAAAAAGTATAATAAGAATCGTTTTACGATCTCTAGTAAACAACTAAAAATTATTTTTCGTTTTTTCATAACCTTAACATTAAATGAATGAGTTATTCACTCAAAAATATAATATAAAATCAACTATATGTGTTTAGTATCATCATTACACAGGAACCCCTGTGCAATACTTGACTAAACTGACACTATTTTTGCAGGTACATCATTTTATTATTTTGCATTACCCTATGTTTTATTCCAAGAGTATCTTGTAACTTTTGATTACAATTTTTTAAGTAAAAGTTTGTGTGTATTTTTTTTATACTTACGTTTATTTAATATGCTCTCAAATTAACATACAATCCACCAACTCTATTCGTAGGGTCGTTAAACAATATCCAAATGTTGCACATAACATTTTCTCTATATAACCAGTCTAATATAGTCTGCAATTAGAAGATTTAGATCCCTTTGTTTTGCTCTATAAAGCAATTTTAAATATCCTACATTTTTAAATTAAATTAATCTGCTCAGTTACTAGGGCTTGCTTAAAACGAAATTTAAAATTAGAAATTATAATTTCCTGCTGTAAAAGAAGCCAAGTAATTTTCTTCCATGAAAGAATTAAGCAAAAATAATGGCTTTTTACAATAAGGTTCCCGGCAATTAAAGTAAAACAAAAAGATATTTGAATAATTCAACAAAAGTGCGGTTTTTTTGAAAACGTATTTCATATTGCGAGGGAATTACGAGTTTGGAATTGCCTAAGAAAACATCTTTTCTTTTGTAAAAGGGAAATACTTGCTGTCTGATGAGCAGTGCAGGTTCGTTTGTCTTATTTTTTTTGTGTAATTCGAAACAACCTTAAATATTAAAAATTACCAATCGAAGTAGGTTAATAAAAAAATTAGCTAAGGGCGCTACGTTGATTTTTATATTTTATTGGAAAAACGCGACACCAAAAGAAATACATTCTAACCTCAACTACTCCATAAAGAAATCTGAAGCATAATTAGGTGAGCCTACCGGCGTCAGATGAGCGGTTTGGAAAATTAAATTACAAAATAGGGAAAATTTTCTTTATACATACATATATATATATGAGGATGCTTGCAAATATAATAATATAAATACTCTTGTGAATATAATTTTAAGTTAGTAGTAGAAATAGCTAGTAATGCTGTCAGTTTGATATTTGAATTTTAATTTAATTGTTTTAATATTTTTGTAATTAGGTAAAGTTTGTGTTTTATAAATAAAATCATTTTTTAAAATGTGATTTTTGAAGTTGTCGTGATAACAATTGGCGCTGTCGTGGTAGGATTCGTCAACGTCAACAGAACAGGAGAACTCCAACTGTGACGGCGGATTCATCCCTCATTCCCGAAAAAAGAACCAACCCTCTCAAGAGAAGAGTCCTCACTCGACGACAGGAACGGAAGGAACACCAAGTGAAGCCCCTGGTTGCCCAAAGTCGAGAACAAGACAATTCTTGCATCTTGGAGTGTTTTCGTAAGTAACGAATCATCTCTTTTATTTTTAAAATTGAATTTTGTGTTTTGAAGTGATTTTTGTTGAATTTCGGTTCGAAAATCTGATATTTCCTTGTTAGTTATTGCTTATTTCTTTTATATCGAATAATATTTTTAGAAAAATGCCTGATACACGCTCTCAAACTAGTAGCGCAGCTACTGCCACTGTGGCACAAGATTCAAAAAATACTGATATTGTCCATAGGCCTAAGTTTAATTGTTTTCGAGATATTGACATTTAAAAACTGGGATTTTCAATTTTGAACAGATGTAGAGTCTAAACGGTTCAAATTACAAAACGGTTTGTACTTTCCTGATTTAGTTTCTTAGTCTACCATATAATTCTTCTCTATTTCTAACCGGTGCCAAGATATCAACCGAGAACACACTATGGGGACACCTTATGTATATTAGAAGTATTTTTCATATTTTATTAATTATAGGTATACTATTTGCAGTAAACACAATTATTTAATAATAGGAAATAATTCAGCACACAATTTATGCTTAAGAAATTAAAAATTCAGTTAATAATTTTTTCATTTTTTTATACAGCTTTTCGTGGGGGTCCATTTCAGAATGGCTTAATTTCTTTCTTTACCACTTCATTTAAATATTTCATTTTTATAAATAACCTTCGTTTTAAGAACACTAAAATGTCTTAAAACTACAACTATAGCAACGAAAACGTCAAGCTGAATAAGCAATAAACTGGCCACCTTTTCAGATGGGGTCGCCAGTCGACGTCACGACCTCCGCCTCACCCGCGCGTCTCCTTCGCCCGATAGCTACTCAGCGAGATGTTAATGGGCCTTGACTATTAGGTTCTTAATGCATTTTAGATCTGATGATGCCTGTTTGTTTGGCGAAACACGTGTAATCGTAGCATTTTCATCTATTAAACCACTTGACTGTGACCGAGACATTCTTTTTCTTTTCAGCATATGTTAAACCAGGTATTATTACTTCTTCCATAAAATATATAGTTTCAAGTAACTGAATTCAAATAAAAAATTAAAATTAGTATGCGCATATTACTTGTCCAAATTACACCAATAAGTTAATAATTAACTGATCAAATTAATAAGTGAAAAATAAAAGTGTCAAAAAAGTTAGCGATAATTTAGCCGTCAAATTTTGACTTACAAGCATTGTTCATAAATAAACTAAAGAAATTAACGTGAAATGTTTATCAAAAAACCTAGATTTGTTATAAGACCTCCCAATATAACTCACCACGAGCCGCCACTGCTTTAAACTGCCACAAATTAAAAGTGCAACTGAAAATAGTATTTCCATAAATACAGAAAAGTTCAAGCGGTGAGTATGGATACAGTTTTTACTATTTTGTCAGAATAGTACACCTCTCTAAGCAAAGTAAACGGAATCCTCGCAAATTGGGCCTTTCATATGAGAAAAATGAACGGAGATGATTACAAAGAATCGGTAATCAAGAAAATGAGGGACAACACGACAAAACCAGTTGAAGAACTTTAAGAAATGATACATATCATTTGATCTTTTTAAAATCATAAGATTTGAGTCACCTTAAATTGCTCGAGATGCTAAACGTCGTAATCTACAAGGAAATGTTGAGAAAAAAGAGAAAGTTGAGCGCCCTTGTCACATCACTCACTCAATTTCTGGAAAGAATATAACCCGGAGGGCCTTCAAAGAATTTTATCATATTGTTGCTGTTGAATTAGCCTGTCATGGTGGTGAAGTATCAAATTGCCTTATTTCCCATTCTAAAAAGGAAAAATACAACTCACATATTTATAGTGTTTAAAATTCTTCTTTGTGAATTTGTAAAGATTCTGGTTTTCAGTCTCTCTCTAACATATCATCATTAATCTTTTGTGCAAACATTAAGTGTGATACATCCTTGATTTTAGAGGCGCTTGTTAAAAATGAAATCAAAAATCCAATTGATAGTGAGATCTCGAAGAAGAAACCTCGGAGTTTAAATCTGAGTGCACTCTCTTGTAGAAGAGAAAAAGCAACATGAAAAAAAAAATAAAAATGAGGATTTTGCGTTTTTTACAGATATCTTCGGGAGTAGCCGGAATTTTCGACAGTAAATTGCGCAACTTTGCTCTAATTTAATCAACACCGTATCTCTTACGGTTTTGTGATGCCAATGATATTCCTTTGAATTTGTAACAACCTATATACCAAGATTTTTGATTTTATAATTTTGATTATGTTTTCTAGGATTTTTGATTTTATCTTTTCAACAAGTAATATTTATGTTGTCAAATTGTGACCCAATCCACAGAAAATGCGACTTTCTTTTCATTATTATATTAATAAAATTGCAATTAGATTAAAATATTTTTTATAACTACATAGTTTCCTAACTGAATAATTGTTTTAAATACCTAAAACCGCCAATAAGCCTGTTATGGTTACACGCGACCGACCATTCTAAATGACTACGACAAGACCTTGAATTCCATTGGGCGCTCGCTAATTACAACACAACTTGTTCATTGTGCTTTCTATTGTTTTTGGATGCGTTCGAATTCCCGTTCAGACGGATGACTTTTTTTAACAAAACTTTTAATTAATAAAAATGCGGATTGGGTTAGGTTGGGATTGGTTAGGTCTGCGCACGCGTCGCGTGCCAGGAAAATTCTGAGTCTATTTTAAAACAACAACATCTACCACTATATAATCACACTGAGAAATTAATTTTTAGAAAACAAGATGTCATGCGCGGTTTCAGACACCAATTTTACTTTGGTAACTAGCATATTATTGCTCTGCTGCGCCAATGTATTCATTACATCATTAGTGAGGTAATGTGCTAGTTACCGAATTTAAATTAGTGGGTCAAGCGTACATTACTGCACAATTGTAGAAAAAGTTTTTTCGAGTAACCCAACAAATCATCTTTACACACCTCAAATACAAAACGTCTTGATGTACCAATACGCACAAAAAATGATATAAAATATTTCTCCACATTCCATATAAAAAGATTTATTTTTTTAGATTGCATTGGATTACAGTAAAAAGTTTCTATTTTTATTTCTCATAGGCTTTTAGCCAATTTCTCGAGGCTTTTAAAGTTACCGAGCATTTGCACAAATATTTTCCCGTGCGTTAAATTATCTAGAAAACAGTCTTTAATATATCTTTATTATTGTAATAATACCGCCACAAATTTATATAAATCCAGCCTGCTCGTTTTGCTTTCCATTTTTCATCCGGAGCTCTGCAAGATGTTCCCTTTTAGCTAAGTGTTTTGCAGAAAGGAATGAAACCACACTTATACACGGCTCTTGTTCGAGCAATAACATTAATTTCGGCCCTCCAAGGGAGTTTCTTGGGACACTAACTAGTTTAAATGAAAGGAAATACTCGGCCAATTTAATTCAAGTTTGTTAAATGTTGAGTGGCTTTCTCAAGTGATTTTTCGGCGAATTTTTGGTCTCTAACTTTAATTCTTCAGGTTGAAATAATGGACTACTTTTCAGTATTAGTCATAGACTATAGTTGCTGATATTTATTTCGGTTAATGTTATTGATTAATCTTAATTCTGATTTAATTTTCAATTTTATATTAGGATGTTGTAGGTTCAGATGATCAAGAAACAGGGAGGCTTTTGGTTTTAATGGAGATGACTTTAAGACTTCATCCTCAAAAGCTTCCATGACTACCACGAGTGACAGCGGAGATCGTATGGCTGCTCCTAAGGTTTGTTCATAAAAAGTTCCTTGAAAAACGAAATAGTTAAGCTCGAAGTGAGTTGTCCATATTATTATGGTGAAATAAGTCTGATATTATGGAAATTGAATCATTAACAGACACATTCGTATATACATCGATTTTATATCGAAACTGATTAAGATATCTTTCGAATCTAATCGGTTTGCTTTTATTTTCTCTACAAAATGCATAGATTTTCTAATATATGAATATCTCTATCCTGTAAAATTATTAAGAATATTTGAATGATATTTACCGACTTTCTAAGTTGGCGATCCTATTTCACTGACAATAGGTTGAAGTGCTACATTAACCTTGTGTATTTTAGATAGTCCGCAGGGCCGCAGGATCTTTCAACTGCTTGGCCGTAACGTCTTCTTCTCCTCTACTGGCAGGTCGAATGCGTTTATAAGGTTGGTTATCCTTCTCTCGATCTTGTTGGTCGGGTCTGCTTGGATTGCTATGTAGCTGTTGCTCGAAATTAGTTAGATTTTCTTTACGAATTGTGTTTTGCCCATGACGACAGTCGCATATTTCTTGTTTGCTGGAAGGACCAAAATGTCTGTACTTCTGTTTAAATCTTTTTGTCGCCTTTTTGCCCGCAACTTTGACTTAAGAATTTTTGATGATCTTGGCTGATTATTACTCCAGCTTCTTCTGCTAAAAGTCTTCTAATTGTGGCCTCGATGGATGACACTCTAACTTCTACGGATATTTCTCTTGGTACGTACAAGTTTTGCCCTTTGGAGAGTACGGATTGTTCTGCTTCAGTAAGGGCTTTGGAAGACAGATTTATTACGGTAATCTGTGGTGGTTTTATTGGTCTTAGGTTGACCAGAAGTCCTTCGAACTTCTCCTGCTGCTTAATGGTAACCGCCTGATATAATCATTTCTGCTTAAGCATTGTTAATGTCATAGGGACTTCTAAATATATGTTCACTTTCTCTTAGTACTGTTACTCTGTTATAAAATTCTTTACAATCTTCTTACATTACAGAAAAACTTACTTAAGCTTTAAGAAGGAATGGAGATTGGATATGGATGAACGATCAATTAGAAAATATATTAATCCTTCTCCACGAAATGAAACCAATAGGAACTGTAGTTCTTCCAATCATAATATATAAAGATAAATATATTTATTTCGTTAACAATAATATTATACCCAAAACCCGGTGCGGATTTAGAAAGAAACTTGGTACTACAGTAGCTCTTGTTAACGTAATAGATGATATTGTTCGGGCTTGTGACAAGCAAATGAATAGTTTGTTAGTACTGCTCGACTTTTCAAAATCTTTCGACACTATTAATCATGAACTGCTTGTTTCTAAGTTGAAATATTATGGTTTTGAAAATGAATCTTTTCTTCTTAAGTCATACTTATCTAACAGATTTCAAGCTATATTTTCTAATAATAAATATTCTGATCAAGTTAAGTTACTTTCTGGTGTACCTCAAGGTTCAATTTTAGGTCCGTAACCCTTTCTTATTTATACCTCGGATATACTAAAATCTTTAACTTTTTGTCAGGTCCAAGCATTTGCCGATGATACACAAATATATTGAAGTTTTTATTCTAATAATTACATAGAAATTGAGACCGATATAAATCATGACCTAAAAATTTTAAGTGAACTCTCACAAAGCAACAACTTGCATTTAAATCCATCTAAATCGTGTCGTTTAATTTTTGGAAATAATAATAAAGTTAATTTTCTGAAAAACTCTCTTAATATATTAATAAACGACTCAAAACTAAATTTTGTTGATTGTGCGAAAAATTTGGATTTACTGTTGGATACTAGACTTAGATTAAGGACCACCTTAAAAAAATGTTTCAAAAAACTTACCTGTCATTAAAAATGTTATATAATAACAGACTTATATTAAATAGGAATTTAATAAGACATTTATGTGTATCCCTTGTTTTGTACAATTTTAATTACTGTGACTTTTTCTATGGATTTTGTTTGGATCAAGAGAGTAAAACTCGAATTCAAAAAGTCCAAAATGCCTGCGTGCGATTTATGTACAGTGTAAGAAAATATGAACATATATCACATCTATTTAAGGAAATTAACTGATTATGAATGGATGCTCGACAAAAACTTCACTTTTCTCCTTCTTCAGTTCGATAACGGTTGCTATTTCGTAGTGATATTCATAATGTTAACGTTATAATCAGACAGGGCTTGACTTGACCAGAGCGCCATTTTTCAGCGTGTAATTTCTTATAATGCTGTAAAATTCTATAATTTATTACCATTTGAATTTTTAGATTTTAAGTTTGATTTGTTTAAATTCAAATACAAAATACATCTAAAGAATTTGCAGAAAAAAAACTGATTTTGTATTAATTGATATTTTTTAAATTCACACTTAAATATATTATTATTACTTACAAAGCAAAAATAGTTTTTTCTGTTCAGTCAGGTATATTTATTGAAGCTATTGATTTTTTTATTTAAGGCAAATCATTAACTGTCCTATTAAATGTTAGAAGCTTTTTTTTGTTTTGGTTAGTGCTTACTGTTACATTCTCGCCAAGGAAATTTGTAAATTAATAATTAGTTTGTCCCTGTCTGGTTGAGTTAAGTACTTACTACACTTACTAGCTATTAAAGCTAGACTACGCCAGGCTTTGACAATCCATTTCTTTTTATATAATACATTGTACATCTTTTGGAATAAAATGCATTTATTATTATTACATTATTATTATAAAATTGGACAATGTTTGCGATCGCCAAAGCATATTAATCTTTCCCAAACGGAAGGAGTATATGCAATTTCTTGTTGCGGTGTCTATATTGGAAAAACTGGACGATCCATATCAACTAGGCTTAAGGAACATGAACGAATCTGCTGTATCTGAACACTAACATTCTACTCGACATGACATAAATGTAAAAGAAATCCAAGTTCTTGCATCAGTCTCGGGATTCTATAAATATAAAGTTGGAGAGATTTTAATAGAGATACGGGCTTCAGTCTACATCATACTTGGAATCCTATCGTTACACCAGGTCACGGTTGCAGCTAGCCGGACTAGATCCCTGAAAATACTTCGTACAATCGAAGGCGAAACGTCAAAAAATGATTTCATTTTGACACAGTCTAATCCCAAGAATCATGATTTATTAATTGATCATAGTCTTGATGGCTTTCGTTTTATAGTAATTTCTAGTATTAGTCAGGGACAATAGTTGCTGATATTTATTTCGGAGAATATTATTGACGAAAGACATAATTGTTTGATTTAATTTTAACAAAATATTTGGTTTCCAAAAGAATAAAGTCTTAAGGTAAGTATTAATTTACCGGTACAACGTGCTCAATTTTATTATTAACTCCTTCATACTAAGGGATGTCAACAGCCAAAAGTGTGCATAAAATATCAGAAGTGATACCCGCAAGAAAAGTGTCTGGTGACATTTACTGTGATGTTTAATAAATTAAAACTCTTTGATGAGTTACTTACTAAGAGTAACAACCTGTTTGTAACTTTTAGTATTTATCTGCCCTTTATTCGTTCATAAAAAAGAATCTTAATTAGATTTGGCGTTTATAACTTAAGAAGATGAGTAAATAGCAATTAAAATTTACCGGATGAGTCTAGCGAACGAGACCGAAAAAAGAAATTGGATAATGGTCTTGGGAATGAAACTGCCATATAGAGAGGCGGAAGATAATTTCTGTTGTGTTTTTTGTTCTTAGGTGATTTGGCTTTACCAGGGAAACTTTAAATTAAATTAAATTCTTTATTGGGTGCTGTATTGTGGAAAAGCCATTTTCGAGTTCCTTTGAGACGAAATCATAACAATATGCTACATTTTTCTTTCATATTTTTTGTATTAACATTACTTTATTGTTAAAAAAAACGGTTTTTGGAACAGCGTTTATAATAAATGTATTTAAAATACCAAGTAGCTTTTAAGGTAGCTTGAGTTCAAAAAGCTTAAATTTAAAGTTATATAGGATATATGTTTAAAAAGTGCATGTTTTAGGAACAATTGGATGTTGAGCTTTCCTATCACAATTCATGGTTTAAACGCATGTTAATTTGTATTCTTGATTCTCTATTAATATAGATGATTTTTATATGAAGTGCTAAAAATAGATAGATCCTTCCAGTTGGTTAATGACCCCCAAAAATATTCAGAAAATAAATTATTCGTTTGACCGTCCCTCCTAATAGTTGTAATAAAACGCGAACCTTGGGAAAAGTTAAATACGCTACACTATTAGCCGCGCGCTTTCGTTTGAATGGTCTCGTTTCGTTCTTTAGGCATAATAAAATACGCTATACCAAGCTAGGCTGGGTAGTCCGAATTGCCCTGATTACCTTAAAGATTGACGAAAGTACCCGAAGATTTCACAGCTACCGAGCAGCAGCCGAACGTGATAGCAAATGGAATGTGAAATCGCGATTTGGGTCAACAGCCGGTCTCTGTTCATAATTCGATCGATCGGTCGAGGCATGTGGAAGATCAATTGTTCAGAACTCGATATTGTTTTGGACGTTTTTAATCGATAAAAATTGATTTATATACTGTTTTTGTAATATATATTTTTTTATTTTTATGATCCATGTGTGTGTTGGAAATATTCCGGAAATAAAATGTTGGTAGTGACTAGTGCAAGAAATAAACAACTAAAAAGTGCTTACGAACTTAATTTTGCAAAAATAACCAATTTCAAGGTATCTATGTCTGAGTTATGAAAGAGTGCTAACGAACTTAATTTTGAGAAAATAACCGAATTCAAGGTAAGTGGTCGCAATTTGTCAACATTGTATACGACAAACTAATAAAGACAAAAATAAAGAGGTTCATCGAAACTTTCACAAAAGTATGTACGATTTAGCTAACTGGATATGTGGTTGTGAAGTCTCTAACTCATTTTACTGTTATGCTTGTTTGTTGTTTTCTAAGGACTCGTCGGACTCATTGTGGTGCAAAACCGGTGTTAAAGATTTAAAACACTTAAAAGAAAAAAATAAAAAAAATGCGTTTTTCTGCAGATCACATGAAATGTTCGGTGAACTATGCTACGGTCAGAAGTGTTGATATTCGCACTCAGCTATACACAGCTTATAGAAAATCCCTTAGAGATTTTAAAGAAAATGTATCAAAAAATCGTTATATTTTAAACAAAATTATAGATTGTGTAAACATTTGTGGGGCATTCCAGCTGGCACTACGTGGCCATGATAAAACGGCTTTGTTTAAAAATCCAGGGGTTTTTCGAGGGCTTATAAATTTTGTTGGGGAGTTGGGCCATTATTAACTATTCGCTTTAACAATGTTAAGTATCGAGAAATCGTTTATAAAAGGAATGTGTGTGCAATTTTAACGAACGTGTCATTCAGTATTTTTCCGATTGTAAAGAACGAAGGGTAGACCTGAACTTAAAGAGAATTTAAAGATAAGATATTTATTTTTTATAGTATGCCTATTTTTAAATTTGTTATTGACCTCCCAATATAATTCACCACGAGCCGCCACTGAAATAGGACTTAGTATGAAGCCACATTTCTTGGTCAAGAAAGTCCCGTTAGGTGTTCTTATACAATCTGGATTTTAAAACTAATCGAATTTTAGTAAGTGTCAATTACAGGGTGTTAAAGAAAGTCTTGCGTAATGGATAAAGTTTGTTTAAGAACTGAAGCTCAAGTCGTCAGTGAACTATTTGCTAGGCAAGTTTTATTAGTCAGTAAGACCGATCATATCACTGGAATTTTGAGATTTTTTTCGTGTTTTCTTAAATATTTCGATAACCTAAATTTATCGAAATAATGCTTTCGTCACCATTTACCTGTATGTTTCAAGTTTGTCTTATTTTTCAGCTACACCACTATGATATATTGATTTAAAAAACTCTACAAAAAACGTTAAAATACTTTCTAGGGGTAGTGGAAATTCAACAACTGTTTCTCAAGGAGATGTAGCCCGAACAATGGCATCCTGAACAAAGTATTTTACCCGTGAAAAAATCAACCCCCGAGATGTTTTCAGATCTTTACGTTTCAGGGTCCCTAGATGCCAAAAAATATGTTTTCTCAATTCCGTCGGTCTATCTGTCTGTCGGTCTGTCTGTTCGCGGCATAGATATAAAACTGAAAAATTAAGGGTCATATGGGGATGACCTGGTAACATTTTGGTAAAAATCCAGTAAGACAATACAAAATGGCGGCCTAGTGAAATGTAAAAAAAATTATTACTAAAAAACTACTTCTTCGAATTACCCAAATTTTGCACAAAAATAAAGTATTAAGTAAAAATCAACTGGTAAAATTTTGGCTCGAATCCAAGATGGATAATAGCAATAGGATCGTTAACGAAAACCATTTAGAAACTGAATATCTGGGAAATATCTGCGGACCAACGGAGTAGGTGAAGACTGATAATATGGGTTCCAGACAGAATATAGAATCAATGCGTGCCCTGAGAATGCAACAATAAAGTTGCAAAACGTCGAAAATTGTTTGTTTTTTTTTACTAGATCCTAACCTTAAATAATATTTATATAACAACAAGAGGATCGTTAAAAAAAGCTTTTTAGAGAGTTAATAATAATAATAATAATAAAAACTAATTATCCAATTTATCACAAATGTTGCACAAAAATAAAGTATTACATAGGAATGAACTGGTAATATTTTGATATGAATCCAAGATAGCAAAACAAAATAGCGGCCTACTAAAATATTTAAAAAATCAACCTGAAAATATTATTCATTAAATTAATTTAAATTTTTATGCAAGAGTTAGGTGTGATTTAGAGATAAATTGGTAAAATTGTGGTACGAATTTAAAATGGTGAAACAAAATTGCGACCAAATAAAATGTTAAAAAAATCTTATTCAATCGATTAAGAAATCGTGGTTCTTGGGATTAGACCGTGTCAAATTGGAATTACTATCCGACGTTTCGCCTTCGATTGCACGAGGCATCTTCAGGAATCTTTACTTCATGAGATCTCAACATTGAATGAGCTCGAAGAGATACAGTCGGGCTTTTATACCCGACTTGTGCTTGCCGAACCGTGACCCTGTGTTAAGATCGGTTTCCACTTGTGATGTAGACCGTAACCCGTATCTCTATTGAAATTTTTTGTATGTTTAAATATTTCAATAGATTCTCTAACTTTTCCTTTATAAAAACCTGGAACCGATGCTAGAACCTTGGTTTCCTTTACACTTATGAAATGGCCAGTGTTATGCTGGTGTTCAGCTAGAACAGATTGAACAATTTGTTTCTTTTTAACACATCGTTCATGTTTCTTAAGTCTAGTTGATATTTGTTTGGAAAGGTACAAGATCTTTCGGGGATCGCAAGCATTGTCCAATCTTCTTACGTGTATTGAAGATTGTACGTATGCTGGACCGCCGAAGTAATCGTCCTATTTTGTCTGTAGTGCCATGTATGTAGGGAAGAACAACACTACCTAAGGGTGGCTCTTTATCATTCTCCTTTGGCGGAGTTGATTTACTATGTCTTTTAATTGAACGCGTAATCTCTATAGTGCAATAGCCATTCCCTCTGAGAGCTTCGATCAGTTTCGATGTTTCCGATGTTAAAGAATCTTGATCAGAAATCGAAATAGCTCTGAATACTAGTGAGTTAATAACAGATTTCTTTTGTGCTGGACGGTGACGAGAATTTGTGTTTAAGTATATATTTGTATGCGTCGGTTTTCTATACACAGAATGTCCTAATATACCATTTTCCTTCCTTTGAACACATACATCTAGAAAGGGAATTGTTCCATTAGATTCAATTTCCATCGTGAATTTGATATTATGATGTTGCTGATTAAGGTGGTCCAGAAATATGAGGAGATTATCCTGTCCATGAGGCCAAACAACAAAAGTATCATCTACATATCTAAACCAGTGCTTCGGTTTTAGTGGAGCGGATGTTAGAGCAATATCCTCAAAGGCTTCCATAAAGATATTCTCTACTACACGTGATAGAGGAGATCCCATAGCTGCCCCTGAAGTTGGTTTATAAAAAGTTCCTTGAAAAATGAAACAAGTAGATGTAAGACAAGCTTCCACTAGGTCTATTAAGTTCTTATCAAGATTATTGTTATCGAGTATGTCTGATATAAAGAGCCACCATTAGGTAGTGTTGTTCTTCCCTACATACATGGCACTACAGACAAAATAGGGCGATTACTTCGGCGGTCCAACATACGTACAATCTTCAATACGCATAAGAAGATTGGACAATGCTTGCGATTCCCGAAAGATCTTGTACCTTTCCAAACAGATGGGGTATATAAAATTCCTTGCTCCTGTGGAGAAGTGTATGTGGGAGAAACAGGACGCTCAATATCAACTAGACTAGAGGAACATGAACGATGTATTAAAAAGAAACAAATTGTTCAATCTGCTGTAGCTGAACACCAGCATAACACTGGCCATTTCATAAATGTAAAGGAAACCAAGGTTCTAGCATCGGTTCCAGGTTTTAATAAAGGAAAAGTTAGAGAATCTATTGAAATATTTAAACATACAAAAAATTTCAATAGAGATACGGGTTACGGTCTACATCACACGTGGAAACCGATCTTAGCACAGGGTCATGGTTCGGCGAGCACAAGTCGGGTATAAAAGCCCGCCTGAATCTCTTCGAGCTCATTCAGTGTTCAGATCTCGTGGAGTAAATATCCCTGAAGATGCCTCGTGCAATCGAAGGCGAAACGTCGGATAGTAATTCCAATTTGACACGGTCTAATCCCAGTCTAGAACCATGATTTCTTAATTGACCAAAGCCGTGAAAGCTTCCGTTCTATCTTATTCAATCGAGTTTAAATTTTGCAGAAAAATTAAGTTTATATTAAAATGTAATTAAGTTTTGCTGAAAATTTAAATGGGCTAAACTGGTACGAATTTAATATGATGTAACAAAGTGGCGGTATCTGTCAATGTAAAAACTACGTACTGAATTTATTTTAAATTAAGCCCAAAATTCAAGTGTGGCGAAGAGAGAAAGAAACTGGTAAAATATTGGTAGGAATCCAATAAGATGGAACAAAATGGCGCCCAATAAAAATGCTTGAAAAGACAGTATATGTAACCCATATTATATACTGTGACTATGTACTGAACTAAATTGGGTCACACTTCACTATTCCTAACAAATGAATAAAATATTATAACGAGGGAAGTTCTGGTAAAGGAAATGTACCGATTTTTTTTACTCGATCCTCACCCCATATAATACACCACTCTAACATAACAACAAGAGGTTCGTTAACGAAAACCATATAGAAACTTTATATTTAAAACCTGAGAGAGTGTTTTTTTACAATTAAAAACATTTTAATGAAAAAGCTAAAGGTAACGAACTGTGAAGATATGTAAAACCTGAGTGAGTGATTTTTTTCACCTTTACAAGCATTTTTTTGGCCGCCATTTTGTTCGTCTATCTTGAATTAGTACCACAATTTTACTAGTTGACCCCTATACTACAATTAGTTATGGCACACAATTAGAAATTAATCCAATAAGTAGTCTTTCAGGCTGAATTATTAAATATTTTATTAAGTCGCCATTTTGTTCCGCCATATTGGACTCATACCAAAATTGACCAGTTGATTCCAACATAATACTTTATTGTTTTTACAAAATTTTATATAAATTGGATAGGTAGTTTTTTAATTATAATTTTTTTAACATTCCACTAGGCCGCCATTTTGTTTTGCTATAATGGATTTTTATTGGATATTACCAAGTCACCCCCCCAGTAAACTGGATGATTAGCTTTTTTGTTAATAATTTTTTAAAATTTCACTAGGCCACCATATGACCTTTAATTTGTGACCAAGATTTGAAGTCAATGGGGTAAGTAGTTTTTTAGCAATGCCGCAGACTGACAGACCGACGAATTTGGGGAAACATGTTTTGGGATCTAGGGACGCTAAAACGTGAAGATATATAAAACCTGGAAAGGTGATTTTTTCACCATTACAAACATTTTATCTGGCCTCCATTTTGTTCCGATATCTACTACAATTTTACTCGTTGCACACAATTTGAAATCAATCCAGTAGGTGGTTCTTTTCCGGCTTATTTTTTAAATGTTTTACTAGGGCGCCATTTTGTTTCGCCATCTTGGATTCGTACCAAAATTGTATCAGATGTTTTCTAGATAATATTTAATTTATGTGTAAAATTTCAAAACTTGGATAGGTAGTTTTTGAGTAATATTTTTTATAACATTTCATTACACCGCCATTTTGATTTTTAGCAATATATTACCAGGTCATTTAATTTTCGTCCAAAATTTGTTAATCAAGTAAGTAGTTTTTAGCTATGCAGTGAACAAGCAGAGAGAAACAGACGGACAGACAAACAGACCGCGCGGCGCGGCACCCCGTCTGAATTGAGGAAGAATGTTTTTTTGGTATCTAGGAACCCTAAAATGTGAAGATCTGTAAAAATCTGAGAGAATGATTTTTCACGATTACAATACTTTCTTTTTATGAATGAAGTAAAAGTATTTTTGTATACTTAAAAATTCTTTTTTACTCGCTGTGTGTAATAAATATAAATATTGAAAAAATTAATATTTTGGTTTAACCTCGAAAGTAGAGTCTTCTCAAAACGTGAATAAAAACAATACCTTTAGTTGTATCATGTAATAATTTGCAATGATTTATTCACCTTTTTGCAATAATTATTATATTTTAACCCGCTTTTTATAACATATATGAATATAAAATTTTACATTTTACCACACAAGATAAATCTTATTCGTGGATAAGTTTTGCCCTTGTAACTCCCTAGAGATTTCACAGCCTTATATTTAATAAGGTCTATATATATTCGGAGATAAAAATAACAGGAAGTAATCCTAGAGGTAATAAAAATTTGCTTCTAATTCGCAAGGCTATGTCTCGGACCACAAATTAAGAAAACGACCCGTATGAGGTTTTGCCAAGCTATCTGTCCGGCGGATTTGGGTAAAAACCTCCAAAAACGAATGACAATAGTTTGTCATTGGACATGGGCGTCGAGATACCCGATCTATATAAGCAAGCATTATTATATGGCAGATATCTGTTTTAAATGTTTAGTAATACAATTTTCATAATAAGAAGTATGGCCTAATCTGAATGAATAATCTCCATCTGTTTATTGAATTTGAAAGGGATTTGCCAAAATTAAATGTTTAATATTCGGTGTTTCTCCACAAAAGTATACGGTCCTTCTTTCTTTATGGAGAACATTGTGTTTGGAGTTTAGAATTATAGTAACTGTTATGTTATAAATTGTTTTTAAAACTATTTTTTGGGTATTTCGCCTTAAACAAAATTTGAACTCAAAAGAAATTAATTACCTAAAAAAATCAATAGGCTGTCTTAATTAAGTTTTGGGTCCACTATGAAGGTACGCGAGGACGGACACTGAATAATGTTTGTTTTCTAGATGTTCCAGGGGATAGTTTACCCCCGTCTTCAGCAAATCTACAAACAAAAAACTAAAAGCAGATTATGTCTTATGTTTAGTATTAGAAATATAACCAGAATGGCTAATCTCTGACAAAATGTCAATGAATGTCAATTTAAAGGTGTTATTTTTAATTATTAGAATAATTATTTTTATCTGAAAATAGAAGAAAATGCAATAATTAAAGACATATACTTACAACAAGATGGCGCCCGAGCATAATATTTAAATATTATAAGAAATTCATAGGATCGAGTTTTCCAAACAGGTGAATAGACTGGGAAGTCTTATATCATGGCCAAATCGTGTAAAAAAGTATATAATTACCAAAAATACCCTTTAAACATATTTTTTTTTTAAATTGTTGAATTTTGAACAATAATTTATTTGTAGAATTTCAAAGTTCCGTTAGTTTATGTTCATTATCATAAAGTAAAGTTTTATAAGTTCGTTGAATCCCAGTGTTCAATTCTACTGTCAGCGATGTGGCCGTTGTTGAGTAGATGTTTTTTAAAGTCAAATTAGACAGCAGATATGTTTTTTATTCTCTAAATTTAGATTGTCTCGATACTTTAGTAAGAAAAAATCGGTAAATTTCCTTTACTACCCTCGATATGTTTTTTTCCATATGTTAGGAACAGCGAAATGTGACATTTAGTACATAATCACATTATATATGTGTTACATATTTAATATCTTTTCAAACATTTTTATTGGGCACCATTTTGTTCCATCATATTGGATTCCATATTAACTTCGTACCACAACTTTACCAATTTATCTCTAAATCACTCTTAATTCTTGCACAAAAATTGAAATTAATTTAATAAACAATATTATTATATTATTCATATCAAAATATTACCAGCGCATTCCTATGCAACACTTGATATTTGTGCAAAATTTGAGGTAAATTGGATAATTAGTTTTTTTAGTAACAATTTTTTTAACTTTATAAACCGTTTTCCTCCGTTTAGAGTGGTGTAATATTTGGGGTTAGGATCGAGTAAAAAAAACAAATATCAGTTTTTAAATAATCGATGATTCGCAACTTAATTGTTACATCGTCGAGACACATAGATTTTATATCCTGCATGAAATCCATGTTATCAGGCTTTACCTGCTCCGTTAGTATGCAGATATTTCATAATCCCAAATAATACATCACTCTAACATAACAACAAGAAGATCGTTATCTAAAACTGTTTAGAAATTTAATATTTGGGAAATATGTGCGACTCAGTGGAGTAGGTAAAGACTGATATTATGGATTTCATGCAGGATATAAAATCTATATATGTGTCCTGAAAATCCAACAGTATAGTTGCAAAACGTCAACAATTCAAAAAAAGACTTTTGATTTTTTACTGGATCCAAATAAAACACCATTCTAACAAAAAAACAAAAGGATCGTTACGAAAACCATTTAGAAAGTTAATGTCTGGGAAACATCTGCTGGCCAACCAGTAGGTAAAGACTGATAATATGGGTTTCATGCAGAATATAGCAACCTCTTGAACTCTCTCTTTTTTCAAAACATGGAATAACTCTAATTGCTTCTGGCAAATGATTAAACACTTTTTTACTACTATATATAACAGAATTTTTGATTAGAGACGTTGAGGCAGTGGCGGCTCCTCCATTAAGTCAAATGGTTAATGACCCCCCAATAAATATTCCCAAATAGAAACAAATAAACAAAATAATACATAATTTATATTTTTTAAATTTGGAAATTCCCTCTATTATTCTAAGCGTATAAACTCGACGACCGTTCTCTTAATTCCTTTACTATCCATGTCTCGGAACAGTGATGCCAGTTTGGGGTTTCCCCCCTAAATTTGAGGGTTTTTTAAGGTGTTGGGGGAAATTTTGGGGGGACAAAGTTTTCGGGGGTTTTTTTGGGGTGAAGAAAAAACGAAATGGAGGCTAATTTTTATTTACAGTTGTATATTAGATTTTTAGTCAGACAAAACTCCGTCCAAATGCCGGATGAGTTGGCAAATCGTACAGCATAGAACGCAAAAACACAAAAAGAACGGTGAAAGGAAAGAACCAACGAACAATTGTTCAAGTGCGAATTAGCGAATCTCATTTGTAGAAAAGTGCTCATAGTGTATCTGCGTCCTTGCCTATCGAGCAACATAAAAATAGGATGCCAATACATTCAGTTTGTACTTTTTATACCAATAGAAAATTACTACAATATTGATTGATTTCGATCTATATCAAATTATCAATTATTACTTTGACGTGGTGATTAAAAAATAGAAATGGAACGAGGTAAAGCAAAGTATGTGAAAAAGTTTAGGAAGGATTGGGAAACTGAATCGATATTCAAAGGTTTGACAGTTTATTTTAAAGTTTTAAATATAAATAAATATTTTTTATTTCTTCACAATATATGTGGTGATGAAATAGTTTCGAGTAATTGATATCGTCTTAAGCATAAGCATATGATTTTATAACTGAATCTATAGTTACAAACCTAAACTATTTAGTCACCACATATATCCCGCTCAGACCTCTTGACGTAAAAAGCTAAATTTTGGCATACAGGTTAATTGTACGTTGTGCGCTTTAAAGGTTTGATAAGCCGAGATTTTCATGGGGATGAAATCGCCCTGAAAATATTATATTCTATTTCATTTAAAAAACGGTTAATTTTTCGAAAAAAGAAAGGCTTAAACAAGTGTAATGTAGATTACTTTTTACATATTTTAAGATGTTATAATAATGTATACAAGGTATTATAAAAAACGGATCTTAACAGTAGGATTATAAAAGTGAGGGAGGCACATAATAACATGAAATGGAAATGCAATTTAAATGAGCTATATTTATGTAAGTATGTAATGTATAAGTATACCTAACCTAACCTACGACATTTTATTTGGCCGATAGTTATTTATTTAATAATGGTGGTGGTTATGGGTTATGGTGTTTATATTTTTATTTACAAAAAGCCGTTTTGAAAAATTTTGGATTATTGGTTTGGTCTTTTATTTAGCCACAGCTGAGTTATCATTTTTTTTTCAGGATGTTTGTAAAGCTTGCAAGTGTACATTAAATACTCATAAAAAGGATTTAATGGAACATGCTAAAACGAAAAAGCATTGATCAACCTATCACAGAACCCGGCAAAATAGCAGAGTTAAAAGTGGCTGCATTTGTTGCTGAACACTTAAGTCAGTAGATCATCTGGGAATATTAATAAAAGATTTAGATCTATCATCGCCTGTCCTAAATGATTTGAAATTGCATAGATCTAAATGCACTGCATTCATCAGAAATGTTATTTCTCCTTGTTTTTTTGGACGAACTGCTGGAAGAAGTTGGAGATTGCCATTATTCCATAATAATTGATGAATCTACTACTGTGGATACTAAATAAGTATTATGCACGATCATAAGATTTTTCAGTCAGAAACTGAATAAAATTATAGCTTAATTCTATAGATTAATTGAATTTGATTCAGCAGATGCAACTTCCTTAACTAATGTTTTCAAATCACAGCTTAGCCTCAAGCTAGAAAAACTAATAGACATAGGTGTGGATGGGACTAATGTTATGGTGGGCGAATACCACTCGTTTTCCTCACTTTTAAAGGAAAGAAATCCTGAACTTGTGACTATAAAATGTGTATGCCATTCACTGCATTTAGCAACTGAATATGCATTTAAAATACTTCTTCGGTTTCTGGACCTTTTTGTTTAACACGTTGAGTGCCACGGCGAAAGTGCATTCGCGGCTCTGGGAAACCAACTTCAACTTTTGGTTTATAAATATTTTTTTGAACACCAAATGTATGCAAATGGTCTTGTTAAGTGACTTTGACCATACTCAAAGTCACCAGTAGCTGTCCAGTAGACTGGACAACGGGCTATACACATAATTTTACTTTATATGTCCCACCGTCCAGTTAACTGGATATAGAAATATTATTTTGAAAACTACAATAAATTAATTATTATTATTCATTTGTTTATTCAAAATAAAAGGAATGCATATTTGGTTACAACATAATATACAAAACTCAACTATTGCTCTAAAAATTACAAATGAAAATATTATTTATTATCTATGTTTTCTTTATTCATGGCGTCATGCCAATTTTTAAAACAGGGATAAACATATAAACCTGGTTTATCTGGGCAAACTGGATAAAAATATCTAGTTTTCTTAGGAACCTCTGTTTTTGCACACTGACGGCATCTCTTCATTGTGCATTTTTCTTTTTCTGTAGGAGGATTTGGCTCTAAAAAGTGGAATTTCCCATCAGTTTCAACCTCATCTTGTACTTGCAAATTGGCTGACTGATAAGTTTCATTATTACTTGTTCCCGAAAGTTTAAAAGTCTGATATTCTTGATGAAAATTATAAATGTAGCAGGCGTTCCAAACACACAAATCCATGAAATGAAAAAATATTTTACGATACCATCAAACGGTTTTACGAGGGGTAGAGTATTAAGCCTTCATCTGGTCTGATCGGTTGATTCCCGACATGTGTTTGTTATAGTCGATAATACATGCAGGTTTTATTTTCCTGTTATTAGCTCTCTTGCCCTGAATTTCGACCATCGAATGTTTATGGGCAGTACTTATCATCCTAACATATATTTTATCCCTCCAGTTGGTGAGTAAAACTGGCCCCTTTCTTTTCCAAGCTGCTTCTTTAGCTTGGCTTTCATTTTTTCTTTATGGTTTCCTTTTCTATTTTCCCGCAGGGTTCCTACCATAGCCGTTTTTCTTTTATGTAAAAATTCAGGCAACGAAACACTGGTGTAAAAATTGTCAAGGTATACTGTATGACCCTTGTCTAAATAATCTTTCATCAATTATTTTACTACACTTTCAGAATGTGTTGAATCTTCTGAAACTAATGTTCCCTTTCCCGTGTAAACAATAATGTTTAGAACAAACCCATCATCAGTGGTTAGCTCATACAATTTTATGCCATATTTATGGCTTTTATTTGATATGTATTGTCGAAATGACAATCTACCTTTCCAACGAATCATGGCTTCATCAACTGACAAGTTTTGTCCAGGACTGAAGACTTGTTTACAATTTTGCAGTATTTTTTCTAATATAGGCCGAATTTTGAATAACCTGTCATTCTCGTCGATCGTTGCTGATCTCAAATCTGAGGTTCTTTAGAATAATTTGAAATCGATTTCTGGACATTGTTTTTCCAAATACAGGATGGAAGTACAAAGGATGGTGACTCCACTGCTTAGCTAAAAGAGGAAATTTAACGGTGCCAGCAAGGCAACACAAACCAATGAATTTTCGCATTTCTTCGATCGAAATATCTCGCCAGTTTGTTTCTCTACTCGACTTTGTTTTTTTAGAGGCAAATACTGTACTTGCCCTCCTATTAGTTTCTTTTGTAATTTTCTGCAAAATATCCTTGTCAAAAAACAGCATGAAGAAATCTATTGGTCCTGGATTGGGCGGCAGGTCATTGACATTAATTTCTTTAATGCCAGTAAATGGAAACACTGTTGGCTCTTCTTCTGTATCAGTCCATTCTTCGTCATTGGGGTCTGCTGTTCTCGTGCCACGCTGGTCAGCATCATCAGGTGAATCGGTGGCTGCATGATCGTCATTTGGACCATAATGTTCTATATCTTCAGCAGAATCAGAACTAGAATTGTCTGATTCCTTATCAGGATTATATGAACGATCTTTGATATCGTCGTCGCTTGAGAAATCGTAATCACTTTCCGCTGATTCATTCGCATAGGCTTCTAATTCACTGTGGAATAACGGTCGTCTGTTCTCAATATTTCTCTTTCGTTTCCGGAGACCACTGCAACTAAAGAAAAAACAAAAATAAATTTCAGGGAAAAAAAAATTGCCAACATCGCATTTTAAAGTGGCGCAATTGGACCACAAAATGGAGATTAGACTATATTTAGCGACTATACGACAAGCGCCTAAACAGTGGCTAAATATGCAGGAATAAAGTAATAACTAACAAAGACAGGTAGGACTTACCCTGGAGTTGCGTCATTATTCGTCATAGACATCATGAAAAATCAACAATAAACTTCCACAGCCATATAAATAGCACCAAAACCAAATTTACACACGTTCTTACCTATTATGCTCGTCACTAATGCATAAGACAAGCACTGCGCCCGGCGGATAAATAAAACTGCATGTTCCCACATTGTGCCCGATAATCCCATCGAAATCAACAAATCTATGTTTTATTCTTTAACTATAGCCCACACTAGACATATTCAATCCATTCCCGTAGCCCGTAAATAATTCAAAGTGTATAGGTTCGCTGTTTAAAGGCGGCCAATTAACTGGAAACGGGCTATATGTAAAGAACTAGCCTGTCCAGTATACTGGACGGTGGCACTTAACTTGTTAAGGAATACCACAACTGGTTTTCAAATAGCACAAAAAGACTAATAGATTTCCAACAAATATATGTATTACTTTATGATGGCAAAACTCCCCTGACAATTAATAAGTTAGCTGGTACTAGGAACGCTGTTATATTGCTGACCAGTTGTGTTCAATAATGAGTAACAAGACAAATTTGTCTTATATGATTTTTCTTGGCAATTACCTCAAACCAATTACAATAGCAAATAAAATGTTTCAAGTTACTGATGCAGATCCCCTAAAATTACTAGATGAAATTAATAATCTATTATATACCTATTTAGCAGTATTAGTTCCCTCAATGCAACTTGAAAAAGCACACAAAACGAGTTTATCCAGCTATGATTTTGAAAAGTACCTCATGGACCCTGCTTATATGAATTTTGGTTACTTATTCAATGAAAAGACGGGGGGGGATAAAAGAAGAAGATTTAACAGACGTAAAAAAAATGATGCAATGAATTCCTTGTAGAAATATGTAACCAGATACAAAAAAGGTTAACTAACAACATGAAAAGTTCAGAAAATTGTAAATTATTGAGTCCAAAGAATGCAACAAATCAAATTAAGCCTGATATAACTGATTTAGCAAAGTCTTTTAGAACCATCTGCAGTGATGTTGACTCTGTAATTCAAGAATTTTTTCGTTCATCGTACAACGGGCGTGTTAGTAAATTGGCAATAGGCATTTTGTCTTTGCCATTTTCCAACGCAGTTGTGGAAAGGGCTTTTTCCCAAGTAAATATTGTAAAAGATAAACTTCGTAACAAGCTAGCTATTCAAACTGCAGAATCGATCTTACGAATCAGATATTCATTGCCAAACGGATGCACAAATTTCATCAGGGGAATAAAAATGTTAAATAAATTTAATTCAGAAAAATGTACGGCGTTGATGATTCAAATAAAGATTTAGCAGAAGCAATTATCGACCCATTAATGGAAGCCATAGCTCAAGATTCTTAAATATGTGTCTAGCTGGTATATATGTTATTTTAGATATATATATATATATATATATATATATATATATATATATATATATATATATACATAATAGATTATGTAGTTTTTTATTTGTAATAAAGTTTTGCAAAAAGTACTTACTTTAACTTTTATATTTTAGGGTTTTTTTGCCTTCATAATCCGAATTTCAGGGGGATTTTGAGTAAAGTTCGCGGGGAATGTGAGAAAGTAATCTGGCAACACTACCTCGGACCGCGAACCTTTCATTTAATCTTTTGGAATCGATCACGGCTGGCGGCCCGCGTTGACCTCGTAGTTATAAACGGAGGCGAGTTTTTCCCTAGTGTTCCCGATCAAATTCGCATAGGGGCGCATAGGTAAGATTCGGCTTACGTTGGCAAAGTTTGGGTCAACAGCCGCGCCGAGGTAACTTAAATATTTTTGTCAGTTGATGCGTTTAATGTGGATCGTGTGATAGGTTGTGGTTGCGATTGCGTATTTTTATAGATTTTATTTTGAAGATTTTACATTTTGTTTGTTGATTTTGTTGTTTAAATTAATGTTTTAAAGAAAGGTGGCCACAGTGTTTTAGAATATTAAGACTTTATAATCTGTTTTCAATTATATTGGCGAGCTGAACTTTGAGAAACGACTCGAATTTGGAACCAGTAGTCGACCTTTGCCGAAATTTAAAATTCAGCGAACAGGTAAAGACAAAACAAAGAAGTAAAACGTTATTTTCGTAGAAATATGCACGATGCCTGGACATGCGGTTCCGAAATAACAAAGGCATTTTAAGGATTATATGTATTGACCCCCTGAAAAGTTGACCACGAGCCGCCACTGCATTGAGGGGATTGGAAGAGGCACCAAATTCGGGTTACGCATATGATGGTCATGAGTGGATGTCAACAAGTTTCTATACTTTTTAAAAATGAAAGTAACAGACTCTAAAATAAATAAGGATGGTAATGAGAGAATTTTATGCCTTAAGAAAAATGGTTTACAGAAGTCCCGAATTTTCGCTTTGAACATATACCTTATTGCTCTCTTCTGCAAGACAAAGACACTTTGAAACAGATATCTCGAACATGTTCCCCAAAAGAAATCTCGTGTCGCAAATGTGACCCAATCAGGGCAAAATAGGAATTCCTGACGATTTAGCTGTTCAATTCATTAGAAATAATTCTAATTGCATAGCAATTAGAAGCAAGCTTGGTACGCAAAGAACTTACGTGACTCTTAAATTTTAATTTGTTGTCAATGAATAGACCTAAAATGAGCAAACCGTCATTCATATGCACACCAGTTAACTCACAGCCAAATGACATCACATTCGTTTTAGAGGCATTTAGAGACAACTTATTTGCAACGCACCAAGACTTAACCTTCATCAAGTCAACACCCACCACCTCCTCCAATCTGTTCCTACTCCCATCATGAAACAATATTATCGCATCGTCGGCAAAAAGGGTGAAGTTTCCTGATATGTCAATACCGGCGGAATCGTTGATATACAATAAAAATAGTATGGGTCCCAAAACTGAACCCTGTGGAACTGCAGATCCCAACTCCCGTTGCTTAGACATGACAACTCTCATGGAGACATGCTTCACTCGACTCTCCAGGTAAGAAGTGAACCACTCCCACGACCTGCCCCTGAACCCATAATATTCCAGTTTTTGTAAAAGAATGTGGTGGTCTACACAATCGAAGGCCTTCGACAAGTCGCAGAAGACGGCCGCAGCTGCCTCCCTATCATTGATCCTTAAGTACAAGCTCTCCGGAAATGAAAATATTGAATCGCAAGTACTCCTAGAAAACTGAAAGGGACTGATAATATGGATTTCACGCAGGATATAGAATCTATTTATGTGTCCTGAGGATGCAACAATAATGTTGCGAAACGTTGACACGTTTTTTTACTGGATCCTAACCCCAAATAATATACCACCCTAACATAATGACAAGAGGATCGTTAACAAAAACCATTTACCCTTAATTTTTGATAAAAAATTGTTGTCAATCGGGTAAGTAGTCTTTAAGCTATGCCGCGAACTGGCAGACAAACAGACAGACCGACGGAATTGATAAAACATATTTTTTGGCATCTAGGGACTTTAAAACGTAAAAGTGTTTAAAACCTGGGAGGGTGATTTTTTTCACAATTACAAACATTTTATTCGGCCATCTTGAATTAATTTTACGAGTTGACCCCTATACCATAATCGAACAAAATGCGGCCATCTTGAATTAGTACCACAATTTTAGTAGTTGATCCCTATGCCACAATTAATTATGGCACACAATTTGAAATCAAACCAATAAGCAGTTTTTTCAGGCTGAATCTAAAATTTAAAATCTTAAAATATTTTGTTAAGCCGCCATTTTGGATTCGTACCAAAATGTTACCAGCTGATTCCAACTATACTTAATGTTTTTGCAAAATTTTAGATAAACTGGATAAGTAGTATTTTAATAATTTTTTTTTAACATTTCACTAGGTCGCCATTTTGTTTCGCCATATCGAATGTTTACCAAAATTTACCAGGTTGCCAGGTTATCCCATATGACGCCTTAAGTTTTGACCAAAATTTGAAGTCAATCGGAAAAGTAGTTTTTTAGCTACGAAAACATGTTTTTCATCATCTAGGGACCCTGAGACATGAAGATCTGAAAAAATCGCGGAGAGTGATTTTTTCAGGATTACAATACCTCCTTTTTCGAGGGAAGTATAAACTATAAGATTTTTTTAAATGATTTAATTAATTGTTTTACATAATAAAATAAATAAAAATAATAAGGTGCCTAAAAATTAATAAAACCCAACACAATTTTAAGACTATTTTTCTTAAAAAAGGTCCATCCATAAATCTATCGTTATATATAATTTTTTAGTCAAAATGGATCATATTGTCAAGTGTTGAAATATTTGTATTATAACACCCCGTATGTATATAATTATTTAGTAAAAACTACACAAATCATATAAACTATAATTTTTTTAGGTTATTACCAAACAGTGATATTCGGTACGAGGGAAGTTGTGGGTAAAAGCGAATTTAGCGATGTTTCTGTTATTATTGTTTTTAGTGTCAGTGTTATTATGAATATTATAATTAATTAATTTTCAAAACTTTATTTACATGGTCTATAAATATCAATCATGTCACTAATTATTTTCCTCTGTAAAAAGAAGGAAGCAGTTTAGCCCTGTTTCCACCAAAATTTTACCATTCTATACCTATATGACCCTTGACATTTGACTAATATTTAAAGTCGATTGGATAAGTAGTTTTTGATCTCTGCCGCGCAGGCAGAATGACAGACCATGGAAAATGGGAAAACTTTTTTTCGTAATCTAGATGGCCTAAAACGCAAAGGTCTACATAACTTGAAGGGTCATTTTTTAAACTATTATATTTATGTCCCTTATATCATGTCATAAGTGACTTTTTTTCTATTTTCCGGGTCTGTAACCTGAATACATTGATTTAGTCTTGCTGTACATTTTATAGTACCACTTGGTTAATAATATATGTCCTAACACTGGAACCTGTGGTGGACGATAGATCAAAATATAAGAGTTCTAACCACACTACACCTCAACTTGTTACGTTCTGGACGCGCGTTTCGCTAACCAAGTTAGCATCATCAGCAGATGACATAAACTAAAGTAACTTATCCTAACCGAGACTATTTATAGGTAAATGTGGTCACCCTTGGTTGCGCCCGACTGCACCGTTGTCAAGTAAACAATAGAGCGGACTATAGGGAATAGGCCCTCTGTCTTTATTTAGTGCTTTCATACCAAATTTAACTATTTCTATACTCTCAAATGCATCCAATAATCTATTATTAGATACATTTTTAATCAACTTAAGATTATTTATTCCTATTTGGTGATTGTTTTCTAAAGCATGTTGGGCAACGCTTGACTTTTCTGTTCTTCTGTATCTTAAATGTGCCATGTGTTCTATAAAGCGAATGTTTATGGAGCGTTTAGTTTGCCCAACATATTTTAGATCGCAGTCATTACATACAATTTTCCATTAAGTAAAGAACGTTTTAAGAATGAGATGAATCGGATTAAAAATATAGCTAAAAGTAATGGATATAATGGTAATTTTGTACATAAATTAGTAAATAGACATACGCATAAGACAATATTAAAAGATGCCACTACTCTTCAAGCACCTGAGGCTCCCAATAAGTTCATAGTAATCCCATATGATCCCAGATATACGAGGTCTAGAAAAAGTATTTAAAAACGTAGGTTTTAGAGTAGCCTACAAAATGGAGAACAGTTTGAACAATCTCCTTCGAAACCCTAAAGACAAACTCGACTTGAAGGAGAGTAGTGACATCTATGAAATTAGCTGTAATGACTGCGATCTAAAATATATTGGGCAAACTAAACGCTCTATAAACATTAGCTTTAAAGAACACATACGGATACGGAAGTACATAAAAGTCAAGCGTTGCCCAACATGCTTTAGAAAACAATCACCAAATTGGAATAAATAATCTTAAGTTGATTAGAAATGTATCTAATGATAGATTATTGGATGCATTTGAGAGTATAGAAATAGCTAAATGTGGTAAGAAAGCACTAAATAAAGACAGAGGGCCTATTCCCTATAGTCCGCTCTATTGTTTACTTGACAACTGTGCAGTCGGGCGCAACCAAGTGTGACCACGTTTACCTATAAATAGTCTCGGTTAGGATAAGTTACTTTAGTTTATATCATCTGCTGATGAAACTAACTTGGTTAGCGAAACGCGCGTCCAGAACGTAACAAGTTGTGGTGTAGTGTGGTTAGAACTCTTGTATTTTGATCTAATAATATATGGTTTATTATTAATATTATTAGTTACCTAAAAAAGTTCTACCTACGCCCGTGTTGATTTTCTTGCACCCCTGGACGTTCGCCAGATTCGGTGGATAAAGAATTAGCTCAGAGAACCGCATCCAGGTAAGATCGGGGCGCAGCCGTCTCATCTGCAATTCGTCCTGATAAATCGTCGCAGATAAATCTTGGCTGAAACCTTCCGAACAGGTAATGAACTATTTTACACCGCAGTTACAATTTTATATTGTCCCTTTAAGGCTTTATGAGGGACTCTCGCAGGGACGATTGAACATTGGCCTTCGGCCGATCGATAAGCTCATGAATCCGAGAATTTAAAAGGGACAACGATTGCCATTTTCAAGGTTACCATATTTTAAATTTTATTCCTGTTGGCGAAATTGGTTTTCTCAGTTACCGGTTTTTATCGACGCTATTCTAATTTCAGTTTATTGGCAAAAAAAAGATTCGTCCGCTTTAACGGCGATATTTAAATTTCATTCGAATTGAAATGACGAATCCAGTCCTATTAAACATTTTACGACACAGAAAAAAACATTTCTTTATATGGTAATAATAAACCAGTATTGAAAAAACTTTTTAAATAATAAACTTGTATGGGTACAAATTATTCAATAATATATTTATAAATAACTACCACCGCAATTAAGATACTTACTCCACTGTTTCAAACCCAGAGTAAGAATAAACATTATTCATTATTTACATATTTAACATTTACATATTTAGCCACTGCCCAGATTACCTCACAGTATAAGGTCGATTGTACGACGATGCCAGGAACTCCAATTACGGTGATTATGTTTAAACATGATGGAATAAAATGTTCATACAAAGAATAGTAATGTTTTTCCAGTATTAGTTTCTAAGCAGTATAAAGAAATTACTTTTATTGCAAAATAGTAAAATACGAGTTAAAATACCCAAAGCCTCAGATCAGATTACACCAGCAACAAGAGTTTTAATTAGATGTGACAACCCCGATAGACTACTTCATGTATTAGACCATGCCACTGTCGTGTTAGAACATCCCACTTTCATTGACAAGTGATGCTTATAGTATAAAAGTACAATAGTCTACAGCAAAGATTGTTACAGGGTCATGTGACCGGCGTGGCTTAAAAACCAATAGCGGTTCGTGAAACTTTTAATATTAAAGAAATTAATTTGCTAAAAATATTTTTACCCAGAAATTATTTCAATTAAAATTGTCATTGGATACCAAGCTTTTCTTACCTTCACTACTGCATGTGGTTTAATATATTATTGTGTAATTGTTGATATGGTTCAAATATTCTGATTTTGTTTTTCCTTGCTTCAAGAAGCAGCATTCTAAAGGTGCGGTGACATTAAGAGAACATTGATTTTTTAAATATTTAATAAATAAGTTTTATTTGCTTTATCTTGGATATTACGAAACTAGGAGCTTTATTTTTAAATGTGTTCAAATTATTTGTTGCGTATAGATTGACAAACAAAAATCTTTTTTGGCTTTTTCGCAACTGAATAAAAATATTTAACTTTAAATTAATTGAAGCAAATATTTAATATAATTACATACCTCAACATGTAGACTAGTCTGTCTACGGAATGTTCATACATATACATACAATATTTTTATTCAGTTGCGAAAAAGCCAAAAAAAAAACTAGGAGCTTTAGTTGATCTAACTATGGTGCTCAGTAGCCTAGCTAAAAATTTTAGGCCTCCCGGAGATTTTCGGTAAAGGGCCCCTTCTTAGAACAGAAAAATAACTGATGGCAAAAAAGGTCCTTTACTTGTCAATAAATTTAGCTCCCAAAGCATACCCGGAAGATATATGATGACTAAAAAAAGATCATCCATATTCTCATAATCCTCCTGAGCTCGCGGGCGCTGGCAGGGGTGTAGCTACGCCACTGATGGTGTTGCAATGTGAGTTTGCAAAAAAATGGCCGTTTAAGTTTTTGTCTTTTAATCACTAAGTAAACAACTAGATTTCCTTTTCCAGAGGACTTGTAATGTCTAATGGAAGATACTTTATTCACTTATTTTGGGTCAGATCACGTATTGACCAATCTGGTTCTGTATAATAGAACGTTTATTTCGTCGGTGGGCATGTGAGAATCCGCAGAAGCAAAATGATACAAGAAAGTCTCTGAGGTATTTTTTTTACGATTACAATAGCTTTTTTTTAGATGCTATTGTATGCTAACCTAACTTAAACTATTATTTACTGGGTAATAGTCGAAGGGCGCCTCACGCCCAAAAAAGCGTACTGCGATTTCGAAAATCACTAGATTTTGGATGAAATCTGGGAAAATAATAAGGTTTCCGATGATTTCGCGCCTTTTTTTAATTTTCACTTGAGTTGGACCAATTTTTTATTTAAGTGTTGTTAGGTAAAGGAATTTAAGCGGTGATTGCTTGGGTAATTAAAAGTAAAAATGTGTTCGTAAACATGTTCTAAACTGGTTAGAATTTAAGATTTAGGATATAATATCTGTTATTTTCTAAATTGTGCTTTTAACATGGAATAACAATATGACAATTGGCTATTCTTTTTTGTTTTATAGCGCTTGTTTCTTTTTACTCCGAAAGAGGAAAGTATTCTAGTTAGTAAAAATGTTGAGACAAATTTAAAATGGGAACAAAATGCTGGCTTAATTAAATGTTTAAAAATATCTGAAAAAAGTATTTATCAGATTGATTGATTGACTGATGATATCCGCATTTCAAATATTTATTACTAAAAATGTATTAATTTAACATTTAGTATCAAATCTTCATAAATGTTAAAATTCGCTCGCAATCTAGACATTTCAACTCAGATTTTTTAAGTACTTACAAAAAATGTATGATATGTATTCTCAAATACCCCTAGATGCCGTCTTTCTTTCAGCCAGATCTATATAAATGTTAAAATTCCGCCGCCACGTTGGCATTCCTATCTTGAATTATTAAATGTTAACAAAAATTCATGATGTGCAGTCTTAAATACCCAAAAATGTCGAATTTTAATTAAATCTGCAAAAATTTTAGTCTGCTATGGTGGGCTGCCATTTTTAACTCTCAAATATTCACTAAAATTTCATAACATTAATTTTTAAATACTTCTAGATACAGATATTTCAGCCGAATCTGTACAAATTACAAAAATTCGTTCGCTATATTGGAGCCACCATTTTGAATTTTGTTGTGCATTTTTAAATAATCCCCAAAAATGTTAAAATTATCCGTCCGACATGTTGACATTGTCATTTTGACGACGCTATTTTGAATTTTTAAATGCTGACACTCTTAAATTTTCCTAGGTACCGATTTTCAGTTTAATCTACACAAGTAACAAAATTCGTCGGCCGTATTGGCGTCGTTTTGAATTTCTAAACGTTGACTAAAAAAAATCAGATTTTTTATATTCGAAAGTGCATGACAAATTTGAAATTAGTCGGTAATATGGAAGTGGTGAAAAATCCATTACAAGATTTTAACTAGCCATACAAACATACAGACAAGTAGGAAGCCAATAAAAGCGCGTCAAAAGCATTGTTTTTTTTTTAATTTAAAACTAAAAGTTTAATAATATATACATAACTAATTTCCTTTTAAACTTACCTAACTTAATGGTTTGATTTTAGATAGTGAAGTCGGAAATGATTATTTCTTTGAAATTTGTAGGTAATTAATTCAAGAAATGAATACCAATTTCGTTTTTCGTCCGAAAGGCAGTGTATCGAAGTCTTGATATTGTGGAGATAAAATAAGTCAATCGAGTCAAAAAGAAGTGTGCGCATTGTTTAATGCTAAATATCCGGAAAATCATATCTCACAGGGTACTGTTAGTAAGATATTCCACAAATTAGATGAACATGGTACAGTAAAGGACTTGCCCAGAAATGGACGGCCACGTGTTTTAGACGACAATGAAAAATTGATCATGCGGGAAAATCCACACGTTTCAACAGTTTCATTGGCCCTAAATCATGATACGTCTTGAGGTACGGTTGGAAGGTTTTTGAAACACATGTGTAAAGTATATCTTATCCAAGAGCTTTTGAAAGACGACTATGTACTAGCGTTTTTTCTGAAAGTTATTGACTGAGACTATATTAATTTTATTCCGTACTTTTCTTATTAAATTTTGAACGGTCGTCAATTTGAAATAGCTAGACAGAATCGCGCCAGAATTTAGGATCATTCTGTATGAGCTAAGAGCTTCCCAGTGATGTAACACAAGCTGTATGTTATCATTTAAAAAAAAGGTCGATGACGCCACACTTTTGACAAATGTCAATACAAAAACAAATGAATTACGCCAAAATGTGAGCAATTCGGATCCGACTTCTTGATTTCCGATGTGATTTCTAAACCTTAGTTTAATTACACAATTTAATTAAAAAAATATAACAAGATTACTATTTCACAAATCTTATTATTGACGTTAATAAAATCCGCAAACATTTGTGTTGCATACCCCTAACGTGATTATGAATTTATGAAGATTTGGAAATCCCAAGGCGATAAATCTAAGGTGCAGCGTAGATGATCTAGTTAACAAGTTGCTACGATTATAGTCTTCAATAAGGGTAACACCACGCAAGTCCCTCCACTTATTGCAAACTTCGTATGAACGTTATAATGGAAAAACATGTTTTCTCAATTCCGTCGGTCTGTCTGTCGGTCTGCCTGTTAGCGGCATAGCCAAAAAAACTATTTACCCGATTGACTTCAAATTTTGGTCAAAAATTTGGTATAACCTGGTAACATTTTGTTGAAAATCCAATATGGCAAAGCAAAATGGCAGCCTAGTGCGATGTTAAGAAAATTATTACTAAAAAACTGCCTATCCAATTTATCTCAAATTTTACACAATTATCAGGTATTTTATAGGAATCAATTGTTAAAATATTTGTACGAATCCAAGACGGCGGCTTAGTAAAATATTTAAAAATTCACCCTGAAAAACAACCGTATTGACTAATTTCAGATTATGTGCCATAAATAATTGTGGTATATAGATGAACTAGTAAAACTGTGGTATTAATTCGACATGACGGAACAAAATGGCGGCTAAATAAAATATTTGTAATCGTGCAAAAATCACCCTCTCAGGTTTTATATATCTTCACGTTTTAGCGTCCTTAGATGCCAAAAAATATGTTTAATCCTGTCGGTTCGTTTGTCGGTTTGTCTGTCTGTCAGTTAACGGCATTCTTTAAAAACTTGATTACAAATTTTAGTCAAAAATTAAGGTTCATATGGGGATGAAGTAGTAATATTTCGATGAAAATCCTTTATGCCGGAATAAGATGGAGGCCTAGTGACACGTTAAAAAAATTATTACTTTATAACAAAATGGCGGCCTAATACAGTATGTAAAAATCACTCCTGAAAAAACTACTTATTCGATTAATTTCAAATTTTATCCAAGCATTAAGGGTGATATTTATTTATTTATTTAGTTCACATTAGGGGTAACAACAGATTGCAATCCAAAAATGTGCCCCACTATATAATTCCTTAATTTAGCGGGTATGAAAAAATAACAAATATAAGTACAGGGTAGTCCACTTAAGATGCTCTTATACTTTATCTCAATAAATAAGACACTGAGAAAAAAAAGTTAAATACAAAAAGTATTTGACCCCAAGTATATTTTTTATTTATAATATTTTTATGTATACAGGGCGTTCCATTGTGCCAGGACAGTAACCAACTTTTTTCTTTTTAATGAAATGGTATGAATATTTTTAGAAATTTTAATTCTATGCTTGATTTTGAGTTTTTTTTGTCATCATAGCATACGAAATTTTGAGTAGTTTTTGCGAAAAATTAACTTTTCTAATTTTTTTCGGAAAAACAGGTTTTTGGAAAAATGTGATTTTTTCACACCTGAAGAATAAAATTGTGAATTTTGGTTATAAATCCATGGGAGTGGTTAATATTTAATACTCTGACCTATCAAGAGCGAAAATCCATTATACAGGGTGGTCACAAATGACCATCAAAAAAAATGTTTTTTTAACTAAAAAAACTTAATTTTTTTAAAGAGAACACCCTGTACTTTTATTGTGTTTAGGATTTAATTCTGCATCATTCCATACATATAGTTTATATTCCAAAAATTAGTAGTTTAGAAGTTATGACCAATTTTCTATAATAATTCAGGTATTTTTGCTAAAAATCTAACTAAGAATAAATAATATCCTATTCTAAGTTTTTTTTAACATTATAATTAAATTTAACATTAAATCAGCAAGTAATGCAAGAAAGAAAGTAACTAATTACTTATTGCAAAACATTTTCAGCATAACCCCCGTCTTTGGCAATACAAGTAGTATAATATTACGGTTACGGTTTTAATTTTCGCAATAATAGCATTTCTAAACGCATCTTAATTTTACAAGATATCCATGGAAAAACAAAATTAGTAAAATTGTTGTCTGGACACCAGTAAATACACAGTTTTTATTTGACATTTAGTTGCCTCTAACTCTTTTTAAAGGAAAAATGGCTTTATACATTGTCCAACAGCGTTTAAATCTTCATGAATGTTACATAAAAAATAATAAGAGCCCAGCATTAGACCTGCGGGAGTATCGGTTATTGTATCCTGCAAGACGGGTACCCACGAAACATATTTTTTCACGAATTGTTCGTGATCTTGAACGTGGAGTGGTAATCAATAACAGAAGAAAAGCAATTAGAAATTCTCCTGTATTTTGAAGAAAACAACGAAAATTCGCAAAGAGATGCATCCCGACATCTACCGGGAATTAGTAAGACTAGTGTTCAAAGGACTTTAGCTGATAATAACTACTATCCGTTCAAATTTTTACCAGTTCAGGAATTATCCCAACAGGACTTTCAAACAAGACTTTTTTATTGTTCTCTCATGATGAACCACCATTTTCAAACTGAAATGTTTAAAAATATTTTATTTACCGATGAGGCAATTTTCAATACGGCCGGCATGTTCAACCGAAAAAATACTCATTACTGGTGTAACTCAAATGAACATCGTGTAAAAGAAATCAAAAAACAGGGTGTTATGTGTGGTGTGGTATTATCCGTGATCGAATAATAGATCCAGTATTTTATGACTTTGTTCTGAATGGTGAGAGGTATTTAAATTTGTTGGAGAACGAAATATTTCCGTTAATTGACAATCTGCCAAATGATATTAAAGAAGGGTTTGTTTATCAACAAGATAGTGCTCCATATCACACTGTAGTGCCTGTTAGAAATTGTTTGAATCAACGATTTCCATTTTGGATTGGTCGGTACGGGACCATAGATTGGCCAGCGAGGAGTCCCGACTTAATACCCCTGGATTTTTTTTATGGAGCAACCTAAAAAACGAGGTGTATAAAAATAGGTGTAATACTGTTCGAGATTTAAAAAGGAGAATTAGGCAAGAGGTAGAAAGACTTAATGCAGCAGATGCGGTTAGAAATGGTATTGCGAGAATTGAAACCATGTATACTACTTGTATTGCCAAAGACGGGGGTATGTTGAAAATGTTTTGTAATAAGTAATTAGTTACTTTCTTTTTTGCATTACTTGTTGATTTAATGTTAAATTTAATTATAATGTTAAAAAAAACTTAGAATAAGATATTATTTAGGCTTAGTTAGATTTTTAACAAAAATACCCGAATTATTATAAAAAATTGGTCATAACTTCTAAACTACTAATTTTTGGAATATAAACTATATATATGGAATGATGCAGAATTAAATCCTAAACACAATAAAAGTGCTAAATATAGGGTGTTCCATTTAAAAAAATTAAATTTTTTTTATTACAAAAACATTTTTTTTGATGGTCATTTGTGTCTGAATAATGGATTTTCGCTCTCGATAGGTCATAGTATTAAATATTAACCACTCCCATGGATCCATAACCAAAATTCACAATTTTAATCTTCAGGTGTGAAAAAATCATATTTTTCCAAAAACCTGTTTTTCCGAAAAAAATTAGAAAAGCTAATTTTTCTCAAAAACTACTCAAAATTTCGTATGCTATGATTAAAAAGAAAAAAGTTGGTTACTGTCCTGGCACAATGAAACACCCTGTATACATAAAAATATTATAAATAAAAAATATACTTAGGGTCAAATACTTTTTGTATTTAACTTTTTTTTTCTCAGTGTCTTATTTATTGAGATAAAGTATAGGAGCATCTTAAGTGGACCACCCTGTACATATAGTTCATTAAACGAAAAAATGATTAACTAATATTTACATTCTATGCAAAAACCGCAAATTAAGCCTATGCTTAAAACAAATTAATGACAACTGAAAAAAGTTCATGTCATTAAAATGCCTGTTGAAACAATTCAACCTCTACACAGAGGTGAGTTCTGACCAGCGTTAGTCCTATTGAAAAAGTTCGGTATGTCTAAAAGCTCTATTAAACAGATTAATCTGAACCTGTGAGTATATCTGTGGAGCAAATGCTAAACCCTTCATTTTTTTAAAAATTATTGCTAAATCAGCCATTTCACGCCTACACTGCAGCGATAAAATATAGAGATAAACTGGTAAAGTTGTAGTATGAGTTTAAGATATCGGAACAAAATTGAAAAAAAAATTAACTTAAAAAAAACTTTATTCAAGTAATTTAAAATTTTGCAGAAAAATTAATTGTAATATAAGCATAAACTGCTACGATTTAATATGACGTAACAAAATGCAGGTGTGTGTGTTAACGTAAAGACTACTTATTGAATTTATTTTAAATTAAACCCAAAAATCAAGTGCGCGATAGATATAGTATAGGTATATTGGTAGGAACCCAATATGGTGGAACAAAATGTCTCCGAATAAAAATGTTTTAAAAGTCAGCATGTATGTGTTAGTTTAATTAAATTGGGTCACATTTCACTATTTCTAATAAAAGGAAAGATTCAAAACGAGGGAAGTTCCGGGTAAAGGAAATTTACCGATATTTTTAAATGTATAAGCAACTGTCTTTCATAATAAAAAAAAATGTTACAATAACGTTACTTGCAGAAGGTTATGCTTTTCTGATAGTGGTAAATTTTGCATGTTTTCATTGCATTGATGACAAATTTCGGGATGATTTAAAATAATCACAAAAAATTAACCAAGTCTTATTAAACATTTAACGACACAGATCAGCAATTATTGCCAAGAAATTGAGGTATTGCAAAGACAATCCTGCAAGCAAAAATTCTGGGTCGTTAGATAAAAGAAGAGGCAAATTTCAGCACACAATCGGATTGAAAAATATCAGTTTGTATCGCACACATACGTTTTTTTTTACTCTAAGTAGTGATATTTTAAAATTTGTCCAGTGGTGTTTGAAGAAGGTTTTCATTAACAATACGGATAATAACAAACTATTGACAATTGCTTTTTTACTTCCGAAACCGAAAAAAGATAGGTACTTGGTACATCCATTAAATTCACTGAGAATTTAAAAAATAAGTTTCATATTGTAGCACTCAAGTTGTGGGCATACCCTGAAATATTTTTTGAATATTATTGAATGTCGATATATTTATTTAATCAGCATCTTGATTCAGTTCGGGACACAATAACGAAAAAGAATACGCATATAAGGCTAGCAATAAGTGTAGAAGAAAGGATAAACATTACATTAAGGTAAGAATATTTTTATCATTACATGTTCCTAAATAACAAATTAACATTATATTTTCTAATAGTATATTATTTATATCATAGTTTATTTGAAATTTTACTAGCATTGAATCGCATAAAGCATGTATTACGAATCCAGAATTAGACGTAATATTTGTTGTGTGGTATGCCTCGGAATTAGTGTTATTAGAAGAAAGGATTGTATAAGTGAGGCTGAAGTTGCAACTGGGAATATATGTCACTGGGAGGGCTTTGGATAGTAAAACTGTGTAAAGATGAGGATTCGGGTGAGTAAGAGCATGCAGAAATAGCCGGTCGCTCATGAGGAATTTTAGGCTCAGCAACGATGTTCAAAAGCTGTAACACGCCAATTTTAAACTCCAGTTAAACTTTTACTCATTTATTCTATGTCATCTCTAATACTTAACAAAAACTTGGTGTTATCGTCATCCTTATTAATTGGATTTAGTTTTTGTAGCTTTATTATACTTTCACTTGAGATATTTCTGTCCAACTTGGAGGTCCTATCCGATCCTAACCTTATAATAATTTATAGATATTTAATAACAAATATATGCTATCTTTTCAAATATATTTATTGGGCGCCATTTTGTTTCATCATATCAATATTTCCTATCAATATTTTACCAGTTTCTACCTATGCCACACTTGATTTTCGGGCGTAATTTAAAATAAATTCAATTCAATTAATTTTTCTGCGAAATTTAAAGTCACTTGATTAAGGTTTTTTTACGTTGAATTAAAAAAAAAATTTGAATGCCATTTTGTTCCGCCATGAATTCGTATCACAATTTTACCAATTTATCTTTATATCACACTGCCATGCTTGCATTAATCTAATGAGCAGTTTTTTTCAGGCCCATTTTTTAAATGCTTTTTTAGGCCGCCATTTGGTTTTACTAGGTTATATTCGTAACAAAATGTTACCACTTTATACCTACGTAACATAATTATGATTTTCCTGCAAAGTTTGAGGAAATTTTCTATTAGTGTTTTTAGTAATATTTTTTTTAACGTTTCACTAGGCTGCCATCTTGTTCCGGCATATTGGATTTTTACCAAAATATTACCAGTTAATCCCCATATGACCTTTTATTTTTTATTAAAATTTGAAATTACTTTGATGAGTAGTTTTTAAGTTTTTAATATGTAAAACTTGGGAGGGTGATTATTTCATATTAAGTATTTTGTTTGACCGCCATTTTATTCCGCCATCTTGAATTAGTACCACAGTCTTACTAGTTGATCTCTATACCACAATTAGTTATAAAACAAATTTGAAATCAATTCGTTAAGTAGTTTTTTCAGGCTGAATTTTTAAATATTTTATTAACTGCCATTTTGTTCCGCCATCATGTATTGGTACCCAGTGGCGCAACTAGACACCGACTTTTGGGGGGCTCAAGGCCTGACACAATATTTTTTTAAACATCATATTTTTAAGTTAATATTGCCATAAAATTTATCATACTAACTTTATCTTAATCTTAACACTACATACAAAAAAGTAAAAAAATTTCACCGTTTTTCGAAATATTACCTTTTTTTATTTTAAATATGTATAATCGAAACAAAAATAAGAATCTACGCCAATGACTTCAAAAATTTTTTAATGTTACCTTTACTCCAACTATATCTATTTTGAATTTGACTATAATCGACTTGGCGTTCTCAAAATATAAAATATGTATGCGTTTGCACCCTTAAAGAGTTGAATATCTACGCCCATGGCATCCTAAATCGAAATTGCTCGATATTGTCTAAGTTTTTATGTTTCTTGTTATTTTTTTAGACCATCACCGTACACTTAAAGTTACATAGAACGATGAAACCCACATATAAAAATTTTAAGGAGTTAAAAAGTTACCACTTCTTCTGTATAACCTAATATATACTTGACTTGATCTGTTAAGTGGAAACATGTCACAGTGCCTCCCCCTTTTAGGTCTACCCTGTATACTGGACAAACATTATTTTGATTCAAGAAATGAAATAATTGAGAAGTTTTATTCGTTTTTTGAAATATCAGCTCAATTTCATTTTAAATATGTATGGTGGAAAAAAATTAAGTACCTACGTCAATAACTTCCATTATTTTTCATTGTTAGAACATTTATCCCACCTATTTCTGTTTTTAGTTTGACTATTATCGGTTTTGCGTTCTCAAAATATGATTTTTTAACTCTTTTATACCCCTTCGAAAATATCGCTTATATTTTTCGCTATTTCTCAAACATTTAGAATCCATAACTTCAAAATAAGCGCGCCGTTCGTCCTATCAACTACTACATTGAGCAAGAATATCAACAACAAAACACGCCAAAGCGAAGCATCACTTTCGATCGATTAACCTCAACACGGCTGTCTTTTCATCCTGATCGATAAACACGAACATAAACATTTCCAATTTTAAAAATGTTTCAAACACACTCACACCTGCATGGTTTTGTACACACCAAGAGCCAGTAATTTTCGTTTTCCAGTTTCCTAAAGCCAGATAGCATCCAATTAAATTGATGAAATTATGCAAGGTGTTAAAGTAGAAAAAAAAACATATCTATGTTTATTTCTTAACTAAAAAAAAGGAAGATGCCAGAGAAAAATAAACTACGCTACGGAAGAATACCTTTTTATCCATTTTTACAAACGGAGTTTAAGTGTAGTTTAAAAAAAAATATATAGAAGGTCTTGGAACACAGTAAGAGATAATCTTTTCAAGTTTTTATCTTACCTGTGTTATAACTATTAACTATTTTAACAGCAAAATCAAAATAATCTCAAAAAAAAAACAAACTTAAAACATTAGTCAATGGTGCACAGTGACAAAATGAGAACCTGACGATCGATAGGCAATAATCGGCATTCCGGTTGCTCGGCTTTGCTCGCTGGGGTGGCTAATTTCGAGGTTGGGATAGCTAAGCCCCCCCTAGCTGCACCACTGTTCGTACCAAATTTTTACCAGTTGTTTCAAACATAATATTTGATTTTTGTGCAAAACGTGAAATAAATTGGATAAGTAGTTTTTTAGTAATTTTTTTTGATATTTTACCAAAATGTTACGAGTTTATCTGTATATCACACTAAGTAGTTTTTTTCAGTACGATTTTTTAAATATTTTATTAGGGCGCCATTTTGTTTTGCTCTATTATATTCATATCAATATTTCACCAGTTCATTATTACGTAGCACTTGATTTTTGTGTAAGATTTGAGGAAATTGAATAATTAGTTTTTTAGTAATAATTTTTTTAACGTTTCACTAAGCCGCCATGTTGTTCCGGCATATTGCATTTGTACCAAAATATTACCAGGTCATCCCCATACGATCTTCTATTATTGACTGAAATTTGAAGTCATTCTGATTTGATAAAATATTAAAATTAAAAAAAATATAAATTTTTTCGCACCTAGGGACCCTAAAACCTGAAAATATGTTAAACCTGAGAGGGGTGATTTCTTCACGATTACAAATATTTTATTTGACCTCCATTTTGTGCCGCCATCTTGGATTAGTACCACAGTTTTATTAGTTCATATTTATACGATAACCAGTTATAGCCACAATTTGGAATCAGTCCATTTAATTTCAGGTTGAATTTTTAAATATTTTTTTCAGCCACCATTTTGTTCTGCCATCTTGGATTCGTACCAAAATTTTTCCAATTCATTGACACATAATACATGATTTTTGTCCAAATCTGAGGTAAATTGGATAAGTAGTTTTTTAGTAATAATTTTTGAAAACATTTCACTAGGTTGTCATTTTGTTTTGCCAGATTGTTGTTACCAGGGCATCCTCATATGACCCTTAATTTTTGACCAAAGTAGTTTTTAATCTAGCTATACCGCGAACAGACACACCGACACACAGACAGACCGACGAAATTGAGAAATCATGTTATTTTCAAGATCTAGGAACCCAGAAAAAGATTTATCAGCACCTCTCAAGATTTGATTTGTATGTCTCTTCTGATATTACATTTCATTTTAATTTTAATTTAAAATGATCTCAAATGCTCAACGACTTTTACTAAACTTATCCAATCGAAGTTGTTGAACTATCATTCAAAAGAAAAGTTTGATAAAACTGTAAAAGCTAACTAATCAAGTTTTTAATTTCGAGTTGAATTAGCCAATATCCAACAGCGATCGATATTTAATAATGGCTTTGCTTTTGCAGCTCTGAACAAAAATTAAAGTCAACTTTTTTGAATAAACATACAATTATTGAGGTGACATTAATGACAACATTAATTAGTAAATATGGTTTAAGGTCTCCAACGATTGAATATCGGACTCCATTTTTTGAAATAACTTAGAAGCTTTTTCAATGAATTAGCAATGGTAATAAACGGTAGTTTTTTGTAACTTTCCTATTCAACTGATATTTTCATTTTGATTTTTTCCCTTTATCTCTTTTAAAACCTCAGGCAAAAGTAACTTGTCACGACAAATAATATCTTCTACGTCCAACGACAAAATTGAATGGGATTCCGAAAATATTTGAAAGAAAAATATTGAACAGAGCAGCAACTTTTCTCTTTTCTGTTGACTTCGCTAACGGAAAATAAACTTTTACTTTGATTCTGTTTCTCGTAGGTGTCTCTCACAAACAAATATGAAGGAGTTAGTTTTTTAGTAAAAAACGAACTACAAGATAAATAATTATACGCGAATTACTTTCTTCATTTAATAAAAATCTTTTGAAATGTAAAAGGAATACAGACATGTGTCATTAGTTAATATGAAACAAAACTGAAATGACAAACAAAAATCCGTTTTGGCTTTTTCGCAACTGAATAAAAATATTGAACTTTAAATTAATTGAAGCAAATATTTAATATAATTACATACCTCAACATGTAGACTAGTCTGTCTACGGAATGTTTCAATACATAATATGAACAATATTATTGAAGCAAGAATAAGAAATTTTATCATTTACTCTAAGTTTTTATACACACATAGTAGTTGTACAAATACTTTCATCCTATCGGGACTCATCAGTGCGCCGATTGTAAGAGAGAAACATTAAATTAAATAATAGAAAAGAATTGATTTCAAAGTTTTAAAATTTGTCAATTAGTTTGACATGTAACCTAGATATAAAAAAATATTCTCTCTTACGATCGGCGCACTGATGAGTCCCGATAGGATGAAAGTATCTGTACAACTACTATGTGTCTATAAAAACTTAAGGTAAATGATATAATTTCTTATGCTTGCTTAAATAATATTGTTTATATTATGTATCTAAACATTCCGTAGACAGACTAGTCTACATGTTGAGGTATGTAATTATATTAAATATTTGCTTCAATTAATCTAAAGCTAAATATTTTTATTCAGTTGCGAAAAAGCCAAAAAAGGTTTTTTTTTGTCAATCTAAGCGCAATAAATAATCTGAATACATTTAAAAAAAAATTGAAATGGTTATTTCATTAAAACTTGGGTTAAAATTTTATTTTATTTTTAGGTAACCGAGTTCAAAAAAGGCGGAGGATGTCATTTCGACTTATATGTATTTTTTTATGTTTGTTGTCGCATATTGTCTAAACGGCTTGGCCAATTTTGATGAGTCGAACGCCAACTTGTATTTGGTAAATGGTATATATTTTGATTTAAAATCCGTTCACCCGTTTCTTTTTGTAATAATTAATATTAGAAAGCCTAGGTATAAGGGCGATAAAGGCAGCGAGTGTTATTAAAGCATTGATGTGTGCAATAGATATACAACCCCATTTGCTAAAAGATATCTCTATATCTATCCCGTTATGTAATTTTATGTATCCAGGGTGACCACGAAAATGTGCAACCTCAAAATCTAGTATTTTACTTGACATTTTCGAAAAATGGTAACTCGGTATTAGTAAAGGGTTATTTATACTATAAGGGCCGTAAGTAACATTTACAAGTCAAGGATGAGTTTGCGCCCGAGTGATAGCGAGGGCTGGCAAAAAAGTTCGAGACTGGTTAATGTACTTACATCCCATATGTAAGAAAATGCTGGATATATTTTTGGATTTTCGTTATCATTACATTCGATAGCATTCTCATTGAATTATGAAGGCAGCGGTGATCCGTTGCCAGAGCAACATAAGCAGTTTTTATTTTATAAACAACATCAAGTTGACAATTCATAGTGAAAAGTTTGAACAAGTCGCATTGTTTGATTCTGTGTGGACAAAATGGATGTTTCAGACATAGAAGAATCAGCGAATATTGGTTGTTTATCTCTACTACCGGAAAAGTCGAAAAAATAGTATGAAACAGCATATAAATCCTTTAAGAATTGGTGCCAAAGCAAGACGGCTACTGCAGTCTTAGAAACCTAGTTTTTGGCGTATTTCCACGAAAAAAGTACTATATTGAAGTCCACCCTTTTTATAGAGGAAAATATAGATATTTTTAAGTATCCAAAACTTCGAGCATTTTTGAAAAGAAAAAATGATGGTTATAGACCCAAAAAATCGAATGTGTTTAACAGGGAAGATGTGAATAAGTTCATGCTTGAAGCCCCCGATGATATATATTTATTGATGAAGGTCGTAATGGTAATGGGAGTTGCAGGCGCGTGCCGTTCTAATGAACTCTGTGAAATGAAAATGGACAATGTTAAACTAAGTCAAGAAGTCATTATTGTGACCATTCCTGAGTCCAAAAATGGAATGTCACGTACATTTACAGTGACAAAAGTGACGACACTCAGCTTTGTCATTTCAAAATAATTCAAAAGTACATTGATACAAGATCGCTCTTCTTTATGCGATATCAAAATGGAAAGTACCTAAACCAGCCTGTCGGGAAAAATACGTTTTCGTTAATTCCATGTAAAATTGCGAAATTTCTAAAGTTTGAGAACTTGTATATGTATATTGGACACTCTTTTAGAAGAACGTCGGAAACTTTACTAGCAAATACTGGAGTTGATTTATTAACTATCAAGCGACATGGTGGATGGAAATCCGCTACTATTGCGGAAAGTTACGTAGCTGAGAGCCTCAATAATAAAAAGGAAGTAAAGCATAAAATTTTATACAATAAGACCCAGTCAGAAGTCTCTTGCAGTGCTTCAACAGTGACAGAAACATTGGTTAGAAATGAAGGATCTGTGGAGTCAGAAAATGTGTTTCCAAATTTTGTTAATATTGTGAATAATTACTTAAAATCGATAAAAATGCGCTCTCACACATCTTTACCAAAAGTTCTTGGCCGGAAAACATATATGTATAATAGCAGAAATACATAATTTCTGCAGGTGCAAAACGGCCTAAAAGAAGAATTGCTTTCGATTATGTCACAGGGTACCCTCCTGCGATCATGATTTCTGGGCCTCTACCCTCATCAGGCAGGCTTGTACCCAGCGAGATCTGAAATAACAGATTGCTCGATATGACAAAATCGAAAACGAAACGTCTATCATACTGAAACAGTACTACAAGTTAATAATTGTAATAATTGTACCATTAATATTCATTTCAATTAATATCACCGGATTTGCGTCCGGATTTTTGTAATATTTTGATGAAATCAAAAATTAAAGCTACTAATAATAATTTTAGATTATTATTTCCCTAGGGATGTAAGTTGAGTTACATCCCGTCGTTAAGGGCAACCAATACCTTGTTGAGTAACTTTCAGTTACGTCTGTCAAAGCAGTATCAAAATAGGTTGCTTACAATACAGGGAGGGGGAAAAATATAATTTTCCACTTTTCACTGCATTTTTTTTGAAGTCGGTTTTAATTTTTATTATAATTATTTTTCGTTTTACCAACGCAATGAAATATTTAGTGCTTTAGAACGATGGTATGACAGCTTTCACGGTTGGAGTCAATTAGGAAATCGTGGTCCTTGCGTTTAGATCGTGTCAAATTGAAATTACTTTCCGACGTTTTATTGAGGTTGCACGAGGCATCGTCAGCGTTTTGATCCTGTGCAGTGAATATTTTGTAGAGTGAAGATCATTGAAGATGCCTCATGCCACCGCAGGCAAAACGTCGGAAAGTAATTCTAATTTGACACGGTCTAAACGCAAGGACCATGTTTTCCTAATTTAATAATAATAATAAACGTCTTTATTTGTTAAGGGGCGAATATGGATATATATGAAAAGGGCGATACTTAGCGAGTAGGGTTATCCTTTCACCGCTTTATCTAACATAAATAATTAGGCCTAAATAACAGCTAGATATTAATTAACTGAACAAAAATTTAGAAAGAAGAAATATTTTATTGTTACATTATAGACTACCTAACACAGCAATAAACAAATATATTAAAAAAGACTTACATAATATATTAACAATTAATTACCTATATATACAAGAAAATATACATATATCGGGTGTCAACGAATCTATTAGACAGGCCATAACTTTTAAAGTATTTGATGTATCAAAACGAAATTTCGTATTGGTAAATGGTATATAAAGAGGAGAGTTTCCGCATATTTTTCACTTTCTGGTAACTTCCGGTTTCACCGGAAATGACTCCAGTTTCGATTTTTTAAATGGAACTTTATGTATATTTTTATATTTTTGGATTCCTAAGACTATTCTAAATCAGAATGTGACATTTTAAAAACTTTTTACGCTTACTTGATTTTTTATAGCTATTTTTAAAATTGCATCTAGGTGGTCATGACTGGACGCAAATTAATCTAAGAACCTGAAATGATGACAGAATAACACAATCGCTAAGTTTTAGTGATTAGTCTGGTAGTTAGGAACAAGAGAAGTTGATAAAATCAAATATTTGTGTCTAACTATTTTTTTTCAAATGGCGACCCTTTTTAGACAAGTACTTTTTGAAAAGAGGATTTTTCTACGAATCTAATGGTACTAACTTTTTTGCGATTGGATTAAAAATAAGTTCAAAAATTAAATATTACTAAGAAAAATACGCGATAATCAATTATTTACTTTTATCAAGTGTGCCATGGATATCCATGCTGGATATTAAGTAGGATTTTTAATTGTAACAGTTGGATGATCAAGATTACTTACGTTGGATCTATCTATGCGTCATGTCACGTAAAGTCTGCCCAGCCTATCTCTGTTGATGAAAAGAATGCAAGCCTATGCGCCTAATGCTCGGAACAGCATTTTTTATACAGTTTTTTTGCTGCCCCTCTTCAGATATCGTCAACAAATTTAGGCGTGCAAATCTGTATCTTTGGCTAACAAATAGTTCAGAGTATGAAACAAAAATATAACTTTAATAACGCTGTAAAATGTAAAAGCACAAAATTCGAGTTTACGGTAGTTGTTCAAAGCGCATTCCTTCTTGTTAACGATACATTTCCGCTCGTTCAATTGCTTCTCTCAACACGTTGTGCAATATTTGAGGCGTAATACTTCTAAATACACGTAAAATCCTTTCTTCTATAAGATTTCAAGAGTGGCTGGGACTGTTACATAGACTCTTTCTTTAACATATCGCCCAAATAAAGATATCGAGAACAGTGAGATCCGGTGAACGGGCAGGCCACCGTATTGGGCCATTGGTTGCAATAACTTTATTATTAAAATGTTGAATTAAATAATTAACAACTTCTCTGGTATTGTGAGGCGGTGCTACATCTTGCTGGAAGTAAATTCGGCGTAAAACTTCTAAAGGTAGATCATTAAGATGTTGCTCAATTTCATTTTTTGCAGAAAGCCTAAGTACCTAACCTCTGCTAATTGGCCTTGAAACAAAATTGGCCCAATTATTCTGTTGCCAACGATACCACCCCAGACATTGAGACCAAACCTTTCTTGACAATTTCCTACTCTTATTTCATGTTCATTTTGTTGGGCCCAGTAACGAGTGTTTTGCTTGTTAAACATACCATTATTAGTAAATCTGGATTCGCCAGAAAATAAGCTAAAATTGATAAAATTTAGGTCAATACTAAAATTTTGGAGCAACCAATCACAAAACAATACCCGTCTATGACCAGGACACAAATGTTGGTGTAACTGGTACTTAAAACTCGATATACGTGTTTTTTAGGTATTTTCTGGCTGATTCATTACTTAAACCCAGTTCGTGATTAATTTTTCTTAAAGAAACAGTTTTATCAGTTTCAACCACAGCAAGAACTTTAATCTCCATTTCTTCATTTATAATAAATCTGCCTTCGCCCACTTGATTTCCTTCTTGATGCCTAAAACGATTCTTGAGATATGGAAAATACTGTTGGACTACAACTCAGCAGTCTTCCTTGAATTTTTATGACATTCTGCAAATATTAATAACATATTGACTTTTTCACTTTGAGTATACTTTATTTTGACTTTTGAGAACAAGAATAATACTAAAAATCAAGAAAAATAAGGAAATCTTATGTCTACTGAGAAAGAATAGATAAGTGGCACTGTAAAAACAAAAAATCCTACTTAATATCCAGCATGGCTATCCATGGCACACTTGATAAAAGTAAATAATTGATTATCGAGTATTTTTCTTAGTAATATTTAATTTTTGAGCTTATTTTTAATCCAATCGCAAAAAGTTAGTATCGTTAGATTCGTAAAAAAATCTTCTTTTCCAAAAGTGCTATCTAAAAAGGGATGTCATTTGAAAAACAATAGTTAGACACAAAAATTTGATTTTATCAAATTCTCTTGTTCTTAGCTATCAGACTAATCACTAAAACTTATGGGCGGTATTATTCTGTCATCATTTCAGGTCCTTAGATTAATTTGCGTCCAGTCATGACCACTAGATGCAATTTTAAAAATGGCTATAAAAAAATCAAGTAGGCGTAAAAAGTTTTTAAAATGTCACATTCTGATTCAGAATTATCTCAGGAATCCAAAACTGTAAAAATATACAGAGTGTTCTATTTAAAAAATCGAAACTGGAGTCATTTCCGGTGAAACCGGAAATTGAAAAGTATGCGAAAACTCTCCTCTTTATGTATCATGTATCTATACCGAATTTTCTTTTGATACATCAAATATTTTAAAAGTTATGGCATGTCTAATAGATTCGTTGACACCCGGTATACAACATAATATACCAACTTACATAGAATAAATAGGAAAACGGTAATTGGGCGCATTGTGCAATATTATACAGTAAAAATTGAAATACTAACTACACAACAAAGTACCCAGTATCGATAAAAAAAAAAGAATACTAAGCATTCTGTTCAGCAAGAAGCTTCCTACGATACTCTTTTTTGAACTGGCAGACATTTATGTTTTTGAAAGTAGCAAGCAGTTTATTATATAAATGAGGCGCTTGTTATTTCTAGAACGATGTCAACTTTTTCTTCAAGACCAAAACTAAGACTGCAACAGCGGGAACTTTGCTAACACTACTCATTTTTGCAAAAAAAAATGGTAAGTTAAATATTATAAAATTACAGATTATAGTTTTATAGATTTATAGTTTCAACATTCAACAGAGGTAGAACGGTTAGATATATTCGAAACTGGGAGTAATAACAAAACATATTTACATATCGATATATATAATTGGGCGTCATCTCAGCGGTAAAAATGATTTTATGAATTTCCTTCACCCAATTTTGTATGTAATCGTGTTTTATAATTATCTTTTTAGTTAATCCCGGTTAGGCCTTCTTTACCTTGTACTTCCCTCGTAACGAATTCCTCCACAAACAGATTTTGGTATAGGCATATATAACTTATCCCTAATATCGAGGGCAAAAGTTAATCACTGCAAATATTTTAACAGGTAAAAATACAAGTAATTTAGAGCAAAAGAAAGGCTTATATAACAGGGAGTAAACACACAAGGGGCTGCTTTGGCATTATAGACATTTTAAAATCTACATTTTTTTTTGAAAAAGCGGAAATGCTTCTATCTTATTTTCCGAATGCTACACTAAAATTTGAACGGTAGTGAGATTATTATTTTTGTCGCAGTTTTATCTATTTATTTTTTAATTAGAAAACTAATGCAAAGATATATGCCCAGCTAGCACCAAAGTAGCTACAACTGTTTCAACTACTACTCTTTAAGAGTTTTTGCGTATTTAATACTTATAATCCTACTATACCTCAACAAACACTTTGGATTACACGTTTTTAAGTATTATATATGTATTTGTTACTGCCAATAATACTTTATAGTAATTTTCCATGTAAAGTAATTATATAATAACTACTGCTAAGCAACTACTTAAGGAATTGACACCAAAGTCGTCATTTCTTTTCTGTTACATAATAGTAATTATTCAAAGTTACTGTTTCTAATCTGTTTACTAAATTACAAATTTTAAGTATCAGTACCTTCTTGAATCTTGTAGAGACTACTCCATTCGGTTCAAATGTACTCCTATAACGTATATACAGTAAAAGGAGTCGCTGCAGAGTAGAAAAAGTTATCGCCTACTGCTACTTTAAACTGGCTATTACCAGTCGTTATTCTTCTGTTGCAACTTAGAAGTAAGAATTACAGTAATTATTTACTACAAGTGAACTATGACCTCTCGTATTGAGGTTCCGGAGATAAAGGGCGCTGGTACGAGATTCGGTCGGTGATTTTATAAGGGCAGTGGCAACAGTAGAGTAATCAATTTTTGATTGGTTCGGCTATATTGCTGCTAAAATCGTTTTGTTTACTTTTCACCTACGTGGGTTGCTTATGAGGTTTGCTGTTTTAGTGTCTCATTTTATTAGTTTTTGTCATTATTAAAATGAATATTGATTCAAACAAGAAGTTCTCAGCCATTGGCCATATGGAAAAATGTATTTAAGCCTGGTTCACCTGTTTTTTGCTTGTAATTATAAAGTGTCTGTTTTCTTTACTTAGTGCCATATAACTTAGTTATGGATTTCCACTAAGTAGGCTGTAGAAAAATAAATTACATCAAATCAATTAAAAACACTTACTTGCTTTTTTTTAAATTTTGCATTATTTATACACTAACGAAAGTTACATGCACAGCAACTACGAATCGAAGTTTTTTACAAATCATACGGTACACTAATTTTCTTTGGATAGCAAAAAGAAAATTTTAAATAAAATAGTTCGCTGGAATTACGTTTCCTCTCTTTCGTACGCTCGGACAATGATACCAATCCATATATTTAAAATACTAAGCCAGATTTTATGATTTTATAATATTAATATTTGATTATTTTAATGTTCCTAATATATATATAATGTTTGCGTCTTTGTATATATTTTTCCTGTGTTTTTTGTTTTAATGGAAAAAATACTGTTTTAGAGATCAAGCAAACCTAAATGAACGCTTGAGAAAACTCAACACGATGAGTGTAACGTTGACTTGATATGAAAAATTTGATTTACTATTAATCTTGGCCCAAGAAAACAACGTTTCCAAATATAAATATAAAGTTAAAAAAATCCCTGATTTATATATATATATATATATATATATATATATATATATATATATATATATATATATATATATATATATATATATATATATATATATATATATATATATATATATATATATGTGTATATAGGTATTCAATATGTTATATTTCTATGTTGTTTGTCAATCTGAAAGTCACCGTTCTGTTAAATAGTCTTCTTACGGATGTGCAAATAAGAATTAATTACAATATATCAATTTTATTCATTCATCTAACATTAATTTAGATTGAGGCAAATCAACATATTTCATCTCCTCGTCCTTTTTATGTAAAAAAATTTAAATCCAGATCTAATATAAATACACACATTCATTACGTACCATACCCACTCAAATAAAATCTGTGCTTATATTCCAGTATACCATATTTTAGTTTGTTTTTTTTTAGTTTTCTTTATCTATTTATTTTTTCCTTAATTTAATTATTTTTATTATTTTTTCTATTTCGTAGCGTTTTTTTAACATTGCCTTTAAAAACATATTTTTTATTATTTTTCTCCATAAAAGAAGTTTTATTACAGGATTTGGAATTTTATTGAATTTATAAATAGCTTATTGGGCCGCCATTTCGTTTTACATATAGGAATCGCTCTAAAATTTTACCAGTTTATCTTTCACACACTTGGTTTCTTTACACAATTTCAAGGGTTTTTAATTGATTTTCATCAAGTATTTATTATTATTTCTGTTCGAATTAAGTAACTATTATTATTTTTGTTAGTATTAAGAAAAAACCATTATTGTTTCGCTTACTTTTGTTAACCAGGAATGTCCAGAAAAGTAAATAATTATATTTATCCTATGTAATTAATTAGCTCAAACTGAGTTCTCATTTTTTGGTTTTATCCTAGCAGATTAACGTAACTGGGCTAACATTTGAACACTTAACTTAGACACATTTCCTGTATCCTCTTTAACACGTTTTCTTATATTAAAGCGGGGGAATTTGCTAGAGGAACGACACGTTGCCAGATATTATCTACAGTTGACAGAGAAATTGGGCGATCTTTGTTTGTTATTTTTTGGCGATGATGTTTTGCATAAATTGTCTAGATAGGTAAATTTGGAGAAAGTATTGCGATTTTTGTGATTCAATTTAAAAAGTTTTGAAATCTCTGCCGAAAAAAACTCAACGCAAAATTTAACTAATTTATGAAACTATATGAGAATAAATAAAAGTTTAAATTGTTCGAATAAAAGAATAATACATTACACAACTTTATTATCAACTAGCTGAACTCAAGCGTCTACAAAACTGGAAAAAGGAAGATCGGCAAGTTGAAATTATTTAATATTGAAAAATTATTCGAATTAATGCTTGCTTGTATATAACATTTTTAGTTATTCTTTAGTTACAAAGAGCCATTTTGCAGAAAATATTGCCACTATAGGGTTATAAAGAGGGAGAGTGAGAGAAAGAGTGAGAGAGAAAGCGAGAGAGAGAAATTAAATGTATATATATATATATATATATATATATATATATATATATATATATATATATATTTTTTCAAAATTATTTATTGTTGTTTAGAAAATTAGGCTTAAAAATCGAACACTTTCTATATTTGACATTGATTTTCTTTATAGCAACACCTTTAGAAAAAAATTTAATATAAGTTTTTTTATTTGTTTTATTTAAACCGTCAAACAATTGGATTTAAAAAGTATATAGTTTCCCAAAGTTGCATTTTCAATTTTATGGGCACCGTGTATGTGTTACCCGAATTGTAATGTTCCAGAACTCAGTTTTTTTAACTAATGAACTAACTTTTTTCTAATTTAACCCACTTTGCATACCTTCCTGCAGTCGGAACCTAAGTAAACGCTCAATTCTTCAGATGGCTTCATGAGTATGCTGAGCTAAATATATAAGAGGTGTTCGCAAGGCGACACCTTGTCTCCTAAATTATTTACAACTGTGCTTAAGTATGACTTTAAATAACTTAGCTGGGAAGACAAGGGTATTAATATAGATGGAAAAAAATGAACAATTTACGTTTTGGCGATGACATAGCACTCATAACGGATAACTTTAAAGAAGTAGCTGCAATGATCGAAGAACTAAATGAAGCGTCGTCAAAAATAAGGCTTTGCATGAATAGACAAAAAATGAAAATCATGAGGAATTTAGTACTCGGAGGAACCATTACATTAGAATACGACACCATAGAAGAAGTCAGAGAATACAAGTACCTAGGACACGAAATGAGAATAAGCAGAGACAATCAACCACATGAACGGAAAAAAAGAAATAGTCTAGACTGGACAGCATATGGGAACCTAAGAAGTTTATTTAACAGCTACATACCAATAGTATGAAGAGAAAAGTATTCAAATAGTGTGTTTTACCAGTGTTAATATACAGAGCAGAAACTCTAACACTAACCAATTCATATCCATAAACTGGAGGTGGCCGAAAGAAAAATGAAAAGAGCTATGTTGGGAATAAAATTGCAGGACCAGATTAAAAACATACATATACGACGAAGAACAAAAGTCGACGATTTCATAAAACGAATCACAACACAAAAATGAAAATGGGCAGGACACGTTGCACGACTCAGGGACGATAGATGGTCAATAAGAATATTAAACTGGCGACCCTGAGCTGACAAAAGAAGCCAAGGAAGACCAACAACTCGCTGGAGTGATGACATTAAAAGAGTCTACGATCACTGGATTAGAGAAGCTCAAGACGGAGCTAATTGGATGAGTTTAATGGAGGCCTTTGTTCAGGAATGGACTCAAGAGGTTGGGGGATGATGATGAAATATATTACTTTCTATCGAAGAGAATACAAATACCTCAATTCGAAAAATACTTGAAGAATTAATAAATGGACTGGACCCACATAATACATCCTATGGAAAAGTTCAGGGAACCTTGAAATAGTTTGAATTTAAAATGTTTAGGATTAGGTCTTGCCCAAAAATTAACAGATTCGCAAAAAGAGAAAAGGGTTGCTTTTTGATGTAATATGTTAATAATAGCAACAAAAATTATTAACGGCAACTGCTTTGGACAGACGAATCAGTATTTTCGACTAGTGGCATGTTTTATCAGCAAAACACAAAGCAATGATGGGCAACGTCTAAATACTGGAATTTCAATTCCAAGGCGACAATCCGTCAACAGGTGCTGTGGGATTTTGATAATGTTCTCAAGGGAGAAAATTATTTGAGTTTCCTGCAAAACGAGTCAAAGGATTATTTAGATCAATTATCATTAAACAATATTGGAAACTTTATATTTCAACAAGTCGGGACTCCTTCCCACAATGTTCATACAGTTAAAAACCGTCTTAGTCAACATTTTGGTCAGAAGATTGGAAAAGATGCTCCTGGCAGAAAGGCCCCAACCTTACGCCGATGGATGTATTTTTTTGGGTCATTTAAAAGACAAAATATACGCATTCCATAGTTAATATTGACCATCCCAAACATCTTATAAGAACCGAGGTGAATTATTTAAATCATTATTATGATTTTAGTTATCGGTATGTTGTTTTAGCTGTTACGTTACTTTACTACTATTAATATAATCAATCATTTAACTTGTAATGAATAAAATTCGTCTAGGAGCTGTTTTGTTTTCTCTGCTTGCCAAAGCACACCATTAGGGAGCTCAAAATCTCATTTCAGACAATTGTCACATTTTTATAACAATTTGTGTTATATGATCCAATTGTATATCTCAGGTGGAAAGAGGAAATATATCAACGAATGAAGTTATAATAAAACGATTTGCACTTTTTGATTTATATTAAAAGACATTGGACACGGATCGAAAGGAGATTGTCAACCTTTCTACAGTGTTAAATTTTTCACTTTCAACTGTCAATATCGCCAAAGCAATCGAAGATACGTGATAATTTCGAATAAAAAATATTCGTAGAATTTTTATTAGAATCAAAAAATTTAATTATATACAGAGCATTCTATTAAAAAATTTGCAATTTTTTACTCCTCTCTGTATATTAATAAAGGTAAACTTGATTTTTATGTGTGTGCAAAAACTAGAGTGGTAACCCTACATACCAGTTTTTTAATTTTGTTTTCTATCTTGAATAATAAGCAAGCTAGAAGGGGTAACATTATAGGGATCATTTGGTACATTTTCGTTTTAATACATGTTTTATTTTCATCTCGTACACTCATATTCCAGGTGCCCTTAATTAAATCTGCTTTATTGTCATGTCCAACTCTCATAATTCCCGCGACTTTGAATTGCAGTATTTCGGTACCGTAATTGGTTTACGCCGTTATTAGGATATTTAGCACCCCCGGGCCGGGTTTTTCCCAACGAACCACGCCCGGATATTTTCGTAGTTTGATTAATTTTCCGTCTCTTATTGACAGGCGATTTTAGGTTTGTTCTATTCAGAGAACTATAATAGAACTAGAATATATAAATACTGTTTTTTAGAGTTTATACATTATTTTATTTTTTAAACTTTTACCTAGCAATGTTATACTTGTAAAGTTGAGATGGAGAAACCTCAGTCGGTTGAAAGACGTGTAAGAGGAGAAAAAAACGTTGATATTTTTCAGGTATTAATACATCCAAAAAAAATCAACAAAAATGGAACAATTTTATGGGCTCGTGCCAATATAGGCCATTGTTTGACAATGCTGTATTTGAACCTAAAGTCCATAAACATTAATATATCACAAACATACAAACGAAGTGAAAGTAGCTGTTCAGAAGGCGAAAAAAAAATATGTTTTTGATAAAGATATGGAGCCAGTATTAGAATCTGGATTGGAATAAGGAACTAAGCGTTGTTAAATGTAAAGGCCGTGAAGATATAATTCTACCACAAAATCCTAGTAATACATTTTTTTTGTTTCAAGGAAGGAAGACTACTGTAGAAACCATGACAGTGCTCAGATTTCTTTGGAGATGGTACCGTTAAAAGATTTTTGCCTTAGTTTGCACAACTATATACCATTCATAGCAACATTAAGGGCAGTTCGACAAATATCAATATTATTCCCCTAGTATACGCTTTGCTGCCAAACCTGACCGAAAAAAAAACGTATATGAGGCACTTTAACTAGTGCCTTTGGAGAAAATGTTTATTATGTTATCGTTCCGTCAGAAACTTTGACAAGACTGTATATAGACGACGTAAGCCCTCGAATTCACGCTGGATGCGATGTTGGCATCTATTGCATTAATTGGAATATATATATATATATATATATATATATATATATATATATATATATATATATATATATATATATATATATATATATATATATATATATATATATATATATATATATATATATATATTGAAGGATTAGTGCCCTTGGAACTGAAATTCCAGTGTTTGAATTTACTGTTGCTCATTGCCGTGTGTTGTTCCGATTAAACATGCCGCTAATCAAAAATATTGGTAAGTCTGTAGAAAGCACTTGCCGTAGATAATTTTTGTTGTTATTTAGTAGTTACAACAAAAGCAACCATCCTTTTTTGCGATTGTTTTAATTTTTGGGCAAGACCTAATCTTAAACGCTTTAAATCCAAACTATTTCGAGATTCTCTGAACTTTCCCATAGGATGTATTACGAGGGTCCAGTCCATTTTTTAATTCCTCAAATATTTTTCGAATTGAGGTATTTGTATTGTCATCGATAGAAAGTAATATTTTTAACCTTCATCATCATGGTGTTCCAGCCTGTTGAGTCCATTGCTGGACATAGGCCTTCATTAAACTCCTCCAATTTGCTCTGTGTTGAGCTTCTCTAATCCAGTGAGCGGCGACTCTTTTAATGTCATCACTCCAGCGAGTCTTCCTTGGCTTCTTTTGTCAGTTCTGGGTCGCCAGTTTAATATTCTTATTGACCATCTATCGTCTCTGAGTCGTGCAACGTGTCCTGTGCATTTTCATTTTAGTGTTGTGATTCGTTTTATGAAATCGTCGACTTTTGTTCTTCGTCGTATATGTATGTTTTTAATCTGGTCCTGCAATTTTATTTCCAACATGGCTCTTTTCATTTTTCTTTCGGCCACCTCCAGTTTATGGATATTAGTTGGTTAGTGTTAGGGTTTCTGCTCCGTATATTACCACTGGTAAAACACACTGTTTGAATACTTTTCTCTTCAGACTATTGGTATGTAGCTGTTAAATACACTTCTTAGGTTTCCATATGCTGCCCAGCCTAGACTATTTCTTTTTTTCAGTTCATGTGGTTGATTGTCTCTGCTTATTCTCATTTCGTGTCCTAGGTACTTGTATTCTCTGACTTCTTCTATGATGTCGTATTCTAATGTAATGGTTCCTCCGAGTACTAAATTCCTCATGATTTTCATTTTTTGTCTATTCATGCAAAGCCCTATTTTAACGTCACTTCATTTAGTTCTTCGATCATTGCAAAACGTAAATTGTTAATTTTTTTCCATCTATATTAATACCCTTGCCTTCCCAGCTAAGTTATTTAAAGTCATACTCAAGCACAGTTGTAAATAATTTAGGAGACAAGGTGTCGCCTTGTCGAACACCTCTTATATATTTACCTCAGCATACTCATGAACTGTCCCTTATATCAACCTTTCTTTTTAAAACCCAAGTTTCTTGGAACTTTGCGTGTAATCTCTTGAATATTTGTTTGCATTGAGCTTGCATTCGGGGATTATTAGCTCTAAGCTCTTGTTACGCAGCTCTGTGGTTATAATTATTTTTTATATAGGAAACTAAAACGTTTTGCTTTTCCCTAAGTGAATAAGGCGTATTATTATGATCGTTAAATGATACTAATTGTGATTTAAAAATGACACTTGATAGCGAACAATAATAAATAAGTATACTGTCAAATGGTTGTTCTGTTTTCTAAGGCACACTATTGTTCTTTAATCGGCGTTTACCAATACAATACTCTATTTAGGGGATACATTTCTGGTTTAGAAATATAATGTTTCGTTGAAGATACATGATAATTTTAAATACCAAATATTCATAGAATTTTTAGTAGAATTCAAAAATGCGATTATCTACAGGGTGTTCTATTTAAAAAAATGCAACTTTTTTGCTCTCCTCTTTATATTAAGAAAAGTAAACTTGATTTCTATGTGTGTGCAAAAACTAGAATAGTAAACCTACATACCAATGTTTCAATTTTTTTTTTATTTTGAAAAATAAGAAAGTTAGAAGGAAGTAATATTATAAGAAATCACCCTGTGCCCGTTCAGAGTGCACGAACTAAAAATATAGAAATTATCGAAATATAGGAATTAATAAATAAATCACGTTCACTTCACTAAATAATGCCTCCTTAAAGGAAGGACTCTTAGCGAAGAAAGTTCTGTGTAATGTCAATTTACCAGGACCTCAGTAATTTTATTTGGCAGTCTAGAGGTTGTTTTGAACCTGGTTCATTATCAATGACTTCAGAAACAGATCTTACCAAGGCCAAATGGCCTTGGTAAATGATTATTTTATTAATGTAAGCAAAAATGTTACCTCTGGTATTTCGCCAAGTTTGTACCCTCTTTCGTGTCTCTCTCAATCGAAAAATGTCGTTGATAGCTTTTTCTTAAACCCTGTTAGAAGCATGGAACTATTGAAAGTAGCACTGATAGCCTATCAATTAAAATATTCCTGAACCTGCCGCTCCCAGTCATAGAGACTCTTACAACACTAATAAATGAACCCCTTGTAAAAGATATTTTACTTGAATGCCTTAAAACAGCTATAAATATTCCTCTTCATCAAGGGAGCGCAAAAACTAACTCTTGCAATTATCCTCCAATTGCTCTAATACCAGTGCTATCAAAAATTATTGAAAGGTTACTGAATAATCGTTTTATGCCATTTTTCCTTAAACATCACATAAAATTGCCGGATCAGTTCGGATTTTTGCCCAACAATAACAACCACCCCACCGCCTCAGTTTTTTGTGACTATGCAACAGCCTTTGACCGTGTTAGTAATGGAATTTTGATAAGCAAGCTGAATTTTTATGGACTGTGTTCATTTCTTCTGATAATCAGTGTTAAAAATAATCAACAACCATAGAATTCGCATTCAAAAAAGCACAGAAATCTATTTCTTATCGTTGTTGGAAAAACAAAATTGATAGTGTCCTTTCTGTCTAGAAAAAAACCTTCATTAAAATTTGTATTATAATGTTATTTTATTACTACAGACAATCAAAAAGAATATGACCAATGACCATACGTTCTCTAGAACATGTTCAAAATTATATATATGTATTTCTATATGTTTTCAGCACCCACGACTATTTTGAAAAACCTGTCGCGTTTTGAACTAAGCGTATTTATTCCTTCAATATATTTCGAACATAATATAGGAATTTAAATATCTTTTGTATATCCGTTTCCCGTTTTCCATGCTTTGTTCTGAAGCAAAAGTATTGATAGGATTTTTCTCAACTTGAATATTAAGTAAAGAAAACCTTGAGAAACAAAGCTTATATAAGATATATCAGTTTTAAATCCCAAATGCATTTTACTTATGCATAATAAAATATTTTCTCCAAGCTTTGTGTTTCTCTGTTATAAAGGATACTGAACTGTCATCTTGAAGATTGTAATTCATATTAGATTTACTGTTAACCTTAAAACAAAGTTTGTTTTCAAAATAAGATTAGTCTAAAATGAGTGTAAAAATAAAAAGGTCCAAATATTTCATTTTAGTTTCTATTTAAAAATCGCTAGAACCGATCAAAAATATTTTGTTAATAATTTGTCGACGAAAATTACTTAACCCCCACTTTTTCTAAATCTTTCTACTACTTATTTTGTTAGCGATTTTCAGACCTTTCTGATTACAATTTACTAGCGAACATTGTTTCAAACTATATTATTGAGTTTTAATAATTTTACGAAGGTACACATTAATTTGTAACACATATTCTTTCGTCAGCTAATCTCTTATTCTTCCTTCCCTCAAGGACTTGCTTTGGGTTTCTCAAAGTTCTAGTTTGGTTAGCGTTTCACTTAAAATTTGTGCTAGGGTTAGTAACAACGCATTTGTTCCTTGTTATTGTTCGCCAATTGATTAAAAGCTCTGTTGTATTGATTTAATTTTCCCGGCTCTCTCAATCTATCCACATAGACTTTTATTTCTGTTTTGGTCTATCCCGTTATTAGTGTTGCCATTTTTGCTTAAACTGTAAAAGATTGGTCTTATTTTTTATTACATCTAAATACTTATGTTGCTTTTCATAGTTGGTGTAGTTTATTGACATTAAACTTGTAAGTTTATATACCTTTTCTATCATTTATTTCCAACGTATTTTCTTATTATTAGTTAACAGGTCCTTTAACTAAATTTAAATTTTCACAGTTTATTGTAAATTAAAAAAGTCGAAGTCGAAGAAAGTTCATATTTTTAGATTTCAAGTGTAGAATGATGTGGCTAACAATACCCAATAGGTTTCATCGTGTTCTAAGGTCATTAAAAAAAAAACGACACAAAATTACCTATTATTTACTCCACTATAACCAAAATTTTAAATTTCGCGCACTTTAAAAAATCGTAGCACCTAAAGTATGAAAGCTTCACTAACGATTTTACTACTAAAAACTGTTTTGATATTTTGTCTACATTTTATTCGCTGCATGTTATATAAAATTTCCCCAAACAAAATTTTTTTTCGATTAGTGAAAACTTGTTTACATAATTTCTAAAGTTTCAAATTCATCGATGTTTTAGCCATATTTAAAATAAATAATAGCTATCATGTTTTACATGGGAAGAAGCGCCAAAATCTCTGCTTTAAGTCGAAAAACAAATCGTCTCGATAGCTTAATTAGGTAAGAAGTTATACGAAGGGAAACATAAAAAAACACGATTTTAAAAAAATAATAATTTTTCCAGTTTTTTGTAAATAAAAAAAGTCGAGACGGCAAGAAAAAGTAATATTTTGTGATTTCGTATGTACAATGATCCGTTTAATAAAATGAGGTATAAATCGGTGTGTTCTAACGCAAAAAAAAAATCGAGAAGGAAGCGACTTTTGCCCCGTTTTTTACTTCACTAGTAACACACTCGCTAAGCTATAATTAGTCATAATATCAGACGCAATAATTAGTCGGTAATCCTTATCAGACAAAAACTGAAAATATAGAATGTTTTATTATAACACATGTCAGACATCCCCCGTAAAATAACATCCTTTGCTTACAAGTCTAGTCCGAAAGATGACGTTTCAAAACGCGTAAGCAGTATTTTTTAAATAGATATACGGAAGGTATAAGGCTTAACTTGTTTCATTTCTCTAGCTAAGATAACCCTTTTCAAAAGCAATTTTGATTTTATTATTCGGAGGTGTCAAAGAATTGGATTTCGATGGCCAAAAGAATTAAAACTTCTCTTTGGACAAACTGAGTTGTTTGATTTTAGTCAAAATTCCAAAAATTCAAAATATAATACATTTCGAGAACTACAATCTGTAGATAGAAACAAGTCATAGGTGTATAATATTAAAATCTAAAAGATTTGACAATCATAACTTCGAAAAATTATTTCAGGAAAAGTTATACCCACAGTTTAGAACCAACTTTACATTTTTTTATTTAAAGTTTATTTCTACTTTATACAGTAAACCCTGAAGGTGTGTCAAAATATGGGAACCTTCTACGGGGTGTTTTGGTTGTATTTTAAACGGGGTCTACAAGTTCAACTTTTAGAGATATCAAAAAATATTGTATACAAAAGTTTTATGGTTGTCTCTGAACCGTCAGAATTTCCTAAAAAAAATAAACAAATGCCAATTGGAGAGTGAAAAAATAAGACAAGAATTTGTTATTTTAAATAGAATACTGAAAACCCGGGATTTCTATAAAATCGCGTCTTTACGTTTCAGGGTCCCTAGACGACGAAACACATGTTTTCACAATCTTCAAATTTTGTTCAAAAATTAAGGGTCATATCAGGATGACCTGGTAACATTTTGCTAAAAAACTGCTTATCCAATTCATCAAGGGTGAACTACACGCAGTATTATGTATCATTTGCAAGCCTTCCGCCACTGCAATATTAAGTTAAAGCTGTAAGCGATATTTATTAGCTTCAAATTGCATATAAATTGAAAATATCTCGGGAAGACATTGATTATGACAGCTTGTACAATCTTTTAGGTCTTCCAAAGTTGGAGAAGAGAAGGCAATACTTTGATATTTGTATTTTGTTTAAGATTATTAACATCATGTTTGACTCTCCTTATCTTCCCCCAAAATTAAATTTTCATATACCTTATAGAAACACCAGACAGATCGTGCTGTTCAGAAGTGATTTTCACCGTGCGATTTATGGTCTGAACACTCTTTTGGAGAGAATGTGTCGATATGGAAATGCCTTACGAGATCATGTCGACATATTCAATGTTAATTTTAATAATTTTAAAAAATATGTTAAAAGTTTATAGTGGGGGAACCTGAACCTGTGATTTAATATTGTGTTATTTACCATTAAATGAGATATAGTTACCATTTTAATTTTAAATGTGTTAATTGATTTAGTGTTTTTGAGCTATTTTTTTTTAAACTGATTGTAAGTGCCAATAGCTTAGTTTAGTTTTATCTACGTATGAAATTATTTATTGTAACATGGTTTTTCCGTAAATATATTATTATTATTCAATGTAATTTAATTAGGGAAATATGTAAAGTTGGGCGCTAAATTCGAATTTTTATGAAAAAATCAAATCTAGAATTATAAAATAGAAGTACATTTGTCCATTTTCAACCATTTTTTGACCACTTTTTGACGCAAATGCCGTCGCATATAATTTTTTTTCCACAAATTGGCTCTTTACCGGCTTACATTGATCCTTTGTCTACATAACTGCAAAATTTGAAACGGTAACTCGTACTCATGGCTTTGTATTTCTGCAACGCGTGAACCCTTTTGAATCCATTTTTAACCGAAATGTAATTTAAATTGCCTATACGAAATACATTTTTTTAAGGTTGGACGTGTAGGGAGTTTTTTCTAATCTACCTTTTATCTTACTTTGAACTTGCCTAGACTTTGTCGCTGATTTTTCACTTTTTGCGTGCAGTTCTCCCTTAAATTTTGCACAAAAATCAAATATTATGTATTAATCATTTTCGGTACGATTCTAAGATGACGGAAACAAATTAATTTAATAAAATTATATAAATAAAATATTTAAAAATTCAGTCTGAAAAACTACTTAATGGATTGATTTCAAATTATATGCTATAGCTAACTGTGGCATAGAGATGAACTAGTAAAATTGTGGATCTAATTCAGGATGGAGGAACAAAATGGCGACCAAATAGGATGTTTGTAATCGAGAAAAAAATTAACCTCTCAGGTTTTACATATCTTTATGTTTTAGCGTCTCTAGGTGCCAAAAATAAATTTTATCTATTCGGTTGATCCGTTTGTCGGATTGTCTGTCTGTCTGTCAGTTTGCGGCGTAGCTTAAAAACTACTTATCAGATTCACTTAAAATTTTAGTGAATTTAAGGTTCATATGGAGATGACCTAGTAATATTTTGGTAAACATTCAATATACCGGAGCAAGATAGCGTCTTAGTGAAATATAAAAAAAATAGGAGTGAACTGTGTAATATTTTGGTATGACTATAAGATAGCGAAACAATATAGCGCAATTAATAAAATATTTAAAAAATAAGGCTGAAAATTCTACTTATTAGATTAATTTCAAATTTTGTGCAAGCATTAAGTGTGATATAAAGATAAACTGGAAAGTTGTGGTACCAATTCAAGATGCCGAAACAAAATCGCGGTTAATTTTTTTAAATATTATTGAAATGACTTTAAATAAACTGGTACGAATTCAAATGACGTAAAAGAAAGGCGGTGTGCGTCAATGTAAAAACTAATTATTGAATTTATTACCTCCCTCGTCAAGGGGAGTATTGTAATCGTAAAAAAATTACACTCGGAGATTTTTTTAAATCTTTATGTTTCCAAGGTGGCGGCTTAAAAAACTATTTAAAAATTCCGCCTGAAAAAAAACTACTTAACTTAATAGATTGATTTCAAATTTTACGCAAGAATTAAGTGTGATATAGAAATGAACTGGAGAAATTGTGGTACGAATTCAAGATCAAGATGTCGGAACAAAATAGCGGCCAAATGAAATTAATCCGGAATTTCTATTTCCGAAAAAACCTAATATGGAGTCGGCTGCTACTTTTTTGCTTTCAGCGTCATTTTCCAGCACAATAGATAGCCACCACGAGTTACCGAGAAAAGTGTTCTCGACCGCACGACCTTTGGAGTTATTAGATAAGAGGAAGAATTCACAATTTTCACGTTCCCTAGGAATCTTCATCTCACAGCGGATGAGCCGTTATAAAGAACGTTTTCACAGTGATCTTTTTACACTACTTTCACGCTATCAAAGAGCCTTATCGGGCACGTGTGCTTAGCTTGGTGACCCAAGCGGAAGTCCAAAGACCAAGGTCTAAAAAACCTATCAATTCTGTCATTATTTGTGTAATAAAGATGGGTAGATCACAAGTGACCTGGATCAGTAATCCAAATCTTTAGGATAATCTGAGCGATCCGAATAATTCAACCAGTACTGAACAGAACTAGCCATTACTTGACGGAAATTCATTTTAACTGAGTAAACTAAAAGGCTTGTTTAAAATTTTCACTTAATTTATTTTGCGGAAAATGAAACACATGACAATTGTTTCGTCGATACTATGGCTTCATCAGATGTTAGATCTTAAAAAAAATTAACCAGGATCATAAATCCGTTAAACGGTGAATGCCAAAGCTAAGGCAAAGATGGGGTCGTGGTCGTGAATTGAAATGATTTAAATTAAGCTTTATGTCTAAGCACTGGGAGCTATCCCGTGACATTCTGATAAATTGCTTATTCTTATTATTTAGGATTGATTTTGTAGCAAATTTGATATGAGGAATGGAAACGGAAAAGATCATTTTTTTTATAAAATTTGGTTTTCAAAGACAAGCGATTTTTTTAGTACAAGGACGCTATTTAATTATTTCTTTTTAATGGAACAAAATTAACAAAATAATGAAAATATGAAATATACAGTCTTGCTGTAAAGTAAAAAAAATTACAGTGTAAACCTACAAATAGGTAAAATAAAATCACCAGGGAAAGACCGTCCTCCATCTAGAGATGGGCTACTAACAATAAGTAGTAGATATTGTAGAGATACAATAACGACCGTGGCAGTGCTAGACAGGTACCGGGAAGTGCAAATGCACGTTTGGGTACTTGGAGAACCTCGACGGAAACTTCGACTACTGTAATTGGAAATTGGAAAAGGCAACCACAATTTAATGCAACGTTGCATTATTTTTAGACCTCAGGCCTTCGATGTATAGCATTGCTGAACTTGCGAATATTAAAAAAACAAGTTTATTTGTATTCTAAATATTTTTGTTCTCTAATTTTTACACACTCAGTATAATAAACATAAATACTGAAAAAATAAATCTTTAAAAACTATATATCTTAAGTTGTGCCATATATCAGTTTGCGATATTTTATTAACGTTTTTGCATTAATTAAAATATATTTTCGCCCTGTGTAAAATTTGAATATGAAACTTTACATTTTACTTTAAAATAAAAATGTCCATACGCAAATGAAAAAATATATTTTTGGTGACTCTTTGCGACTTTATAGTATCAGTCTGTGATATTTTATTTATGAAAAAAATTGCAGGTTTAATATATATTTATGTTTTAGCGTTCCTAGGTGCCAAACAATATGTTTTCTCAATTTCGTTTGTCTGTCTGTCGGTCTGTCTGTCTGTCTGTCATTTCGCGGCGTAGCTAGGAACTACTTACCCGACTAACGTGTGGGTTGGTGGGAATGACCTGATATTATTTTGGTAAAAATTCAATGACGGAACAAAACGGCGGCCTATTTAAATGTTAAAAAAATTATTAGTAAAAAACAAATTATCCAATTTATCTCAAATTTTGCACAAAAACCAAGAATCAGCCTGTCATATTTTGGTATGAATTGAAGACAGCAAAAGAAAATGGCGGCCTAATACATTATTTAAAAAAATCAATCTGAAAAACTACTTTTTATACAGGGTTATTCACGCAACCAGTTCATTAAAAGTTTTTGATGATGCCATTTAGATAAAAATTTCAAATTTTGGGATTATGGTAAGGTCAAGGAGTACTTCTTTCCTGAAATATTTTCAACTTACTGTCACTTCCGGTTTAACCGGAAGTTGGTATCAACTTGCTTATTTTAAATGGAACACCCTGTTTTTTATGATATTTTTGGATTCTACGGAGAATTTTAATGCTATTTTATGTAGCATGTTCTATACCTAGGTTCCAGCGTTCTTAAGATACTTGACCTTGAACCAAAAATGAGCCCTCGGTACCCAATTTTAAAATCTCATATTTTCGTAAGTTTTGAAGATATAATCTTCATATTTTGCAGACGATCGGTAAATAATCTTAGGTTTCTATTTTTTTTATTGAATTTGTCTTTTTTTTATACAGGGTGTCCTAAATTCAGCGGCAAACATTCACATTTTCAAAGCCGCTAAACTCCGTTTTTTTAAATGGGACACCCTATAGCTTTATAGACTATCAAATGTAGAATTTAATTTTTTATCGAACTGTATTAAGGTTCCCTATACCTATTCGTAACCATTTTCGAGATAATCAGGTTTTTTTTAAACTATCAAATGTATTTGCTAAATGCTTACACCTTCCCGTAGTAAGCCATGGAAAAACAATTGTTGTGCTTCTCTATTCAACATGACAGCTGATTTTAAACTTTTAAATTAAAATAAAATAACACTCAAAAGCTGATATTCTCAATTTATTTTATATTCGCGGAGAATGTTACAAAATATTGGAGAGAACGTGCAATGTTCTTAATGAAAAACATCCTCATTTATCGCCAATGAACAAGAGAAAATTGAAGAGGATTGAAACGAAATTTTTCGTTTCGGAAAAGTTAAAGTTATAAAAAATGTAATAAATTGTTTACATTATTTTTAACCATATCTACTAAGTTCGAGACTGTTCTAAACTTGTTTTAGTGAACTTAAAAATGATAGCAATCTAACAATCAACAATAAATAAATAAAATAATAAAATTGAATTATCACAAATGTTCTATATGCTGTCCGTTCATTTGAAGACACATTTCAATTCTTCTTTGTACAGTTGCTGTGGCCCGTTGAATTTGTCCGTTTTCTAATTCGGCAAAAGCTGTTCGTATCCTCTCCAGTAAATCTTGTTGCTTATTTACTGGGGAAGCATAGACTTTACCTTTGATAAATCCCCTTAAATAAAAGTCTAGGGGTGTTAAATCAGGCGATCGCGGGGGCTATCTCCAAGGGCCATTGGGACCAATCCAGCGATCTTCAAAAATTCGAGATAATTGGAGATAAACTGCAGCGGAATTATGTGCTGGTGCCCCATCTAATTGATACCAATAATTTTGCAGCTCACCAATAGGAATTTCTTCTATAAATTCAGAAACCGTCCCTCGTAGAATTTCCAAATACTTATCACTGTTTAAATTGTCTTCATAAATACAGTACCGCACCTGATCATTTAATACTATACCGAAAACATTGAAGCTAAACCTCTCTTGAGAACGCGTTTCGCGTAAAGCGTGCGGATTTTCTGCTGCCCAGAAATGTTCGTTTCTTCTATTTATTATTCCTTCTCTAGAAAATTTCGCTTCATCATAGGTCCCTTAATACAGTCCGATAGAAAATTAAATTCTACATTTGATAGTGCATAAAGTTATAGGGTGTCCCATTTAAAAATACGGACTTTAGCGGCTTTGCCGCTGAATTTAGGACTGTATAAAAATAGACAAATTCAATAAAAAAAATAGAAACCTAAGATTATTTACCGATCGTCTGCAAAATATGAAGATTATATCTTCAAAACCTACAAAAATTTGAGATTTTAAAATTTGGTACCCCGAAGGCTCATTTTTGGTTCAAGGTCAAGTATATTAAAAACGCTTGAACCTAGGTATAGGATATGCTACATAAAATAGCATTAAAATTCTCCGTAGAATCCAAAAATATCATAAAATACAGGGTGTTCCGTTTAAAATAAGCAAGTTGATACCAACTTCCAGTTAAACCGAAAGTGACAGGAAGTTGAAAATATTTCAAAAAAGAAGTACCTCTTGACCTTACCTTAATCCCAAAATGTGAAATTTTTATCTAAATGGCATCATTAAAAACTTTTAATGAACGGGTTGCGTGAATAACCCTTTGATATCTCTAAAGGTTAATCTTATAAACCCGTTTAAAATATAACGAAATAGTCTGCATAGGTTTTGAAAAATCCTATGCAAACGAAAAAAAAAACCTTAAGTTAAATTCAAAATCGTAAATAATTATGTTAGCAGTGGATAAAAATACTAATTGCTTACGCTAGATAAATTAAATCTGTTTAACGGGCAAAATAGCCATTACCATTAAAATGTAACAAACAGAATCGCTTTTGTCAGTTCCGAGCAGAAATTAAAACCCAGATCAGGCCAGGACGCCCATCAGAAAATCCTATTAAGTGCAGCGCGTCTCATTCCGAAGGAGTTTTTGTCGATGGAAACCGCAAATAAAAGGCGGTGCCAAGTGTGGTGTTTTCCTATTTTACAGCCGCTATTAAGTTTTCAGTCACACTTTTTCCGTGTTTTTCAAGAAATCGCATTTTCGGGCATCTCTCGTGGCAATTTTAAATGTCGGTCAAACTTGAAGTAAAAAGACTTTTTAGGATTTTTTATATAATATTCAGAGCGAAAATGTCAAGATTCAACCTCAAATATCATAAATATTATACAAATATAGACTCGGAAAAAGCTTAGATGCAGATAATGCAAAACCAATATCAATATCAGCTTACTAAATATTAGAACCTCCTATTCGGGACCGTACGGGAGGGAGTCCAAATCGATAAGGGCAAGATAAACGTTAGAAGTCTCACAGAATGATTAAATATTTATTTACTACTATTATTTTTAGCGAATAGGTATATGCATTGTAACATTTACAAATTTACGTATAATTATTTAGTTTATAGTAGCACAGAGGCAATTATAAAATTTCACTAGTTATATAGTTACCGATTTTGACAGACTGTTCCGTTACCATCCTCACCATCGTATCGAATAACTCTACGAGTTGAATTTTTCCAAATTTACATTTCACACACTTTATAAACTTGACAGAGTCTATATTAATATGGTGATCCTATTGAAAGTGGCGTATTTTGAATGTATAAAGTTAATGTTCCTATCACCGACCTAGTATTTATTACCGACCATCACATATTTTTCACTTTTAAACAGTCAGGTATTGCCATTTTAAACATTCAAATTCAAATGTCTTATATTTGAACTTCCCGCCGCGAAAATTGTTCGAGTTTGCGGCAACCCTCCCAAAGATATGTTAATTAATTTTTTTTTACATCAGTCTTTAGCCATACGTCGCGGACCACCTACAATTTCTTAACAAGTGCTCCTCATTTGTGTACCAGTTTATTTAAGGTGAATCTATAAATTAATGTAAGTATAAAACGATATTTATTAACTAGTGGGTTAAATATAATGTTTGAATTTATTTCTTATACTAAAATCTTACATTTTATTATAAATAATGTTATAATTAATAAAACATTATTGGTGGGTGATAGGGGCAGTCATTGTATACAATCTCTTTTTTACCGACCAGTCGGTCGGAATCAGGAGGGTACGCTATTTTGTTTTCCTTTAATTTATTATTTATTGAAAGAATATTAAAGGACAAGGTCTATTTTTTATATAAATAATAACTTTTAGAATTTATAGAGCTATTACCGACCACTGAAATATTTTTATATGACTTTATTATGAGTGTATATAGAAACAGTAACATTTTTAGTTTAAACGTCGAATTTTATATTTGTGTACGATATAAATTTGCAAATATGAAGATTATTTTGTCGCCAGTACTTGTAATAAAAACGTTTTCTAACACAGTCTAACTCAAAATTTTATTTAAATCGATAAAAAACAGTCGGTAACTAGGACCTAAATTGTTATCGGTTTCCTATGACCGACCAACGATCGGTAAAACGTATGCCCGAGATTTTGACTGTCTTTATTATCGACCGGTCGGTCGGTCGAAATTTGGCGACAAAGTTTTGGCAATGCATAGCTCTCTAAAAAAATTTCGGACCTGCGGATTGTTCCCGTTTGAACCAAATAATATTGATAAAACTAAATTACATCTTTCAGTAGCAACAAACTATATGCCAAAACACTATTCAACTGATTGTGCATCAGATTGGAGCGGATCGATTTAGAGTGGTCCAATAGAGGATCAAAGTTTATTCTATTTTTGGATAATAGTAAAGGAAAAAGGTACATCAGCTACTATTCCAAATGATGATGTTATTACTGCGCACGGCGCTACGCTAACCAATAATTTACCTCTTCTGGATTTCGATTCCTTAGATCTAGGCCTGAATTATTCCGAAAATTTGTGGATGGACATGAAAAACGGAGAGTGAATCGATAATCCTGATCTAACGGCATAAAGTATAGATTCATAATCCGGCTGAATCAAGTAATATTTTATAGAAACGTAATATTTTTAGTTTACTTATATTTCTTTTACTTTTTAGCTCCAAGACCCCGCAAAAAAAGTAATAATTATGTCCATATGACCTCTAATTCCGCAGTTACCGTTTCTCCAAACCTTGCTAACAAAGATTTGTCTCTGAATTCAAATTTAGATAGTTCAATATCTGTTGAAGGCAATACTTTTAGCGATTACCAACCAATGTACTCTTAATGGTAAGTATTTATAATTATTGTGTAAGTGTTATGTGTCACTCATGTCCCAAAATATATGAAATCAATTGTTTTCATTTATTTATTATACTTTATTTTTAGATGCAAAGTTCATCGACAATAAAATTCTTGATGCCTGTAAGTCAACCATGAAGGGCAAAGGCATTAGAGAGACAACTAATGCGCTTGAAGAAATATCTATATCAAACACTACAGAAGAAACCAATTCAAAAACTCCAGAAGCTCTTGTACCTTCCAACATAATTCAGGATTTACCTTTAAGTTCATTTGACAACTTTATTGATTTCGAAGAAAATAACACCTACAGTTGCTACATCGTAAGAATATATAGAACACCAGAAAAAGATAGATGCGGAGAAAAAAAAGAAAGAATAAGAAAAATCAGGGAGGGCGAAGAAAAGAAAAATTAGAGAAAAAAAAAACAACCAAAGAGACAAACCAAAAAAGTGAGAAAAACTGACAATTCTAAACCAAATATGATGTTAAATAATAATGACAGAAATAATAAGACAAATGAGACTGATAATGAGACTAATAGCGATGTAAAGTATGTCATTGTAATATATGAAGGAGAGTGTTTTCCTGGTTTGATCCTTGCTCCAAGTTCGAAAGGTATAGTTGTAAAACAATGGCAAGGAGTGGTTTGAATTGGAAGTGGACCGAGAAGGCTAATATACTTACATACAGTTCAAATGAAATTGAACGCAAAATAAATCCACCAAAGTTGATTAACCGCCGAGGCATTTATTGTGTACGTAAATTAGAAGGGGTTAAGAAAGCAGTTTGTTCCCAAGGGAACATAGTTATAAGCATTTATGTTTTTTTTTTCTTTAAAAATTGATTTATTATAATTTCTTGTATTATACTAACACAAACTACAAATACTAAATAAAAACAACTAAAAAAATCAAGTTAAATATCAGTGATATTCTGCATAAAAAATGGCAGTCGGTAATAGGAGCCAAAACGGTCGGTAAAGTGTACATATTAGAAGTTTCAGATTAAAAAAAATATTTTTTTTTTCAATAAAAAGATCAATTTTCCGTTACTTCTTACTCCCTGTTTCTTAAAAACATTTTAAACTTCAAACTAAAAATATTAGAAAATTGAGTTTTTACTTACAAACCTTAATATTAACATTTTTCTGAGGAAAAAGCGTACGTGGTCGGTGAAAGGTACATTTACCTTAATCAGTGTAAGTTAATAAGATACTGGCCTTCTTTATTGATGAAAATAATAATTTTTTTTTACAATACAATATTTTGTTTTTCTGGTTTCTTCTTTGGGTCCATTTCACTCATATGAATTATGATAAACATATTTACTCTATTCTTTCTTGTAAAATATCAACTTAACATTTTGAGAATATTTGAACTAGTAGAAAGTTTCAGCTTATCTTTTCGTTTTTCATTTATCAATGCTGCTTTTCTTTATGTTTGCTTAATATAGAATGTTAAATGGACATTTTTAGTTTTCTAGTTTTCTTGAGCCACTTAAAGTCAATATTTAATTTATAATATGTTTATAATATATTGACAATCTGCAGGTTTGAAAAACTTATTTTCAATCAATTAAAAAAAAATTACCCCCCACTAAAATTATCATGATCTCTTTAGAAAATATGATACCTTATTTCTATACTATGAATATAAATTCTAACGATTCAAATTCCATTTTTTTCGCCGAATAAACTCTTTAAGTAAAACTTTCTTTTTACTTCCACGAAATTCAGCCAAATAGAACTGCAATTCATTTTAAGAAAAATTATTTACTTAAAACAACTTTTCCTTCCTCTAAAAGCAATTCTCTACGAATTGTAATGATGCGAAAGAAATGCCGAAACGTCGCTAAACACACTCTTATATAAAAAAACTATTTAATACATAATAGGCAACATGAATGTCTCTCTGCATTTTTCAAGAAATCCCGCTACAATATATTCAAACATATCTTTTTTTAAAATATGTTTTGGTCAACAAAATGTATGCAAAAATGGAATTTTATATTTCATCTCTAATCTTTGTAACAAACTCGTACATACCAATCGCAATATTGCAATATTTTTGGTCGCCTTGGCAAAGAGTTAGCCACACCAATAGAAACGGAAGCTGGTAAAAAATGCTTATTTTTCTAAACGTTTTAGATTCGGAAGTTAAACAGTACAGTCAACATTTTAGTCTGAGACATTAAACTCGCTTATTAAAGTAGTTAGTTAACAGTAAATAGCGCAGTCGTTGATCTCGTCGCTCGGGTAGCGGAGTTTTTTTGTAGATACGAAATTGTTTATTAATATAGGTAGGTAATAATTAACAGTACAGATTGAAATGCTGCGATTGCCACAAGGAATCAAATGGAATCTAAACAAAGTGTTTTCTAGCTAATTAAAAACAAGATGAATTATCATCGAAATATTCAGATCCAGTGAAATCCTTTTTTTTTGTGCCCAGTGAAGGCAGTTTTAATAATAATTAATATATATAAAGTAAATTACATTTCCAAAAAGTGAAATAAAGTAGAGACACCAGGGTTAGTTGTCTGTTTTTAAGCAAAGCAAGATCTTCGCTTTGCTCTTGTTAAGAAACAATTAAGTTAAGTTGTTGTAAAAAGTGTTGTTTAACTAGTAAAGTGAAATTAAAAACACTACAGGATTGAGAGAGACTAGTTTATTTATAAATTTGTCAACTTATTTATTATACTCATGGAAATTTGAAACGATTCAGACAAAATTTTAGTAATATAATATTTTCTTATTCCTTCGAGCGATTTAAAGAAACTTTTTTTTGTTTTAAAGGTACGTTAACAGCCTTTATTCTTAGGCAGACTGTTTGACATAAAAGATAATTAACGTCAATATACAGGGTGATTCAAACATACGTGTTTTTTACCCAAAATTTACTTACATTTCTGAGTTAAACAGTAGATGCCAAAATTATGCTTATCATGTCAAATGATAGCCCCAATTTTTCTTTAAAACGTGCTTTTTAAAAATATTTGCTAACTTGTTCCGTTTTTAAACTATAGAGATTTTTCTGTAAAATTTTTTGTTATAAATGAATTAAATTTAAATTAATTAAAGGAGGCTCTGAAACAAAAACACATCGGTTGTCATCTGTCACCCACAATGCTCAATAGTTTATTCATGGTTTTGGTTTGTGTCTTGTTACTTTAAGATATAGTCAAAATGCCCAGATATAATGAGAACGAACTTATGCGAGCAATCGGTATGCTAGAAAGTGGCTTATCACAAAAAATTGTGACTGAAATATTGCATATTAAACAAAGTGCTTGATCAAGAGCATGGAGCAGATCTCAAAATATTGATTCAGTGCAATATAACCATGGAGGAGGTGCTGTGAAAAAATCAACCCCTAGGACAGATAGATACATTGTACGTCAAGCTCTTTTTGAGAGGACTATTACGTCTACAGAAATTAAGTCATCTCCAGGTAACACAAAATGTAACCATTTCTACAACAATCATTCGAAATCGGTTACATAAAGCTCATTTAAATTCCCGACCGCCCTATAGACATCCAAAGTTATTAAGAGAACACAGACGGTCTCGTTTGATTTTTGCAGAAGAACATGTTAACTGGGATTTACTCGAATAGTCACATTGTTTATTGGGGGATGAGTTAAAGATTGCACTTCATCCTGACGACAATCGTATTCGAGTATGGCGTCGAACGGGAGAGAGATACGATGAAAACTGTTCTTTAGATCGAATTTCGTTGGAGGTGGTTCTGTAACAGTGTGGGGAGGAATATTTACAGGTGGTCGAACAGAATTAACAGTTTTTATTAATCGCTCTGTAAACGCGTTTCATTATTTAGAGATTTTGGAGAATAACATACCGGAAGTAGCTGAGAGATTGCGCAACAATTTACTAATGTGGACGATAATGCTAATATTGTGAAGATTGTTGTATCACTTTTTCACCAAAATGGTAGTATCATACATCCAGATGTCTACAAAAAGGTTTAAAAAAAACATGTTTTAAAGCAAAACTGGGGTTATCATTTGACATGATAATTTTGGGATATGCAGAAATGTAGTTAAATTTTGAGTAAAAAACACGTGTGTTTGAATGACCTTGTATATAAATTGTGTTTTATGTCAAACCACGTGCCCAAGAATAAAATTTATTTATGTACCTTTAAAACAAAAAAAGAATTTTGTTTAAATCTTCTGTAGGAAGCAGAAAATGTCATATTACAAATATTACTAAAATTTTGTCTAAGTCATTTCAAATTTTCATGAGTGTATTTTAATATTTGTGTATTTATTTTGTCAAAAAAAAAACAGTTGCTAATATATGCCACCTAAATTCTAGAATAGAGGTATGAATGGGTGAATGGATTAAATTTACTTTTCACCCTTTCGGTACGGCACGTTCCTGAACATTTATACCGATACAGCCGGGAGATTTTTACATTGCCCTCCGGCCTGACGTCGGACATATCCGTCACATGAAAACATACTTAATTTTATGAAAAAAAAAAATGTAAAAATAAAGTATTTGAGAACATATTTTTATTTTATGAAACGTCGTAGGAGACCTTATAGATTAATTGTAGAATATAGAACAACATTAAAATTTAGATGCATAAATAAAAATATTTTATAACTAGTGATTAACATAATTTTATTATACGCATTGTCGTAGGAAACATAGGTTATAGAATATTAAACTACATTAAAAAGAAGCCTTTTCATGGTATATTTGGAAGCAAGTGACCACACATAATCTAACATCGCATGTTTGGCACATATGGCTGGATTCTTTTCTTCTTAGTTGCCTCTTCTTTGTATGAGAACAAACCCAACATCTTCTCGACCCACTCTTGGAACTTCCTGGTTTTCGTGGCACTAACACTGGAAAATGTCTTTGCTGAAGCCTGGCGCTGCCCAAATCGGGATGTGTAGGTTTTATTGTTTCTGAATAATATCTGCAAGGAAAAAATGAATTTAAATAAAAACAATTGATAACCACTAAGAAATAAATAAACGTTACCTTTGTAGGAGTTGATCAATAACCGTTAGATGAAACTTGGCAAATGGAATCTTCTTAGTTTGTCTAGTGGAAAACATTGCGTGTGCGTTTAGAAGTGTTAACTTTTTATACCATTTCGGGCATTTTCGTGTGCAGTCTACGCTACTCAACATCACATCTGATCTGTCGACAGCCCCCATTTGACTGTTGTACTTCATAATACATAACGGTTTTATAACATTCTCATTAGTAGACCTATTGATTTCGGTAAAGCTATCAATTTATTTTCATGTATACTGGTCAGCATCACAACTTCACGCTGATCTTTCCATTTGAGTGCCAATCAATGTTCACTACTTCTCCACTCAGTTTCACCTTGTTTCAATTTTTTGTCAAAGATTGGCATATGTTTCCTATTTTGCCTAACAGTACCACACGAGTTAGTATGTCGAAATAAAAAAGTTGACAGGGTAGGACTGGTTTAAAAGTTATCCGTATAAATAGAATGCCCCTTGTTGAGGTATGGCTCCAGAAGTTTCGCAACAACAGCCCCTGAAGCACCAAGATTATCCTTGTCTTCGGTTTAGTGTCTTTGCCCGAGTGTACTGAAAAGTCTAACACAATGCCTGTTTCGCAATCACACAATACGTACAGTTTAATTCCAAAACGGTATTTTTTCAACTTGATATACTGTTTGAAGCTAAGCCGTCCTTTGAAAAGAATCATGCTTTCATCTATTCAACTAGATTTTGAAACGGGCAGAATTGAGTCTGATAATTTTCTTTCAAGATATTTAGTACGTTCTCAACTTTGAACAGCCTATTACCAGCTGGAGCAATTTCATTGTTGGAGAAATGTAAATATCTTTGTATTTCAAAATACCTGTCTCTTGGTATGTGTTGTTTGAATGCTGGAGAGAGAAGTAAGTAGTCTTGGGACCAATATTCTTTAACGCTCAGTTTTTTATTGCGAGGCATAAGCAAAGTTAGTGCCAAAATAGCGTAAAATTCTGAGCGTTCAATAGGCTTCCAGTTTTTTGCATTTTCCTGACGTGCATACCTGTTTGTTTCTTCTAAAATAGTATCTACTATGTTTTCTGTAAACAAATAAGAAAATAGTCAACTTCCTTTGAGTTTTCATCGAGGGTATCCTTTTTTACACCACTATTGGTTGCGTCAAATTCGTGTATTTTAGGCGAGAATTCATTATTGGACCAAATTATTTCCAGATCGTTTTGGTGAGTAATATCAAGATCTACAATTCCTACCTCATGCTGCTGATTTTGTTGTTCGTTTTCCGGGTCGAATTCCTCCACACTGTCGCTTTCGTCACTTTCAGATTCCCCTGAGCTTGGATTATACTCGCTTCCGCTATCGAGAAAAGGATCTTCTTCACTATCGTCGGACAAGTAAATATTTTCATCATCCACAGTGTTCAAAATAGAATTTAAGTCCTTTTCACTCAACTCACATTGTCCACCACTATCAATTTTTAGCCGTTTCGGCCTTGAAACGAACTGGCCTGCCCCTCTGACATGATCCGAACGTACTGACGCTTCTAGAATTCACTGGATTCAAATACCAATGTGATCGCCGGACGTCGGGTATTTCCGACACTGACGGTTTACTTCGACACCCGGCCATACAGCAAAAGTTGTCCGTCGGATCAAGTCTCTGAATGTAAGTTATGAACCTTGACCGGATATATTCGTCACCCGGCCGCAACGGCACATTGCTTTCTGCCGGTTATATCCGGCACCCGTACCGAAAGGGTTAAACATTTATTTTTGCCATTATTATAAATTGATTTTGAATTAAATAGATGTTACATTGATTTTGTTTAAAACTCCGTTTTTCATTTCTTAGCATAAGCTAAATTTAATTAAAAGATAATCAAAATTAGAAAAGAAATACAAAAGGCGCATATGAAAGTACTGGAAAGAATTATCTCTAGTTAATAAGTTTTAAATAATTTTTAACTTGTCATTTCATAAAAAAGATAAATATTATATAACTTTTGTTTATATATCTAGCGGTGACCGTAGTTATTTTATTTTAACTCCCAGTAAAAAGCTGTTAGATATAAATAAAAGTTATATTAAAATATATTTAGTGGTTTCGCCATAACCTTAATTGTTATCGTTTGCCAGACATGTTTACACCAGAAATCTCGTCCAAGTCGCCACTCTACAAGCAACCTGGAAATGAGACTGAACTTGCACAAGTTTTTAAGAGTTCCATAAGAAAGTTTCAGTAATATAAAAGAACTGCAATTTTGATACAATGAAATGGATGATAGTGCGATAAAATATTAATATCCCAATTTTCAAAAGGATTTATTAGCTAAACGATTGGAGAAGTGGTATAGATTAATTATGTACAGTCTGGCAACTGAATGAACCTGGATAGAAAGAATGCGGGTAAAAAACTTCCTTCCGTTTTTCTATATAACTGGTCCGTTCAAAATATATATTTTTACTGCATCACGAATTCAAATAAAAATAGTAAAAATATATTGATCGGTATCGATAGTATATCAGGGAATTTTTCCCAAACTCCGGCCCGTTCAATAAGCAGTCATTGTCAGAGAGAGATAGCCGTGGTCGGCGCGGATGGCATGGAAAAGACGAAGATAAAAGATCGTGATTCGAGGCTTGGTTTGAATTATGAACGGGCCGGGGTCTGATGTCCGATTTTCTGATCAGTGGTGTCACCGAAATAAGAAAAATGAATTACTAATTAATATTTATAATACCGACTTAAGTTTTATTTGTGTATTTGGGTATTGCCTGTTTTTTTATTTTCTTGTGTGTATAATTAGTAATAATCATAGCCATTTGGAGAACTTGGGAAAATACTTGCAATAATGTGGAACTTGTAGAACTTGTGGTTGAAGACTTTTTTTCACAAAGATATGGAAGAGCACACACAAAAGGTGATAAAACAAATTAAATATTTACGCCCATTTCCAGAAATTGTTTGAAATATTTTATGGGGGGAGAAGTTTTTTCGCCGTTCCAATTGACGTTAAATAAAAAAAACTTCTTGTTAAACTTTGTTTTATTAATAAGAATTAATTAGTTGTTTTGTTAATTTTACTTGTTAGTTAATTATTTCCGATTGTTTAGTTATTTTATATTGAATGATAGACTCGACTCGCTTCTTGGTGCATTTCTTTAGTTTTAATTAATGAATATAGTGAGTGAGTATATACATGCAAATTTCATACCTATTTAAATCTTAATACGTATCTTTATTTGGTGACATATTTCTAGGTTTTAATTATTTCTTGAAGCTTATATATTTCTTACAATAATTAAATTTTCTTCACCCAACAAGAAAACCCGTTTTTCTCTCAAAAATGATTTTGATGATTTTCATTAGGCAAACAATAAACAAGTTTTATTTAAAACTAAAAACTGCGCCTACACTCAGAAAGCTTCTCCTTAAATTGCAAGAAACAATGGATTTCCCTTATAGTCGCGAAACATTAAGGATGTGGTTGAAGGCCAATGGCTTTTTTCTTCGTAAGTGACAAAATAAACGAAAGATTCTGTTGGAGAGACCCGAAATTTTACATTAGCGCTATAAATATATAAGGGCAATTCGAAATTATAGAGAGGAGGGTCGTAACATAGTTTACATTGATGAGACATGGGTCGATAATGATTTAACTTTTGGGAAATGTTGGCAAAGCAATGACGCATTATGAATAGTAAGCAATATTAGGGCAAGTGGTGAGTGTTTGGAATTGATTATATTTAATTTATTTATGATGTGATAACGATCATAATAATTTATTACTTGTGTTTATGTAATAGGTGTTTTAATTAAAATTAAAAAAGTTTTAATAAAAATGGCTCTCGTCGAAACCATGAAAAGTATTTTCCGTTTCTATTATACCCCTAGCGGCAATTCTTTGAATTTGAAAATATTTTCCAAGATTTGTCGTGGCCGCTTTCACCAAGAAAGTACAACAAATTATCGCTACAGAACGCAACAGCAAAGGAAATAATTTCCTTTCTGTGATATCGCCGATGGCCATTATTGTTGGAACACCCTGTACAAAGTGGTAAAAGTTTTCTAAGAAAATGTATATATATTTTCAGTCAAATTTTTACTTTCCTTTGCCAAAAAATATATATACGTGAGAACTCGATAATATAACAAAAATAATTTATTTGAAATGGAATACCATGTATACTTTTTAATATCAAAGACATCGCTTTCTCTTTCATCTAAATATACCCGGTGATATATTTATCTTTGAAGATGACTGAGTGAATCGACAAAAACCTTGTTATAAAGTTCAATGTGCTAGAAAGAGATTTGATTTTTACACCAATCAATAGAGCAAAAATATAGTCGTTTTTTTGCCAAAAATACTAACTAGAATCCGAGTGCGCCGTCATACACAAGATAGTTCATAATAATATTCTTTTATGTTTTCCCCTCACGACTAGGTATCAACTCGGGTTATAAACAATTTAATGCAAAAAAATCCTATTTTTTTCGTTTTTGGCTTTTAAAATCGAAACTAATAAAGTAATCTTGATGGTATAACGACATGAATAGTAGAGAATGAACTTACAAATAATATAATGTCATCGCCGACTTGATCGGATCATTAGAACAGGAGAAAAAGCTGACAAATCTGAAAAATTAGGCTTTTTCCAAAAATGCATGTCCTTATTTTTTGAAGATGTGGTGGAAGCCTTTGATGAAATAATAGTCATTGTTAAGTACTTTATGCACACCAAAACCAGGCTTTGTGGAACTAATAGTTTTTGAACAATTGCGCCTTGAACCAAAATTTTATGGGCGCATTCCTGTGTAACACTCGAATTTTGTGCCGAATTTTAGATACATTAGTTAATTACATTTTTAGCAATATACTTTTTAGCATTTCACTAGGCCACCATTTTGTTCCGCCGTATTGGAATTTTACCAAAATATTATCAGGTTACTGTCATGCAATCCTTAATTTTTGACAAACATTTAAACTTAATATGGCAAGTAGATTTTTAGCTAAGCCGCAAATTAACAAAGAGACAAACAGACAGACAGATCAAAAGAAACTGTGTTTTTTTGGGACCTAGGGACGCTAGAATACGAAGATACGTAAAATATTGATTTTTTTCCATGTTTATAAATGTTGTAGTTGACCGCCATTTTGTTTTGCTCTCTTGAAATCTTACCAAAATTTTACAAGTTCATCTCTATACAACAATTATTTCTAGAGCAAAATTTGAAATCAATCTATAAAATGGTCTTTTCGGGCCGAATTGTTAAATTATTTATTAAGCCGCCATTTTGTTTCGCCATCTTAAATTCAAACCAACATTTACCAGCTAATTTTCACATAATCTTAGTATTTCTTAGTAATAATATTTCACTAGACCGCCATTTTATTTCGAGTTAATGGATTTTCACCAAAATGTTACCATTTTATCCTCTTATGATCCATGGTTTTTGACCAAATTTTAAAGATAGTGGATAAATAGTTTTTGAGCTATGCCGCATACAGATAAACAGACCGACAGACACAGCGATGGAAATGGGAGAACATGTTTTCCGAGGTCTAGAGACCCAAAAATTTAAGAATCTGCAAAAATCTCGTGGGTGATTTTTTCATGATTACAATCTTCCTTTTTACGAGGGAAGTCCAAAAGTAATATTTATTGATATTATCATTATTATTATTATTAGTATTATTGTCATCAATGTTAATGAGTAACAATCTGATTAAAATAACTTCGCACGCCTATGACACGGGAAGAATTTTGACGAGATTCTCCCCTGCCCCTTCAGGCGTTGATAAGGTTCATTGGCTTGTCACACTGTATATCTGTATGTAGTATATGTATGAGCTTTTAGAGGAGAATAATTGACTTAAAAAAACATACCTTTCTTTTAATTTTTACCAAACTTTCAATGTTTGTTAAATCGGTGACGCTTAAATTGTAAAAGGGTTGCAACATTTTATCAGTAAACTATTCACGGCATATATATTTTTACCATTCAAATGATAATTGTCATCGTAAAACCCATTATGTGTTCATATTCTCAAATGATGTCCTACAGGAACATTATATTTCGAAAGAACATACAAAATGGTGAGTAAAATGAAATCACATCTAATAAAAGTGACAGACGAAGAAAGCTACATCTGTGATTTGAAAAAATTAACCTCCGAGATCTTTACCTATCAAGGTCCTAAAAACATGTTTCTCGATTAAGTCGGTGTATCTGTCTGTTCGCGGCGTAGTTAAAAACAACTTAGCCAGTTGATTGCCAATAAAGTTCACATGGGGATGACCTGGTAATATTTTTGTAAAAAAATATTGCGAGACAAAACGACGGCCTAATAAAATGTTTATAAAAATACCCTGAAAAACTGCTTATCAGATTAGATTCAAATTTTCTGCAAGTTTTAAATGTGACAAAAACGGTAAAATTGTGATATAGGCCGATAACTTAACAGAATTTATACGGGGGTCAAAAGTCAAAACAAAAAAATTGGTTTTTCAATATTATCTCCCCTGCCATTGGTGGAATGATAATTTTTGTGGTTACAGAAGTTGTGGCTAAGAAAATACTCTACAAAAAGTTCTTTTCGTTTTATACGTAGGAGCTACCGTCATACGCCGCACAAAGAGTCAATGACATGATGAACTGATGCTGCAATAGTCATGCATTTGTTTCCACACCAACTTCCAAGAATACAGACAGGGCAAGCAATAATTGCAATGCAAAGGACCGTAGGTAAACTTTCGTATTTTTCAAAATGATTTCTCCTGAGAAAAATAATAAGTCTTTATTGATACTGTTGAACCTTTCGCTTGCAGGAGGATAGTACTCGATATTAACGGTAGGGTTGCCACCTTTTTGCAAAATGAAAAAAGGACATTGGACAGGATTGGAAGGAAGGGGGTAGCGGTAGATTGTGCCCCGTGCGGCCTGTCAATAATAAATTGCTATTTTAAGATCAAGATGGTTTAAAATTAAGCCTGAACTATTATTTGAGATTAAACGGGTTTTTCTAAATAAAGTTGCCGATAATAAGCAAAAAAAAATTTTTATAGCATGCTGTTTTTATGGACTCCTGGCAATTTTCTTTAAAATTAAAATAACTTTAAAATTATGAATTAATTAATTCTATAGAACGATTTCTTTCGTCTTGCCATTTGGTGGTCATTACAGAAAAAATTCGTTCCAAAAATGCCAGATACACTTAACAAAAATGAAATTAACGAATGGCGTAAAGTCCTTATGAACAAAACAATACATGCGCACGGCAGCCAGTCATCTTTTCGGAGAGCTGTAGGTTGCAGGTTCTCGGGTACACCTTTCGAAATTAAAATGGGCGCCACCTAATTGACTATGACTCAATTAGGAAGAAATCTATATTGATATTTAAATACAGACAAAATAAAGATTTGGAGGGCTTTTCAATAAAACACTATATAAAGTGCAGACTGTCAAATTTTAATGATCACCTTGATCTTTTGTTTCTTTTTTTTTTAAGCGTTGTTTTATAAAATAATTTTTGACATGTGAAATTTAGCTTACATTCTAAAATTCAATTGACATTAAGATATGAAAAAATAAATCAAGAAAATGTAAAATATATATAAAATATATCAAATATGTGAAATGTGATAGGACGTTATTACCATTATATCATCAACCTGTGAACATCTATATATGAAAATTAAATTAAATAGCGCACTGGGAATCAAAAATTCATGAATTTTCTTTTACCACACTGCCGCAAGGAAAAAGTTATAAAAGTATAAAGTATTTCGCCTAGGCTGTTTTACAAAAAATAGGTTACTTACTTCCTTTCTGCTACCTTATATAAAATTTATAAATATAAAAATTAAGAATTAATTCCTCGTACTCTTACAGGAAGGAACTCCAAAATCATTGTAGAACTCTTGGTTTATGTACCCCAAAAATTACACCATAAACTTGTAACTATATCCCAAAACCACATCTTGAAATCTTAACCTGAAACCCTACAAACGATTGTTTGTCTTAAAATAAAATCGGCACGGAGTGAAAAAAAAACAAGTTATTTACAAGAAAACTATTGAGAGATATTGACTTCGACTTTAACGGTCATCAACAAAAGGAATTTCCGGGCTGTAGAAAGGATTCTGGAGGAAACGACAGCCAAAACAAAGTTCAGGACAAAAGATAATTGCGAATTAGCTCACAGCAGGAAACTAATTTGAAAATCGACTTACCACGTGGTTGATCAAATAGAACCAAACAAAAACGAGACCAAAATTTAGGGCCAGATGATGTCCATGAATAGGCCTTAGGTCTTCAACAGCACTGCACTTTAAAAGAAATTACTCATGACATACTTTCAGTACTTTAAAAAATTGGTCCATTAAGGCACTTTTATAAAGCCGGACACATGTTGCACCTCTAAGGAGAGCCAATAGAAAGGGGCGAGAAAATCAGCTCCAGAAAATTCGAAGAAGTTTGACATTCCCCTCCATCATTCTTCCTTACTTCAGACTTATGCCAACCTAATGCATTAAAATAAAATAATAATTACAGTGGAGTTCACTGCTGGCGCCACTAGTCTAAGGGAGTAACAACCCGATAATATTCGGTGTCCCCCGAATAGAGCTGGCGAACTGCTCCTGAGCAGAATCAAAATCGTGACTGAAATGAAAAATCAGACACTGTCAAAGCTGGCTGAATGCCGAAAAATATGAAACCAATGCAACCATAGTGACAGAGAAAGGCAAGCAAATTCTGAATATTTGTAAACAAAACAAAAACAAATTCCTTTTGTGTTAATTTAGAGAAGGTGAGAATACTTTACAAAATGTAATCCAATGAATTATGAATAAAACATATTGAGGTATGTAAAATATAATTTACATAAAAGTCTTGATATTTTAAAGGTTATATTTAACTGCAAAGTGATAATGTTCAATTTTGTTTCAGATTACTAATGGGCTTAAAATAATGGAAAACCATCAGCAAAATGTCTGTTTAACATTCCATACCAAGCAAACATAAGAAAAGCAGCTTGGATAGATGAAAACAAAAAGTTATGTAAACTGAAACTTTCTAATAGTTCAAGTATTCTCAAAGTGTTAAATTGATATTTACAAGAAATAAGAGAGTAAATATGTTTATCATAATTCATTTGAGTTAAATGTACTGAAAGAAGAAACCACGAAAACAGACTATTGTATTGTAAGTGAAAACATTGTTATTTTCATTAATAAAGAAGGCCAGTATCTTATTAACTAAAACCGATTATATATCCAAAATATGTCACTTTCAATAGTAACACCCTATTAATAAAGATTCTATTAACTTTCTTTTATAAAGAGTATGATATGTAAATTTGGTAAAATCCAACTCGTAGAGTTATTCGACAGGATGGTGATAGAACACTGTGTGAAAATCAGTAACTATATAACTAGCCAAATTTTGTAATTATCTCAGTGTTACTATAAAATAAATAATTATACATAAATTTGAAAATGTTATACATTATCAAAACGATTAAAAAGAGTTTGCCAGTTTTTTGGTGTGTTTAAATTTAAAAGATCGTTTTCAATTTCTTGGTAACTCTCAGAAATCTGCATCACCTCATCAAGTTCACATTGATTTGGAAATTTGAATTGTTAATGTTTTCGATAATCTTCTCAAAATCTGAAAATAATGGAAATTTTATTTTTAAATTTAATTTGCTGACCACACTGGGCCAACTCTCTTCAGAAAAGTCATACCATTTTTCAATGTATTGAATAGATCTTTGATAAAATACATTAAAATCATTTTGTAGTTTATTCTTGCTGGTCGCGTCAAGATATTTCAACTTAAATTTGGTTTTAAAGCCATAAAAATTGTTTTCGGCCGAAATCACGGATAATCAGTGAAGTGCCGTGCTGCTGGCTGCTGCAGATAATTTAATTAGGGAAAATACGGCAATAAAAAGGAACTTTTAGAACCAAAAAAGGCAAGGGGACAGTTTTTTAAAAAAGGACTATCCTTGTAACAGAATAGGCTATAATCACGATATAGAGTATAATTTTTTATATATTCTACTACAGTTACTAAAACTCTTGGTTCTCACGTTCACACTTAATCAGGCTTGATTATTTCACAAGAATTATAAGTAAATTTATCTAACATTAGTTTCAAGAATTTAAAACCCTAGATAAGTATCATATAACTCAAATGCTACAATCTAGAGTATAGACAGATATATGGATGAGCTTTCTTAAAAGGTTACAATTTATGCCTTCCTTTTCGAGGGTTTATGATCCCATATCTTCCCTGGTTTATGATAATCTTTCTTTGGTCTGTTTAATTTAACTCGTTAAAAATATTAATTGAAACATTTTATTTGGTTCGATGCAATGATAATAAATGGTCAATTTGCTATGTTGAAAATACAATAGAGTATTTTGTATTAGGAACATTACCGAAAAGCCATGTTTTTGGGGCATAATTTTCCCTGCAGAAAAGATAAACTGAAAGGGTTTTTGGTGCCTTTTTTTCGCCATGACTTTTCGGACCCATAATTTGGATAAGTTAGTATAGGCTTATATATTAAATTATATACATAATCTTAAGACGCAGAATTGACGGGAATATCTTTTTTTTAATCTATTTATTCACTTTTAATTATCATGGGTGACACCTCGTGTTTCTAAGACGAAGTTCCGAACTTAAAGTTTAGAGTAGGGACTTAAGTTTCACCATTCACAGCTTTATTCGTTTCGCCCTGACTAATAAAATCAAAGAGGGGATTGGTCTAAAGGGTGGATCTAGTAATAGCTGAGCTAACTTTGTATTTTACGGGAAGTTTAAAAGTTAGTCTGTGCCAGAGTTTTGATTCTTATAGTTGATTTTTAATTCTTCTTTTGTGGTGGTTTATGGGGCTTTACGTATATAGTGGGATATTAAAGTTACAAGATTTTCAAAGATATTTTATTTTCATTCAATGATTTATCTGGGGAGTAACTTGTTTACAAGAGTTAAATTTACGGGTTATTTAAAGATTCTTATTTTCTTTTCTTTTGTACTAAGGTTGGGGATTTTAAGATGCGTCCCTCATTTTCTAGATTTAAATACTTTTTTTTTGTTATTAGGTTTAAGTATTATTTTTGTACAGCATTTCATTTTCTTTATTTTTGTTAATAGATTTTTAAATTGTTTTTAAAAACCAAATCTTTTATTTAAATAAACCACCTGATAGTTAAATAAATATATATTCAAGAAGAAGATATCACCGTTGTTGCAGTTTGCTGTTGTTCGAGTTTATATGGCCGCAGAATTGGTGAGATAAAATTTATAAATAATTTTTACTAACAAATATATTTAATAAAATTGTAAATTATCATTTACGAAGAAGCCTACAGAATACCTTTGATTTTACTTATCATATATTAGTTAATTTCAGTATTGTGACAGGGTTGCCCGCTACGTCTCAAATAAATAAATAAAATAAATAAATAATTTTATATATAATAATCAACCGCTCGATAACCCTGCTATATCCTTTTCAAAAAAGGACAGGTCGTAACTCTAATTAACGGTTACAGAACGAATATCCTCCAGAATAATGGCCGCGGCAGCTTCCACAATTTGCTTTTTTACTCTCGTACCATGCTTTGCTTAAAATGTATGATTGTGTATCGCGGAGAGAAATAATTGTCATTTTGATACTTTTCGTGGTAACAACGAAATTTTTTCCATAACGTTCTATTATTTTAGCTATACTTTTTGCGTCACGTGGGATTAAACCGACAACAACTTCTTTTAATTCGGTCAACGTAAACTGGCAGTCTTCATTATTTTCGATATAATACAATATGTATTCCATTGCTAATGTGACAATTTTGCCCAACGGACGACCTGTTTTGCCTTCTTTTTAGAAAACGGTACAAAGCAGTCATCCTGATATCTACCCTCAGCAGAAACTAAATTATGCTCAAATTAATTCGATTTTTTTACAGTTCTGCCGTAACTGTCATCACGATTTTCTGCTATTTTAGCTGAGTCCTTCAAAGAAATTGTGCTTACTTGTTTTATATTTCTGCTTAGCCCTTGCCTTTTCCTTTTCTCCATTTGCTTATTAGCTTTTCTCTGCAAAAAAAAACATAGTGTGTTAAAATCACAAGTACTTCTTGCTAGCTTCGACTTCATCTCGCTGTCTTGTGACCGCTGCGAGGCTACTTGTTCGAGTATAGTAATTACGGCATTCATTATGAATAGTCACCCGGTTCTCACTGTTCAAATATTCAAGGTGTCCACTATTTCTGTCGACACTAGCGTTTTAAAAAGCAATTATCTCCCATTCGAATAATTTTCCTACACTATACCCGGAAGAAAAGCCCATTGTAGTCTATAACTTATACTATTACTTCCCTCGTAAAAGGGATGTATTGTAATCGTGAAAAAAATCGCTCTCCGACATTTTTTGAGATCTTCACGTTTCGGGGTCCCTAGATGACGAAAAACATGTTTTCTCAATTCCGTCGGTCTGTCTGTCCAACTGTTCGCAGTGTAGCTAAAAAACTACTTATCCGATTGACTTCAAATTTTGCTCAAAAATTAAGGGTCATATGGGGATGACCTGGTAACATTTTGGTAAAAATCCAAAATGGCGGCCTAGTGAATGAAAATTATTAAATTATTAAAAAACTACTCATCCAATTTATCTTAAATTTTTCAAAAACATCAAGTATTATGTTGGTATCAAGTGGTAAAATTTTGGTACGAATCCAAGATTGCGGAAGAAAATAGCGGCATAATAAAATATTTAAAAATTCAGCCTGAAAAACTGCTTAATGGTTTGATTTTAAATTGTATGTCATAACTAATTGTGGTATAGGGATCAGTAAGTAAAATTCAGACAGTAAAATTCTGGTACTAATTCAAAGGTCGAAGAAAATGGCGGCCTAATAAAAAGTATGTAATCGTGAAAACATCACCCTTTCAGATTTTACACAACTTTAAATTTTAGCGTCCCTAGATGCCGAAAAAATATGTTTTATGAATTCCGTCGGTCCGTCTGGCGGTATGTCTGTCTGCCAGAACGCGGCATGGGTTAAAAGACTACTTACCCTGTTAAAAAAATTATTATGGAAAAAACTGCTTATCCAATTTATTTCAAATTTTGCCTGAACATTAAGTATTATGTTGGAATCAACTGATAAAATTTTGGTACGAATCCAAGATGGCGGAACAAAATGGCACTAAAATAAAATATTTATAAATTCAGCCGGAAAAAAACTACTTAATGGATTGATTTCAAATTGTGTGCCATAACTAATTGTGGTATAGGGCTCAACTAGTAAAACTGTGTTACTAATTCTAGATGGCGGAACAAAATTGCGACCAAATACAATTTTTGGAATGGAAGAAAATCACCCTCTCAGGATTTACATATCTTCACGTTTTAGCGTCCCTAGATCCCAGAAAACATGTTTCATCAATTCTGTCTGTGTGTCAGGTCGGGACATAGCTTAAATAGTACTTATCCGATTGACTTCAAATTTTGACCAAATATTAAAGGTCATATGGGGATGGCCTGTTAATATTGTGGTAAGAATCCAATATGGCGAAACAATGTTAAAAATGTTTGTTAGAGTGGTGTATTATTTGAAAAAAACAAGTATTTTTTTAAATTGTCGATGTTTCGCAACTTAATTGTTGCATGCATCCTCAGGACACACATTATCAGTACTTTAACTCCGTTGTTCAGCATATATATCCAAAATCTATCTAAATGGCAATATTTTGTTGTTATGTTAGAGTGGTGTATTATTTGGGGTGGTTAGAATCCAGTAAAAAAAACAAAAGACTATTTTTAAATAGTCGACGTTTCGCAACTTTATTGTTGCATCTTCGGGAGATATATGTAGATTTTAGCCATGAAACCCATATTATCAGTCTTTACATATTTCCCAGATATTAAGTATCTAAATGGTTTTTGTTAACGATCCTCTTATTTTTATGTTCGAGAGATGTATTATTTGACGGAACAAAATGGCGGTCTTAAAAAAAAACAGTATAAAAACTACTTATTTAATTCATTTTAAATTGTGCCCAAAAATCAACAGTGGCAAAATTAAAAACTAATAAATTATTGGTACGAATTCAATAGAGTGAAACAAATTGACTCCAATAAACATATTTGAAAAGCCAGTGTATAGGTGTTATTAAATGACTATGTGTGGAATTAAATTGTGTCACACTTCATTATTCCAAATAAAAAGAACACATCATGAGGAGGGAAGTTCTGTGTAAAGGAAATTTACCAAACTTTCATATAAAGGTTACAGTTATCCATTAGAATTCCTAATTAAAACAAGCCCATGCTAATCTGTTTTTTTAGAACACTAATTGCCTTAAGGTCAAGCCTAAAACGAAAACAAATAGAAGTAGCACTCGAAATTCTGGCATTTATAGGAAATTAAAGAGATTAATTAGAAGTGTTATTAAAATGTCTAAATCTCCCATCAATCCTCTTTGGTTCGACGAAACTAATCATGTACTTAGCAGACAAACATGCAAAGGGAGGGCAAAATTACCCTTTTAAATCGATTTATTTCAATACAGGAATGTTTTTGCCCTTTAAAAACGGAAAGTGCGAAAATTTACTACCGCCACTCGATATTCAAATTTATCTTGCGTTGGTTTTAGGACATAAAGCAAGGCCGTTCATAAAATACGACCTATCTATTTTTAACCAATGGGGCATAATCTAGGTTGAGTTTCTTTCCCATATAATATATAAATTTAGAAAATATAATGGTAACAGAGTCGTTCTAGACAACATCTTACCTACCGAGTTTTATATTTTTACATTTTTTTTTAGCTACAATAAACTGTATAATGCTCTAAATATTTAAGATATAACTGGTGGAACCCCTAGAAAATTCGACGGCAACTCTAGTTTAAAAATTGCACTTGACCACTAGAATAAAAATAATTTATAAATAGTGGCACTCTATCATTACTTGATGGTGTGGATATTAACAAATCATTTCTTTGCAAGCTTCTTTGTAAACATTTTTGCTTGAAAAATAATGCCAAATGACAATAAAAAAGTTAGTCATGTGATTTATCGTACTTGTCAAATTTAATTTTTTTAAATGGCAGAAAACTGCACTTATTTTCAAAATTTTAAAAAATGGTAAAGGAAAAAACTGTTTCCTTTTTGATTTTATAGCTGTGTGCCAAATTTCAGTGCTATGGGTTGATTTCAAATTATTCCAATTTTTTTAACATTACTATGCTTTTTCAATCTACCGAATAAAGCAAATCTGAATTAAATTACCTATTTTTCATAAATTCATTGCAAAAATGTATTTTTTTATTAGACTCTTTTTAAGACCTAAATGGCCCTAAAAAACAACTTAATGCAGTTTTCACAATCTATTTTTAAGTTGGTTTATTTATTTAGTTAATACATATTTATTTACTTTTTAAGACAAATAAAACTGATTCTATATCGCCCTTTCTAAAAATTTCAATTTCTATGTATTTTTCCTTTTACAAAGTTACAGATACAACAATTTCCTAATATTAGTTATTACATTGATGAGGACTTATAACCATAACATATGCAAAGAATATGCATTTCATAAAACTACAACTAAATGGCATCTAGATGTAAAACATCCGTATGCGCCAAAAATGTTTTAATAATAAAAAAACTTTTTATAGTTTGAATAATAAAATCACAGACGAAAAGAGCTTAGTTTTAACAAAAATAGCAACCTCTTTACAACGCCACAACATTAATAAATGAGAAATTTACTTAAATTATTATAAAAGTGGATTGTCAACTCATAAATGTCAAAGGCGACATATCCGGACAGTGTTGATGACTATTTTAACAAAACTTATGACTAATATCGTGGGCTTACTGCGAAAAGTGACCAAGTCAATTTTTGAATGTTTTGAGATAATGTGACCAAGTCATAGGTAAAAGTAATAGGTACTACAAAAAAAATTGACCAAGTCATATATACGACTTAAAGTTGTTGAGGTAAATCCACCCAAAGTGATCAAGTAAAATAATATATTTTTAACATCAGCTAAAAGTGATTAAATCCACTTGGGCATTTTATCATGTCAGCAAAGATGCAAATTGCCGATATGCAAAAATGATCAAGTCGACTTGGTCAATTTTTGCTGTAACTATACTTTATCATTTGCGTTTTGACAAGTGGTTATTGTGCAAAAATATCATTAGCTTGCTATAAAGAAGATACAAAGTTGTTCAAAAATGAGTGGCAGAGGAAAGTTATGTGTTTCGTTATGTTTTAAAAATGAAGGAAACCAAGAAAAATCCGGCAGTAAGTATTAAATAATATAATTAAATAATAAGTAAAAAGTGAGGTTATATATTATAGGGACCGGCATTTTTAAATTCGCATAAAATACTCTTTACTATCATAAAGAAGTTTTAAAACCCCGTATTATAGTTGGTTGATTTGTTAATAAAACCATTATTTTTCTTGCTTTTAGATTTAGTAGTTCAGGAAGAAGACAAAGTAGACTCGAGTGAAACTAGTTTCTCTGGCATCAAAAATTATATTACTGATACTGATAATCATGAGGCCATGAAGATATTTAGTAAACATGTGACCGCAGAAAGTAAGTATTACTTAAAGAGTACACAGGGTGTTTCTAAATATTATGTACAGTCGCGGTCAATAAAATTGTACAATGATTACAGTCTAAGTGGGTTTTAATGATTGTTCTAGGGTTTAAGTAGTTTAGAATGTGATCGAGATGTACAATTTTATTCACCACGAGTAGACATACGAAATTCCTTTCATAATTTTGTAATAAAAAAGTCTGGAAATATATTGTTTCCAAGACAGGCTTGGCCAAATTGTTTGAAATTTGACAGCGGTATTTGTAGTAAAAACTATAATAAAATTATTAAGTTTAGTACGCTCCGGAGGCACTTTAACGACTATTAATGACATAAAAGTATGCCACTGACATGTTTCAATTTTTTTAGCTGATCATTCTGATATTCAAGATGAAGGTGTTATTCAACAAAACCAATATATAAATTGACATAATTTGGAAGCTGAAAATGCGTCAGACAGTGACGATGAGTACGTTCCAGAAAAAGAACAAAGTAGTAGTGAAGATGACGAAGATAGTGATGAGCCTTTAGCTAAGAAAAGAGCACGTTGGAGGAAGTCAACATCAAACAAATGGAAGAAAAATATTGTTAAAGAAAATAGAAAAAGTAACAAGCCGTACATTAATAAAAATAAAGCTCAACCAGCCAAAGCACCAAAGCAAGTTGACTGTACAAACTGCAAATTTAAATGTGCTTTGAACTTCAGTGAAGAGGACAGAAAGGCTATTTGCATTAATTACTGGCAGCTAGACTACTGCCGGCAAAAAGACTTAATTATGTCATGTGTTAGTAACTCTGCACCAAGACTACATAGAGCTCGTACAGGCACAGGTGTGAGAAAAGAGTCCAGCCGAAAGTACCATTTTAAAAAACACAATGAATCTATCCAAGTCTGTAAAATTTTTTTTTTAAATACTCTTTGTATTAGTCACAGACCCGTTGATCATGCGTTACAAGGAGTAAACGAAACAGGCATTTTCGGGTTGCCTGACAGGGGGGGAAGGGAATTAAAAAATCAAACACCTGATGACCTAATAGAAAAAGTAAAGACCCACATTGAAAGCTTTCGGACTATGGAATCACATTATTGTCGCAAAAGTAGAAGAGAATGAACAAAATTTTGTGTCAGAAATTACATACAGGAGAACATTTTGCAACAACTACAATATGGCAATATGGCAAAAAGGACCAGTGTGAGATATGCGCCCAATACAAAAAAAAACAATCACAGAAGAGGACTACAACCAACACCTACGACGAAAAGATGAGGCAACCAATGCCAAAAATGTAGATAAAATTCGAGCCACTGAAGATAATACCTTCTTAAGCGCAAGCCTGCCTTTGGAGTATCCCAAATGTATTACTCGTTAAAACTATGTGCATACAACTTTACAATTTATGAAGCGGCACCCCCCCAATAATGCGTTCTGTTTTGCGTGGACCGAAGTAAATGGTCAGAGGGGTAGCGCAGAAATAGGAACGGCTGTTAAGATGGATCAAAAAAAGTCCCACGAGGTATAAAAGAACTTAGTTTATACTGTGATACATGTGGTGGGCAAAATCGAAATCAGTTTATTGCTGCATTATTCTTGTATGTCGTACGAAACACTCATATCGAGGTTATACAACATAATTTTTTAGAGAAAGGCCACTCCTATATGGAAGTAGATTCAATGCATAGTGCCATAGAAAAAGCAAAAACATATACACATGTGAAATATACACGATGAATGACCTCCTTAATGTGTTTAAGCTGGCGCGCTCAAAGAGGTTAAAAAACAAAACAAGCGACCCATACTACATCGAAGAGCTACGGTTTGGCGACTTTCTGGACTTAAAATCTTTGGCGTCAACTTTCTTGAAAAATCGAGACAAAGACAAGACTCGGAAATCAAGTCTCGTGGCTTAAGTTAAAAGTAATGAGATACGAAAAGATTAAACCCGGTTGTATGCAGTTTAAGTATAATTACAGCGACGCTGAATTTCGTGTCTTAAGAGTCTGTGGCAAAGGAAGACTAGCCGAAATTCCGAAAGATATCATGCCATTATACAATTCCCTTTTGGCAATCCCTGAAAAGAAAAAAGAAGTCTACTTAAACTATGCGCCAATAACATTATACCACCTGAATATCATTACTGGTATAAATCTCTCCCAGTGGACAAGAAAAAAGTTGTCACCATACCCGCGGATCCAACAAGTGATTTGGACGATTCTGAGTAGTGATTGACTTAGTAGTGTTAAGACAAAAATGATTTTTTTTTAATAAAAAATATACATAACATTACTTTTTTTCCAAATTTTGGTTTTTTTATTTATGACCAACCCTAATTTAAATTTTATTTCTTACATCATAAAATGCGTAAGTCATTTTTTTTCAAAAACTTTCATGTAAACTTACATCTCAGTAGGTTTGTGGAAAATTACAGCATTTCATACATCTATATTTCAAAATTTATGTACGTGCAAATATTTCTTGATTTTACGCAGAGCCTTAAAACGTATTTTCCTAAGAACTTACTATTTGGACTTGGTCACTTTTCGCAGTAAGCCCACGATATAAAGGCGGAACAGATTAGGTTAGGACTGGTTAGGATCGCTGAAATGAAAGCAGCGTGGCAATATAATTTCGAGTCTATACTAAAAGCCCAGGTTCGTCGATGAATTCATCATTAAAATTATAAATTATAGACTGTGATATATGCATAAATTTCAAGAACATCAGGTGAGTTTGGCAACACATAGCTTTGTTTCTTCATTTATCATTATACTAGAGAGCTTTTGCATTGAAAAGTAGTAAATTTTTTTTTTCAGAAAAAAAGTGGGAAGAGTTATGAGTTTTCACTTTTAATCTACTCTATACACTCTAGGCTATCGTTTACAATTAAAAAAAAAATAATTGGGTTCGTTAACGACGATAAGACCCTCTAACTCTTCAAATGAAATAGACGGCTGTTCTGCAAGCAAAAGATCACCCAACCAGGTATTAGGATTCATATGCGTTGTTGCAGTTTTAAATTAATGAGTCATTTTTTATACAAAAATTATGCATTTTGAACTGCTTCGAGAAATCCCTATAATTTTCCCACCAGCCTAGGTAGAATTATAAACAAAAAAAATCGATAAATGTTATATATCTTTCCATTTATTAGGAATAGTAAAGTGTGATTCAATTTAGTTCAGGGCATATTCATTTAATAATACATATTTTCAATCATTTTTATTGGGCGCTCTTTTGCTCCGTCATATTGGATTCCTACCAATATATTACTAGTTTCTAACTATGGCACACTTGATTTTTGGGCATAATTTAAAACAAATTGAACAAGTATTTTTTACATTGACATATAATGTCATTTTGTTACTTTGTGTTGAATTCGTACCAGTTTATCCCTACATCACATTTAATCGAATAAGATTTTTTTGCGTTGATTTAAAAAAAGTATATTTGCCGGCCATTTTGTTGCTCCATCTAGAATTCGTACCACAACTTTACCATTTTATCTCTCTATCAAACATAATGCTTTCATTCATTTTGAAATTAATCTAATGGGTAGTTTTTTCAGGCCCATTTCTTAAATAATTTATTGGGCCGCCATTTTGTTTTACTGTCTTATATTCATATCAATATGTTACAATGTGATTCCTGTGTTTTTTTTGCAAAATTTGAAGAAATTGGATAATTAGATATTTTAGTAATTATTTTTTTAACGTCTCACTAGGCTGCCGTCTTGTTCCAGTATATTCGATTTCACTCTGATGAGTAGTTTTTAAGTTATACCGCAAAATAACAGGGAAACAGACATACCGAGGGAATAGATAAAAATATTTGTGGCTTCTAGGGATTCTAAAACCAGAAAGTATGTAAAACCTAAGAGGGTGATTTTTTCACGGCTACAAATATTTTATTTGGCCGCCATTTTGTTCCGCCATTTTGAATTAGTACCAGAGTTTTACTAGTTCTTCTCTATACCACAATAAGTTATGGCACATTATTTGAAATCAGTTATTAAGCAGTTTTTTCTGTATGCATTTTTAAATATTTTATTAAGCCGCCATTTTAGATTCATATCAAAATTTGAGATAAATTGGATAAGCAGTTTTTTAGTAATAATTTTCGTAATATTTTACTAGGCCGCCATTTTCTTTGGCCTTATTGGATTTTTACCAAAATGTTACCAGGTCATTATTTGTATATGTGTTTTAATTTTTGACGAAAATTTGAAGTTATTCGGGCAAGTAGTTTTTTGGCTATGCCGCGAACAGGCGGACCGACAAAATTGATAAAAAATATGTTTTTCGGCATCTAGGGTCTGTACTAGAGAAGCTGAAAATAAAAGTTTGACTATTCCATTTGAAAATCGAACAGAACACGCTGCATTTTGCACTGATGTTTCGGAAAGTAGTGTCAGAAAAATTCAAATTCATAATGATCACTCATATTCTACTTCACCTTTAAAATCTCCTGGTAAAAAAAGACCTCAATTATCATACAAAGTTAAAATTGACGATGGTGATTTTCAAGTAATTCGGCGAACAATAAAGGATTTTTATATAAACTTGAAGAAGGTTCCGACCAGCAAAGCCCTACTTCGTGCTGTAAAGAACAAAATAGATTTTCCGTACGGGTATAAAACCTTAAATCGGCCTTTACGATAAAATTGTTTTGTTTGGCGCAAGTACCAAAATAAACAAAAATTGCTCATTGAGAGACCAAATATTTTTCACTGGCGGGTGAAATATCTATCAACTGTAAGGGAATATAGGCAAGAAGTACGCAATATTGTGTATCTAGACGAAACCTGGGTAGATAATGATATGAGAGTGAACAAATGTTGGCAAAGTGAAAGTGTTACAGGTGTTGTTCATGGAATCCGCTCTAGTAGTCGCTTTATTATAGTTCATGCTGGTTCAGAAGCGGGATTTGTTCTAGGTGCTGCTTTAGTTTTCCGCTCGGGACTAACAACTGGAGACTATCCTGGACAGATGAATAGAGATAATTTTGAAAAGTGGTTGCTCGAGAAGCTTCTACCTAACATTCCTCCCAAATCAGTCGTGGTAATGGATAATGCGTCTTATCATTCTCACGTAGAAGATAAAGTGCCAACTAAATACTCTACAAAAGCTCATATGATATCGTGGCTTAAATCGAACAATCTTGCATGTGATCCAACATGGAGAAAATATCAATTATATGAAGTAATATCAGCCAACAAGTCTTTTACGTAACCTCGGTCATACACCTTTAAGGCTGCCTCCATACAAGTGCGACCTCAATATTCGAGAGCGCAACACCGGTGACCTTTCAATTAAAGATTTAAATAAAATTACAATAGAAGCGATTAACTCAATATCGGCTGAAAATTGGAAATCGTATGTTAAACATGTTCGTTCTATTGAAGATAAATACTGGAAAGTAGATGGCAAAATTAAAACGGTTATTGATGATTTAGTTATCGCACTGGGATCTTCAAGTAGTGACGACGAAACCTCATCATTTTCAGAGGAAGACAACGATTTAGAAGGAATCAAACCATTAGAATCACAGCCGTCCACCTCAAAAATGGCTTAGTTTTTTTTCATATATTTTGTAAAATTGTTCATAAAGTAGCTGTCAATAAACTGCTTCAAAATAATTAATTTTGTGTTCAATAACGGGTGTCAAAAAATATCTAATATTGCAATTAATATTTGAAAAACTACAGAACACATATTTTTCCAAAATTATCACATCAATGTAGTTATAGTAGGGGAGCCAGCACTGATTCCAGTGAACAAGATTTATCAAAATTTTAACTTATACAGTTCGACTTTGGGCTATTCGGGTATGCCAAAAGTGACCGTTTGTCTCCGTCTGTCATATTACTTTGTACACGGGGCGTCATTATGAAGTACTATACAGGGCGTTTCCTAATTGCGTGCTAATGTTAAAGGGGGTGATTCCTGGACCTTTTTAAAAAAAAAGTTTAATATGAACCTAAAAGTCTTAACTTTGAAGATACAGGGTTTTAGAAAAACATTTTTTTAAAACCCTAATTCTGATGCTATTATAGATAAATAACTGTGTGAAATTTGATACATGTCTTTTATGCATAAAAGGGCATTTTTTATTAACAATCAATTTTTAAAATTTCTACCAGTGGCCTATGTAATTAACCTGGGTAAATCCGTATGCTCCTTAATGCGTAGACGACTTGTATCAAATTTCATGCAGTTATCTACAATAGCATCAGAATTGGGATGAGAAAAACTGTTTTCTGTTTAAACTTTACCATCTCGTATCCCAAAAGTTAAGACTTTTAGGACATAAAAACACCCCCTTTAACATCAGCACGCAATTAGGAAACGTCCTGTATAGTACTTCACAATGACTGTATAAAATAATATGACAGACGGAAACAGACGGCCACTTTTGGCACACCCGAGTAGCCCAAAGTCAAACTGCATAAATTAAAATTTTGATAAATCTCGTTCCCTGGATCTGATGCTGGCTGCCCTTGTAAAATCTGGACTTGTAAATCGTGTATCACTATACTGGGTGGTCCAATAATAGTGAACGTAGGCAGTAGCCCGGGAACCGTTAATGACAGAACTCAAGAAAAAATATATTTATAGGTAAATTGATCAAGAAAAACTCAAAAAGGAGTGCCATTTATTTAAAGAACGAGGGGACACCACTGGTTTAAAGAGATTTCTTGACCGACCTTCCTAAACCGATTGACTCCGCCCGGTTTTCTTTCGTGTCCCGCACTTTACTTATTGCATTACTTTGTTATTTGGTCGTCTTTTTGTTCCGTCATCCTAAATCCGTAATACAACTTTATTAGTTTCGCTCTCAGTGTGGGCCATTTTGGTGATGCATTTATTGGGATCAAGGAAACTATAAGAGATACAAAAATCATTAAATGAGCCTAGCAAAGTTTCACAGAATTTTATTGGTAATTTAAAAACGTCAGTGGCGTGCTTTTAACTTTTTCGATTTTCGAGATATTTTGAAAAATTAAAAAGTGGCATTTTTTGTAAAGCTTTGTAACTTCTTTATTTGTATTTTGTTTCAAAATCTATGAACACTTTTTTATAGCCATTTTTTGTATAGAAAACGGTTATTGCATTACATTTACGACGTTTCGGTTATTCTTCACCATCACCAACTTTATTTTTTCTTATGGACTCCATATTGGATTTTTGTCTCTTTAAAATAAGCAAGAAAAACCCTATTCATTGATGTATAACAAGTTTACATTTCTTAGAAAAAAACTATTAAAATATTCAAAAATCGATTTTATTCTAGTAGGCTTTGGATCGCCACGGTAATAATATTTTTTTGTAATGTTTATTAAATGTTTAATGAAGTAATAACAAGAAATACGAAAAAATAATAATAAGCTTTAACTAGAAACATACACATGTACACAAAAGAATACAATGTTTGGTATATTAAACAAAATACTATCCATTTTTAGCAACGCAAGCACGACATTTTTTTAGAACACTATTTGCCGCTCGTCTAAGTGTGTTTCTGTTAATATTAGCAAACACTTATTGAGCTCTCTCTCTTCGAGTACGGTCAATGTCTCGGAAGGTTCAAATTCAAAAACTTCATTTTTAACGTGCCCCCATAAAAAGAAAGCTCAAGGGTGTAATATCTGACGACCTAGCAGGCCGTGATGTAGGACCACCATTGGAAATTAGTTTGTGCCCAAAAGTTCTTCTTAATAAATCTCTGACAGCCCTGGAATTGTGGGCTGGGCAGTCATCCTGCTGAAACCAAACGTTATGAAATTCGTATTGTGCTGCATCTCTAATTGCTGGTAGAATTTGGTTTTATGCTGGTAAAAAAATGGACCTATAAGTCGATTACCTAGAAATACAATATTATGTTTAAAGCAGTTAAACTAGCTAATATGAAAAACTATTTTATGGTAAATGCCACACCAAACGTTCATGCCAAATCGAGTTTGCAATCTACGTTGTACCAACAATCTAGGATTCTCTGTTACACAATGGTGACGATTGTGTTTGTTAAAGATTCCACAGCTACTAAAATATGTTTCGTTAGGCCATATAATAGCTCTGCTAAAATAATCATTTTCCTGGCATTTGTTAATGTACGTTACAAATGTCAAGTCTCCTTAGAAAATCTCTTTCAATGAACCTTTATACAATGGTCAGCTTGTATGGGTGGTACTTATTTTTCTTTAAAATCCCTGTGTTGTCCTAGGAATGTCTAGCTCTGTACTGCTTATTCTTGTCGATGAAGTTGGGTTTTCGGTAAAGTAATTTATAGCTTGATTTTCACGGTTGTTATTCTCTCTGTTATACTTTTTAGGCCTTGACTGTCCGAAACTTCCACACGTTCTTAAATTAACCACAGTTTTGAAAAATACCTTTGGTTTGGTTGTTGCCTCTTTGGGTAAGTATCAGCGTAATTATTTAAGGCTATAACCGCATTTCTATTTTCTATTGTTTTTAATATAACACTCCAGCAAGTCAAATTTCTCTTCGTTGGTATAACGCAAAGCCATTTTCAAGCATTTAAAATAAACTTTAAAACGTCAAAACGTTCAAACAGTACAAAACAAAAAAAAAAATATTGTTACCAAGGTGATCCAAACCATACTAGAATAAAATCGATTTTTGGACATTTTGATGTTTTTTTTTAGGAAATGTAAACTTGTTATACATCAATTAATAGAATTTTTCTTGCTTATTTTAAAGAGACAAAAATCCAATATGGCGTCTATAAGAAAAAATAAAGTTGGTGATGGTGAAGGACAACCGAAACGTCGTAATTAAAATCTAATACAATAACCGTTTTCTACACAAAAATCGGCTATAAAAAAGTGTTCATAGATTTTGAAACAAAATACAAATAAAGAAGTTACAGGGCTTTACAGAAAATGCCACTTTTTAGTTTTTTCAAAATATCTCTAAAACCAAAAATCTTAAAAGCACGAAATTAATCTAAAACGTAGTTTCTTCAAGCCGATTTTTTAAAACGTTTTATTAGATGGCCATTTGTTTTGCCATCTTATATTCATACCAAAATGTTATCAGTTCATTCCTATGCAACACTTGATTTTTTTATTCTATGTTTAAATTTGAGGAAATTGGATAATTACGTTTTTAGTAATATTTTTTTAACGTTTCACTACGCCGCCATCTTATTCCAGTACATTGGATTTTCACCAAAATATTACCAGGTCATCTCCATACGATCCTTAATTTTTGGCTAAAATTCAATCTGATGAGTAGTTTTTAAACTTTGCAGCCTACTGACGGACAGACAGACAAACCGATAGACGGATCGACGGAATTGATAAAACATATTTATTAGCATCTAGTGGACGCTAAAACCTAAAAATACCTAAAACCTGAGAAAGTAATTTTTGTCACGATTTAATATATTTTAATTAGTCGCCATTTTGTTCCGCCATCTTAAATTAGTAGGTACCACAGTTCTAGTAGTTCATCTCTATATAACAATTAGTTATGGCACACAATTTGAAATCAGTTCATTAAGTAGTTTTTTCAGACTGAATTTTTAAATCATTTGTTAAGCTGCCATTTTGTTCCACCATCTTGGATTCGTGCCGAAATTTTACCAATTGATTCCTACATAATACTTGATGTGTGCAAAATTTTAGAAAAATTAGATAAGCAGTTTTTTAGTAACAATTTTTTTTATAATTCATTAGGCCTCCATTTTATTTTGCCATATTGGATTTTTACTAAACTGTTACCTTGTCATCCCCATATGACTCTTAATTTTTCACCAAAATTTGATATCAGTCGGGTAAGTAGTTTCTTAACGATGCCGCGAACAGATAGACAGATAGCCAGACAGGCCAACAGAATCGAGAAAACATGTTTTTTGGCATCTAGGGACCCTAAAAACGACCCTTGAAAAATCTTCGAGGGTGATTTTTTTACGATAACAAAACTTCTCTTTTATGAGGGAAGTAAAAATCAGAGTTAAAAGCGAAATCTTTCCCCCGTATCTCAGCCCTAAAGTAAGCTAGAAGTTTTCACACATTAACGAAGTATAGTCAAGGTCCGTGGCTATAACGCAAAATTAAAATCACAGGAAAAGAAATGACACATTTTCTTTGGATCACTTCGACTGTCCGTCATTTTAATACGTAATATAATATTTTTAGACTTTCTATTGTTACTAAAATAAAGTAGTTAAATGTAAGAGACCAATTTCAAAAGAGCTTTATATTTTCAATTTCTTCTTTATTATTTTATATTTTGTCGCCAAAGCAACAAAAATAATCGAGTTGACAAAAGGAGGCTTAACTTCACGTGTCGCCAAGAAGCTAATCATTCTTATTTGTCGTGTTCGATTTCTATTGACTTTAGTTCGAGTGACAGAAACAAACTTCCCCAACAAGTCTCGAGTAAATAAAAGAATAGAGTCGAGTTTCATTGCTAGACGTGGATTATATAACCATTTTGTTGTCGGGCCTGTTTTAAGTTTAGACAAGGAATAATTTAATTTTCTATGGATGTTGTTAAAAAAATGGAACCTCCGATAGTAAAAAAAATAAACTTTGATCAGATATGTGAAATATAAGAAACGGACAAGTGAGCAGTAAAATAGCAAAATGTACCCTTAAAAATGTTTAATTTTTAGATGATTGCTAGGAGAAGTGATGCAGCATGTCAACAAAAGATCAACTGTGTGAAAATAGTGTTGAACTGAAATAGGTTCTTTACAATTAATTCTATGATTTTTTAGAGTCATTGTTTGTCTTCTTTATAGTTTAGTGTTAGTCAGGCCTAAGAATTTGTAAATTGGACCAAAGTGTACTATCTATGATTAAAAAAAAAGGAGATTATTTGAAGTAGACGCGAAATGGAAGGACGAACATTAAATGTAAGCTATATAGGCTGTTTTTTAATTGAATGCCTATAATTCAGGATATCTGGCCAATTTTAAATATAAATGTTCATATGAATATGTTTCTTTAATTTTTTTAATTTATCTTCTACATTTTAAAAGATAATTGAACGCAAATTTGAACTTATATTACTTTTTATAATACCAAATTGGAATTTGGATAATCTACAGGGTGTTATTTTTTTGGATGATCACAACGCCTTCCGAGTTTGTTTTTGCAACGACCTCAATTTTTTAGGATCTCGCGTTCTTTTGATAACTTGTCCGGTTTAGAAGTATTTAATTATGCATGTCTTTTTTGTAGTTAGCTCACAATTTAGTTCACCCTGTTATTTTTAATGTATTTTGCTTATTTTGTTAAAAAAGCGAGTTAATGGAAATTAACAAAAACGTTTTTAATTTAACTTTCTCTCAGGAGGTTTTATTTGACCAAATGTTTTTTTCGTTAACTAAGCAATAATTTTTAATCTTACATAGGTCTAGTAAGCTAATGTCATATTTTGCGAACACTGTTACTGATTATAGAAATAGATTAATTTGTTCAAAATCTTAAAAGTGAAAACATGTTTGCTGTAGAAACCAATTATTAAAATTCGACGAAAAACGTATTCAGTCTCGAATCTAACATTGAAATCATGTATTTACTGAAATATTGTCACAAAATATATCTATACCTCTCTAAATTGCTCCTTTGTAACATTTTTAATTCATCTGCAAAAATTCTAAATTGTGTAACTAAAATACGTCTTTGTAAGTTTTGAAATTCTTTACCAATTTTACCAAGCGCTATTGTTTTTTTTTTTGATCAAATATGGCACATAAGTAAACTTTAGCCTTGAAGGCGGACCTATTTTCATATATCGTTATATATAAGTTAAAGTGTGACTGTAAATTATTTATAATCTAGGAAAAAATGACCCACAGCAATAAAAATAAATGAACACGCTCAGAAGAAAGAACATGAGTAAATTTAGAGAAGAAATTTGGCATTGTATAATAATTTAAAATGTGGGATTTGATAGTAATATCGCCATGTTGCCAGATATTTGTCTTTAAATATTTTAACTTTTTTTATTTTAAGTCAAATAGCAGATTTATGTTTACCAAAAACAATGGCTGATGACTTTCCACTACTACTGATGTCTGAGATTTAGATTTATTAGCATCTTTACGAACATTTCGGAAAAAGCAAATCTAAAAGAAACGTTAACACTGTTGCAATTTTTCAAAATACACAATTTTAATTTTTAATAAATAAAATTAGTTTGGGTGCTATCTATTAATAATATTTGATTTAGAAAACCAAATATAGGGGAGACTGGTATCAATTGTAATACATTGTACCAGAGGAGGTGTCGTTTCTAACATCTAAATTATAGATATCAAAAAAATTAAATAAAAATCAAATATTTAAAAAAAAATTAGCAATAGATAAACGGGAGCCATGGTTATCTAAAAGGACTAAAATCTTGTGGCACTGGGCTTGGCATGTTTTACGAAGTGTGAAAATAATTATGAAAATTCTTGGGAAGATATACATTGGTGGTACCGTATTTCCAACAGCATTTACAGCCAGGCACATGGTTATTAAAGTTCCACGTACTTGAGACGTAATAGCTCCAACTTGTTTGGTCCCTTTTTTGCTATGATTTTCGATGGTTTCTGCACCATCGTAACGATTATTTAGTAACGTTGTAAGTAAATAAATAACTTTGATACCTTTTCCTGAAATTATTAATCAGATCTCAGGCAATGTTAGGAATAAAACTACCATTTGAGATATCGATAAACTTTTCAACTTTTAAAATGGATGGTGTTTTTTAGTCTTAGTTTAATTTTAACCAGGTCTATTACAAATCAAAATTTTATAAATAGAGAAGTTTATGCTATCCTATCTGAAATAACAAAGTTACAGTATTTGCAGGAAATTTGTAAAATTTGACAACATTGCCGTTAATCTCTTTTTAAATTAGACATAATCTGTTTTTTCGTGTACAACTTATTTAGTTTTTGATATTTTAAAACAACTTTCTATTTTATACTGCTGTTCACATTAGAAATAACTTTTATATAAAGTCAAGAAAATATTTTACTTTATGTTAAAATTTCCGTTAGTATTTATTAATATTTTTGGTTCTTCCTAGTGTATATTTGTTAAAAGTAATTCCTAACAATATTCTTTCGCCTCCTGCGTATTTTGTAAATGTTATCTGCAAAACTAGAGAACTAAACAGTTTTAAATATACCACTTTAAACTGTAAAACTGTTAAGCCGTTAGCACCTCGACAGTTATTTTTTTCTGTTACGTGTACGCGAAAAGGTGCAAAAGAACATGAGAAATAGTATTTGTCTCCAAATAGACTAAAGAAATGTCTTGTCATTATCTGGTACCTTCTAAAAGCTAAATAGGTCTCGCAAGACGAGTCAGACTTGGTAAATAGCCGAGAAGACAAGCGGCCATGATTGATTGCTTTATCTGTGTTACTTTGGCCCTTGGGTCCGCAATGCGAACATCATTTCCTCTATCTTTTGTTTGCATGTGTATACTCTGACTTCCAAATATAAACTAATGGCGAAGAGGGTGAATGCCGAATAAACATCTTTCTCTTCTAGTTACGAAGTCGCTTAAAAAGGACAGGATTTATGGATCGTGGGCGTTGAGTGACGCAGCGGAATTCTGTAGAGATCTGCCTATTGATCTGTATCTGACACTTATGAGATAGTTTAGATTCAATTTAACAAAACTTATTGAATTTTTATTAATCAGGCACCTACAGCTAAAGTTTTCAAATATTTTTACAATATTCAGAGCGATCTTGGAAGAGAATTTTGTAATTATGTTCAAAGTAATTTAGCACTTAGAACTTAACTGTTGCTTTTACCGCTTATGTAGTTACTAATATTACTCTCATATTAATCCTTGTCTTTACCTACAGTAGTGTGTATTAGAACTATAAATCGTTTTAGAGTTACTTCGGTACATCATTAGTTATCTAGAGCCTACAGTATGTCTTGGATTTTCTATTAAGTATGTAAAACATATTAGTAGCAGTTTATAAAATAATTCATTTACTTATAATATTTAAATTAAGAGGGATCGAGTAAAGGGTTGATGTGGTTTTAAAATATCTTAAAAACAATTCTTAAAATAACTTCCAATGACTAGCAAGGTGATCCAAGTTTTCATAAATAAAATAAAAATTAGTGGCTCTCGTAGTGAATTTTGTAAAGTGTTCTGAGAGCTTAGACCCGTTATATTTTTAGAAGCTATCAAGCATTTTATCTTATAGCAGAACTTGTAATTGAGCTTAATGACGAAGCCAATAACCACTCTAAAATTAACAAGTCTCTCTCAAAGATCAAATACTTCGGACGAAGATTAAAAGAAAAAATGCTTTACTCATAGAGATTTTTAAGTTATGAGAAAAGGAAGCTCTATACCTAAGTAAATTTTTAGGCGGTTTAAACATAACTGAGAAAGAGAGAGGGATGCATAGAGAGAGAGAGAAAGTCAACGTACTTTACTTCAACTTTGGCTTGCGAATAAACTGTTTAGGTTATAAAGTTTCCTAAAAAGGATAAATTTTAAAGATCGTAAGCGTTTATTTATTTAGCGAAATTCTGTACAGGATTGTTTACTGATCTATATCTGACACTCAAAAAATCTGAAGAATATTTTTTAATTATACTTACAATATTCAAAGCGATTGAGGAATAGAATTTTGTAATTACGTAATTACTAATTAGACTATAATATAAACCTATGTTTGCTGTACATTTATACATTAAAAGGATAAACCATTATACTTACTAACGTTCTGCTTAAGATATCTTTAAATTTTTTGTCTAACACCATACTATTAAGTAAACAAATAATTTACCCTCGTGAACCGTTGAAATCAAGGATAGTTAAGTAGAAATTATGTGCTTTTAAAACATCATAACAACCATATGTAAATCCTGGTGTAAATGTTACTGGCTGTCATTTGAAATAAGTACACTTTGAGAATTCATTATGACAAAATACACGTTAATTATCAAAAAATATTATGTAAATATAAAGCTTTTTTTGCGAATACTTAACGTTTACTTGGTGTAAATTATAAACAAGATAATAATCAAACTGTGCTTTATGTTGCTTTATGACCACAAACGTCTGGTTGCTTTAGTTCTGAGTTAACATATATTTATAGGATTGGAAATCCTTGTATTTTTGCAACATATGCGAAATTTTCATTACTATGGAGGTGGAAAAATCTAGAATTTTGTACCGTCCGACACTATATCTTACAACTTAAAAATTTTTTCTACTTCTAAACTTCTTACATTTCGATGTCTTGCAGATATACTACATTTTTAAAGTTTCAATTTAGGTACATAAAGAAAAAAGAAATTTCAAAACTGCCTCTCTTTCACTCAAATAATGTTACAAAGGATCTACTTAGGCCTCTGTTCCCCAGTTCGTCTAAATTTCTGAATAGGCCTCTATATCAGGGTATGTCAATTTACAATCTACTATCGGGAGAAACAAAAAAATGTTAGTGTAAAAAAATTTAAAGAAATGAAGACGATATTGACCGAAAATATATATTACACAGTACAGTATTTTAAGGACTAACTTAGAAGTTAGTAAATAATGATGAATTTTTTTTTCTTCTTTATTAATATTTTAAACAGTATTTTCTTGTCATATATCTCTTAATTTATATATACTTTATGTTATTTGTTATGTTGTTTTCATGTATTGCATTATTATTATTAGTATTTTTAGTTATTTAGGCAATTTTTAAAATACATTTTTACTATGTACATATTATATATAATATCTTAAGTAGGTTATGTCTAAAGCTGTACTCTGGCAAAAATTGACAATAAAAAACACTTTGAATTTGACTTTGACTTATACTAAAAAAAACTCTTCAATTTTGTAATGTATCTTAGTAGATTATGAAAGATTTAAACATATAGAAAAGCATTTGCAAAAAACATTTTATATAAAACACAAATAAGAGCTAGGAATATGTAAGTCAACATATGTTGGTTGTTATGGTATTTTAAAATGTGAGAGAGATAAAGAGATTATATCTACAGGATTTGTAATTCTGTAAACTTGAACTGTTCATCCTTGTAGAGTTTTATAATTATGTTGTAAGTAATTTAGCACTTAGCCCTAAAAAATGGAACTTTTGCTTCTACCGCTTATGTAGTTACTAATATTACTCTCATATCAATCCTTGCTTTTATCTTCAGTAATATGTATTAGAATTTTAAACCATTTTAGAGTTACTTCCGTACATCATCAGCCATCTAGAGCCTAGAGTGTGTTTTGGATTTTCTATTAAATTTGTTAAACACCTTATGGCAGTTTATAAAATAATTCGTTGCTTATACTTGCAAGATATGCCAAGTCTTGTTATCTTGAAAGTGTACTGAACCTTCTAAAGTGTTCTGAGAGTTTTCATTCGTATTCTGAGAGCTTATACTAATAATATTTTGAGTGGATGTCAAACTGTTCGTTCCCGTATATCAATAAAATCATCAATATTTTTTATACCCTAGTAACCAAAATGTTAACCAAAAAACTTTAAACTTTAAAAACACTATTTGAACTTGAACAATAGTAGAAATATGTTTAGTAGAAATAAAAATATATGAATACTTACATGACTTACACGAAAATGTTGGCAAAATTAGTTAATTTTCATTATTACTTCTTTAGACTTACTATTTTCTTCAGTAGTTTTTTTATTAAACTATTTTTATTCCTGGCTGTTTAAGACAATGGTTTTTGTCATTTGTATTTAAATATAATTTTAATTAAATTTATTGAATATGTCTTCTGCTTAAGTGTAGTAAAAGTCCCTTTTATGGACTAAGTTCAAATTTATATCTATAGATTGACAGTTGTTTACTAGTTATAGCAAAAATAAATGAAAAATACGGAGCAACTCTACATTAAGATAAATTATATTTCTGTTAAAGTCAAATAAGGAATAATATCGCCAAAAAGTCAATATCTTATAAATAGCAAATTAAGTAAAATGCTTGGTACATCAAAGGAAAGAATTTCTTAATGTGTCACAAACACAGAACTTTTCGATTTGCTTCATTCTATTGACACAGGCAAGAAAAAGTAAAGTTTTCGTTTGATTTTGGCTCTCCAACGAGTCTTGTGCAAACAAATCTAAGCAGGGGAATAAATTTGCCTTTAAAATGTTGTTTTTATGCGGTGAGATATTTATAAGGACGTCGGCTTAAGATGTGTTCTTTTATCAGCTTAAAGTCTTTCTTTAGAAGGTTTTATCTGCCCATTTAACGGTGAATCGAAGAAAGAATGTCCTGAAATATTTTCGTATTTTATTTAAATGACATATTTAGGTGTCCTTGATAATAATTTTTTTGGTTTTGTGTATTATGCACATACTAATAAAATAGGGTGGCAGTATACTTCTATACCTTAAGTTTAGCGAAGAGCAAATATATCAAAACTATGATAATCAACAATATATGACTTAAAAATTAATTTGAAAATATCTTAAATGAGACTGTTAAGTCGACTCATTTTTTTATATTTTAATTTGTTATGTTTTTCGCGAATCCTGAATGTACTGTTTAAACTTTTGTGATATCTATTTCCCCTATCTCTTTAGTCTTTTTGGTCAATTTACTAAGAATAAAATTTTGTATAAAAAACTAATTCCAATTCAAAAAATGCACTAAAAAATACCACGAGTATATTGTCTTACTGTTTTTTTAAATTGGCGCCGATTTACAGAACAGATGTTTCAAGATAAAGTAAAATACATATATACAGTATACAGGGTGACCACGAAGTTACTAATAAAGCTGTAACTTTTTTATGATAAGTACTACTAACATGAAATTTTACAGTGATTACAGTGGTTACTTATGAGAAAGATTTTCGCTGTATAAACAATCGACTGTCGTTTCCGGTTTAACCGGAAATGCTATCAACTTTAATATTTTAAACGGAATACCCTATATGTTGAATTATTTTTGAATTCTGCACTAAATTCTAAACATAAAACATAGTTTATACCCTATATCAATTTTAAAAACTTTAAAAATTTCAATGAATAATTCCGATTTTTGCAAAAACAAATGAAGATAGTTCCAATTTAATACTGTAAATAGTGTTTGTTATGCAACTCATTGCATCTAATGTGACAATTAGAATTCTTCTAGTTTACCTTGAAACGTAGTGAAACATCACTTTCAAACGATATTTCGTTTTATTTTAATTGGATGACCTATAACCCTACTCAACATCTAAATTGTCAAACAATTTTAAATACTTGTGTGTATAATACCCTATACCTGTATCAAGTACTTTTAGAAATATTTCCAATTGCACTGTGCAATTACCTTTTTAACGCTTAAGCTGATAAATGACAAATATTAAATTTCCGATCCAAGGTGGCTGTTAAATGAAGAAACACCACAGCTGCCATTCTTTTAATCACCTTCTAATTTTTAAAGTAGGTACTTTACTTTTTGCAAATGGTGTATTTAACGGTCATCAAATATAGCTACTAAGGAAGGAATAAGTTTTTGAATTTCACATGACTAAATTGAGTTCTTAACATATAAAACAGGAATAAAATGTCTATGATATGTTATCTGCATGGCTAAGAATGTTTTGTACTTACCAGCAAGGTAAATTGGGTAAAAACGAAAAATTAGTTAACCTTATAAATATAAATAGACTTACCTACAAAAAGTTATTTCAAAATGACTGTTTTTGATGTTTTCACACGCTATTATTTACTATAAGAAATATTGCCAGGCTATTTAAATAGGTATTTATTAAGGGCACTACTCAGTAGCTTCAACTGTCATATTCCACAAAACACTAATTTAAATTATATTCAAACATAAAAAATCCTCTTAACTCAACACGAAATAGAACTAAAGCTACATGAGTAATAAAAAACCAAGATAAAAGGGCATCCATAGGCAAGGTCTTCAAAACGTTGTCCATTAACTTCATGGCACATACGAATTCTGTTATGAAACTTTTGTAAAATGTTTTCCATCTGCGATCTAAGTTATTCCTTCTATCGCCCTTGTAATTCGATTAATAAGGACCGCACGATTTTCTAATGGTGTTTTGTAGACCTTTTGTTTAATGTAGGCCCAATATGAAAAATCTAACGGGGTGAGGTCAAGCGATCTAGCCGGCCATCTGTACCTATCGAATTGTCGCCGAATTTTTCTCTCAGGTAGTTAGTCACTACTCTGAAATTGTGTGCAAGTGTCCCATCTTGCTGAAAATATACTTGATTGTAATAAACAATAGGTAAATTGTTCATAAAATCCTCTATTGTATTTTGGAGGAATTGCAAATAATGTTCTCTATCCAATCGGGATTCATCTGAAAAAAGAATTACTGTCCGGAAACTGGGCTGTCTTTGTTGCATATCAAAATACCAGTTGCAAAATTCCAGTCTTCTCTGATAATCCGTTTCATATAAATGGTGATGGATTTGGTATTTGAATGATTTAAAGCCATACTTACGTAAAATTTTTCGTGCACTTTCGCGGTCAATTCCAATTTCACTGCTTATTTGTCGTATTGTTATCGTAGGATCGACTGCTATACAAGCCAGTGTATTAATTTCAGCCTCTTCACTAACTATGAAATTCTCGCCTGACGGATTCCCTTCCGATTTTAAATACTTTCCCAACCAAGCAAAGTATGACTCTGATGCATATCGGCGATTCGTAATTCGCTGTACGTATAATGCTCTGACTTCCTCGCGATTTGTTCTAGTTTCTCCGTGTATCATTATCATATCAATTTATTCTTCACGAGTAAATACATTTTCAATAACTAAAATTTAGAAGAAAATCTCGAAAAACGTAGTACTTACAATTACCGTTTAACTCTCAAAGCGAACCATCTGCATATTATAAAAACGGTGGTGAGACAGCAATTGTAACTCCAATATTAAAAAGAGGCTGTAGTGAAAACATTGAAAATTACAGGCAAATTTCGATACTTAGCTCTTTTTCAAAAATTTTCTAAAAAATAATACATTCCAGAATTACTGTCTTTTTATCGAAATACAACATTCTTAGCAGATGTCAGCATGGATTTTTGTCTAGGAAATCAACTGAGTCTGCATCTAGGAGTTTCTTAAATTTTGTATATTCGAAACTGGATCAGCACGAATATGTTGTAGCTATATTTGTTCATAGCTTTCGATACAATTAACAAAACTACGCTTATATCAAAACTTTCCAATATGGGCATTCGTGTTGCTATGGATTGAATCGTACCTATCGGATAGGGATATGAAAGTAAAGTGTGGTAATACCTTGTCGATACCTAAGGAAATAAAACTTGGAGTACCACAGGGTTTAGTGTTGGGTCCGTTGCTATTCCTGTTGTACGTTAATGATCTTCCGGACGCTCTTGGTGCTGATCACGTTACTATGTACGCCGATGACACGACGGTGGTAGTTTCTTCTTGCGACCCGGAGATCCTCGCTCATAAAGTAAGGCAAATATGTGTTAATATGGAGGCTTGGTGTCGGGAAAATCAGTTAATCGTAAACCCAGATAAGACCGTATTTGTTAATATATTTATTCTCTCCTTAATATCTCAAAAAGACGCGAAAATAAAATTCTCTGAAGGTACAAAGTTTTTAGGCACATATATTGACTCAACCTTATCTTTTGAAAAACACATTGACCATATCGGCTCCAAATTAAATCCGGCATATTTTGCTATCTTAAATCTTAAAAATTCACTTGACGAAGCAGGTATGTTAACAGCATATTACGCAATGGTTTTCAGCCATGTATCTAATAATATAGTATGCTGGGGTCACAAGGGTTGTGATCCCATATTCGTGTCTCAAAAGAGGATATTAAGATTAACATTTAATCTTAAACCGCTGGAGAGTTGTAGAACACTGTTCAGAGAAAAGAAAATATTAACTGTCCGGTGTTTATATATACTGAGATACCTGTTGTGTGTTCAAGTTAATGCTTCTGAATATGAAAGGCTAGGCGAAGCTTATTCGCATTTTACTAGAAATACTGAGATACTTAAGATGCCTAAACATAAAAAAACTTTTTTCAGTGGATCCCCTTTATACAATTGCGTGTATTTATACAATAAACTGTCACAAAGATTCAAACGGTATCAGGGTAAAATTTTTAAAAATGTTGTAAAAGAGTTTCTCCTGGACAAGGCTTTTAATTCTACAGCGGAGTTTATAAATTACAAGGAGTATTTGGCAAATTTATATTTATTTTATTAAGATTTTTGTTGTCTTTTGGTGATTGTCCCTGATGATTATCAGGCTTGGTAGAATGTTTATTGTTTATTGTTTTTTGTTTTATTTATGTATATTTATTTATTTATTTGTTTATATGCTATTTAATTTCTATTTATTTTGATATTGATTAGTTTGGTTATATTATTTTATTGTATTTATTCATTGACTATAATTTATTTTATTGTAAATTTCTTGACGATCCTATGTACGAAATGTATGATTTTCTGGTAATATATCCTATTCTATTTTATTTTATTCTATTCCATACTTATGTATTGTTTCAGAGCCGCCTTAGATCAGAGATTTTAAGCGTTAAAAAGGTAATTGCGCAGTTCAATTGGGAAATATCTCGAAAATTACTTGATATAAGTATAGGGTATGATCTTGTTGTGATTTTTCACTACGTTTTTGGGTAAACCGGAAGTATCCTAAGTGTCACATTAGATGCAATAAATTGCATAACAAACACTATATTTTTAAAGTTTCATTCGTAATTTTCTCAAAAACTATCGGGAATTGACATAGGGTATGATATATGTTTTATGTTTAAAAGTCAGTGTAGAATTCAAAAATGAATGAATATACAGGATGTTACATTTAAAATAATAAAGTTGAAAGCATTTCCGGTTAAACCGGAAACGACAGTCAATTGTTTATACAGCGAAAATCTTCCTCATAAGTAACCGTATATCACTATAAAATGTAATTTTAATAGTACTTCTCTTATAAATTTGCCGCCTTGTTAGTAATTTCGTGGTCACCCGGTATATATTACAGTCATAATAACATACACACTTTTTTCTTGATAGAAAGGTAGACGCATATATGAACGCATAAACTGTTCAACATAGCGTGCGTAAACTGTTCAAAATGGCGTGATTCTGACATTTATTAACATTTTTTCAATATGCTTTCCATGGGACAACTCCATTATTTTAAATATTTGCTGAAAATTTCATCCCATGTGGTCCCAACATCGCGGAGTAATCCATGTACATACATACGAAATACACAGGGTCCAATTGATAACGCCTTCCTTTTTTGAAGTTGATTAGTAAATGAGAGTGCAATAAAGGAATAATTACAAGAAGAATTAGCATATATTAGTCGTCTAAAAAATTCTTGTAAGTTAAATAAATTAAGCACTTACAGCAATCGGCAAAACAATGAATTCAATCTTTTAAAAATTTTATTGATACTTTCCGCTGTCTTTTAATTATAAACAACCATTGTTTCCTTAATCACTCTAAAATATAATGCAAATAGTAATAAAACATGTTTTAATAGCACTAATAAAGCTCACGTTTTGGACTATCGCGTATGCCCCTCTTCATAAATAAAACTTAATATGTTTTGCTCCTTTGCTGTACAGTGAAACTCTACATTAAGATAAATTATATTGCTGTTAAAGGCATTTAAGTAACGAATAATATCACCACAAGTCAATATCTCATAAACAGGAAATTAAGTAAAATGGTTGGTACATCAAAGAAGAGAATTTCTTTTAATGTCACAAATAGAGAACTTTTTCTTTGTGCTGTTGACGCAGGGACGAATTAAAGTAAAGTGATTTTAGTTTTTCCACGAGTTTTGTGCAAACCTATTTAGGCAGGGGAATAAATTTGCCTTTTTAATATTGTTCTTATGCGGTAAGATATTTATAAGGACACAGACTTAAGATGTGTTCCTCTGTCAGCTGAAAGTGTATCTTTAGGAGGCTTTGTCTTCACATTTAACGGTTAATGGGAGAAATATTGTGTCGAAAGTTTTTCGTATTTTATTTAAAAGACACTTTTACGTATCCTTGATAATAACTTCTTCGCGGCTAATATAATTAGGTATAAGTGGTTTTCTGTATTAGAAACCTAATGAGATAAGGTAACTGTTGTGGAATCCCCACCCCAGTCTCTGGCTATAAATAAGTGCGAAAATTCAGAACCGCTGGCAGTAGGGCAGATAGAAGGGATCAGTCAAGTAGTAGACTGAGATCCCCGGGTGAACACCTACCTTGCTAGTATGACAAGACGGGTACGGTTTCTCAGACGAAGACCTTCAAGTGTGGTGCAAATTTTAAGAAAAGTCCCTTAAGTACAGGCACGACCGATTTTGTCTACGAGAACCACGGTAAAGGCCTCCAGGTAAGGGAAAAGGTTTGCCGTCCGATAGGGGCAGGCCTCCTTCCAAGCGAACGTGTTATATATAATATGTGAAAATTGAAGAAATTGTCCATATTGCTCAAAGAGACCTAGTTTTAATAACAAACAGAAAAAGACTCCAAGTCTCGGTCTCATTAAATTATAATTTTACAATTCACAACAAACATGACACGTGTTTCGCCCTTTCGAGCATCATCAGGCCTACAAACAACAGAGAGAACCTTAGTAAATAATCACACTCACAAATCCTAAAACAATAACTTACAAATAGAATAAAACACACTAAAGCACAACAAAACAAACAACTACTTATACATATTTGATGGACATTAAAATGAGGTTAAGTCTCACGTGAATAAACAAAATAAAATATTAAAAAAGTATTAAAAAAGATTCATGTCTCTAGACGGGATCGAACCCAGACCACCCGAGTGAGACGCCGAAGCAACCACCCACAGACCACTTGACTAGTCGAAAAAAAGAACAAAAAAATTTCACTCTATGAATTAATGAATGAAATGAAGGTTGCCTACAGTTATTATTACATTAAATTGTTAAATACTAGGGTTGGTTCATAATTAAAAACATCGTTAACGCAAGTGAGAATGGGACTTTTTATAGCTTTGGTTATTTCCATTTTTTCTAGAAGGTCAAGCTTTTTCCCCTTCGGACATTCATGTAAAACATCAGCGTCAGGAATGGAAAATTCATGACCTGACTCCAACAAATGATTGGCAAAAGCTGAAACAGTCTCACATGCACTTGAAAAAATTTGTCTCATCGCTAAGTTTTGAATGTATGACAGTATAGGACATTTTGTACTTGTACTTTTTCTATCGATTGTGTAATTTACCATTGTCAAGAGAAGCGTTTAATAAGGAGCGTGATATTATAATTCAGATTGCAATGAATAACGGTTTTCCTTTAGAGTCCATCACCAAATTATATTACAAATTTATAAACAAGTACAAAATGTCCTATACTGTCATACATTCAAAACTTAGCGATGAGACAAATTTTTTCAAGTTCATTACTTTTTTCGGAAGTATTTCTCTTCAATTGTCTAAATTTTTTAAAAATATTAAAAATGTCAATATTTTATTCAAAACGGTAAATACTCTCAAGAGACATTTAGTAAGGACAAATGACACAACCGATAAATTGTCCAGATTTGGGGTTTATGCACTAAATTGTAGCGAATATTCCACGACCTATGTGGGACAAACAGGTCGAAAAATTTCCACAAGGGTGAGAGAACATTTAAGCCTTGTCAACAAATTCAGAAATACGGATGTAACTGAGACTGTTTTAGCTTTTGCCAATCATTTGTTGGAGTCAGGTCATGAATTTTCCATTCCTGACGTTGATGTTTTACATGAATGTCCGAAGGGGAAAAAGCTTGACCTTCTAGAAAAAATGGAAATAACCAAAGCTATAAAAAGTCCCATTCTCACTTGCGTTAACGATGTTTTTAATTTCGAACCAACCCTAATATTTAACAATTTAATGTAATAATAATTGTAGGAAACCTTCATTTCATTCATTAATTCATATAGTGAGATTTTTTGGTTCTTTTTTTTGACTAGTCCAGTGGTCTGTGGGTGGTTGCTTAGGCGTCTCACTCGGGTGGTCTGGGTTCGATCCCGTCTAGAGACATGAATCTTTTTTAATATTTTATTTTGTTTATTCACCTGAGACTTAACCTCATTTTAATGTCCATCAAATATGTATAAGTAGTTGTTTATGTTGTGCTTTAGTGTGTTTTATTCTATTTGTAAGTTATTGTTTTAGGATTTGTGAGTGTGATTATTTACTAAGGTTCTCTCTGTTTGGGGGAAAAGGGCGAAACACGTGTCATGTTCGTTTTGAATTGTAAAATTATAATTTAATGAGACCGAGACTTGGAGTCTTTTTCTATGTTTGTTATAATATATGAAGTGATTTTTGCGGCGCCCTATAGAACGGGGTTAAGGAAGGAAGGAAATATTAAAGAAGATTGAGAACCTGGTACGCATCGCCTACAAAGGGGGCGTGCGAAGGTTTGCGAGGCAAGCCACCCGCGTTAAAGGCTAGACACCCGGGGTTACTCTGCGGAAACATAATCTGAGAATGGTCTAGAGTAACCTAGGAACCCGAGGGACCGGGCTAACCAGGGTGCCTGATAAGCTAGAGGCCGATGAACAGCAAAAATTCAATTTTATATAAAATGTCGACAAGGTCTAAAAAAAGTAGTAAATCACTAAGGCATCCTGGGAGTCTAACAGAAAATAAAGCTTCAGGGCTCCATAACAGCCCCGACCGAGGAAGATAACCCCGATGCGAGGGTCACAGGAGCGATTACCAGGGCAAAGAACAGTGTTGCAACTGTGAACTTGCACCTGCCGTCAGTAGACCCTAAGGACAGGGAGAATAGTGGAAATAATAGACGAAAATCAGATTCTGAGTCCCAGAGTCTGAGAGAAAAGTGGCTTGGCCAGGAGGATGTTACGTTCCCGTTCCCAGTAAATATTGAGGAAACTCTGAGTCATGCATCTCCAGAGCTAGTCGAAGCACGAGGAGACCTAGGGATTAACCTAGAATGTCGAGAAAACGGTAAAGTGTTAAAAGAAAGCGAAACAAACACGCTTATTGCAAACACGACTTCTTATGACGTGATGCGTCATAAACGAGGCATCTAGTACCTCCAGGAAGAAGGAAATAGAAAGAAAAAAGGCGAATACAAGTTTGTTGGGAACAAAACTAGCATATATTGGTCCTCTCCTTAAAATTTTGCCTTAATTAATTTTTAAAAATTCTTGCGTGTTTAATAAATAAAGCACTTTTTTAAATTTATTAATATTTCACTGCCCTTTGATAATAAGCATCGATTATTACATGAACCATTCTAAAATATATTGCACATTGGAATATTAGTAATATAACACAAGAAAGGTAGCCGTACGATATTCTAAGTTTAGCTGTAACATGCTCCCTAAATCGCAACTGCGTATCTAGCAATAGTCCCAAAATCTTGCCAGTGTCTGAATAAGCAAGCAAGGTTCAGTTTTATTTTAAGGGTTGTTTTTACACTGGTTGTTTGTGAGTCGTTTCCAAAAATGAGAGCAGATGATGATTGGGTTAAATTGAAGGAGATGATCGGATGACCGGAGCTTATAAAAAGAGTTCAGATCAGTATTAATTATTTCTTTGGCTTGGACCAAATCCTCTTCAGAGAACGAAAAGAAAATTTGGGTATCGTCAGCGTAAAAATGTGGGTTGCAATCCCTAAGAGAGCTAAAAAAATTGAAGGTATACACTGTGTACGGTAAAGGGTCTAATATACTACCCTGTGGGACACCTCAGCGGATATTTAATAAAGCACTACGATCCGACAAAAATGGTTTTATAAAATTTTCAGTAATTTTATTATCATCATATGATTTAAGAATATCATTTTTTACATCGGCGAGAACATATATTGTTCAATATAGCGTTCGTAAACTGTTCAAAATAGCGTCTTTCTGCCATTTTTAAGATTTTTTTAATATGCCTGCTATGTGACCACGTCAACAATATTTTAAATATTTCCTATTTACACAGGGTCCAATTGATAACCCCCTCCTTTTTTGAAGTTGGGTAATAAATGAGAGTGCAATAAAAAAAAATTGCAGGACGAACTGGCATATATTTTGCCGAAACTATTTTCAAAAAATTCTTGTAAGTTAAATAAATTAAGCACTTGGCATTGAAGTCAAAATATTTTTTTAAATTAATTAATGCTTCCGCTGTCTTTTAATTATAAACATCCATTGTTTCATTAATCACTAAAATATAATGCAAATTGGAATAATTATATTAAAACATGTTTTAATAGCACTAATAAAGCTTACATTTTGGAATATCGCGTATGCTTCTCTTCATAAATAAAATTTAATGTGTTTTGCTGTACAAGATACGTATGATTGTATTAAGATAAATTATATTGCTGTTAAAGGCATTTAAGTAACGAATAATATCACCACAAGTCAAAATCTCATAAACAGCAAATTAAGTAAAATGGTTGGTACATCAAAGAAGAGAATTTCTTAATATGTCACAAATAGAGAACTTTTCGATTTGCTCTGTTCTGTTGACACAGGGACGAAAAATTAAAGACTTCTTTTGATTTTGGTTGTTCCACAAGTTTTGTGCAAACATATTTAAGCAGGGGAATAAATTTGCCTTTTTAATGTTGTTTTTATGCGGTAAGATATTTATAAGGACGCAGACTTAAGATGTGTTCTTTTGGTATCTATTTTATTCAAAAGTCACTTTTAGGTATTCTTGATAATAACTTCTTCGCGGTTAATATAATTAGGTAGAAGTGTTTTCTGCATTAGATACCAAACGAGATAAGGTAACTGTTGTGGAATCCCCACTACAGTCTCTGGCTATAGATAAGCGCGTAAATTCAGAATCGCGGGCAGTAGGGCAGATAAATCGATCAGTCAAGTAGTAGATCCCCAGGTGAATACCTACTTTCCTGGTGTAACAAGACTGGCACGTTTTCTTAGGCGAAGACCTCCAGGGCAAATTTTAGGCGAAGTTCCTTAAGTGTAGAGCACGAACGGTTTCGTCTACGAGAGTGACAGTGCAGACCTCCAGGTATGAGACTCGGAAAGAGTGAATGACTGGGTTGTGGTCCACAGGATAGTACACGAAGGAGGTGTAGGAGATTTTTGTTTTTGTGGCCAAGTTTGAATAAATTTGCTGTTTTCCATAAAGAACATTACAGCCCGAAATTTATTTTCTAGTGCCTCTGAGGAGCCGCCCCTTATAGCGGGCTCTTGGGGTCAGGGAAGAGGTTTGCCGTCCGATACGGGCAGGCTCCCTTTAAGTGAAAGTGTTAGATGTAAGAAGTAATTTTTGCGGCACTCTACGGAACGGGGTTAGAAAGACGCTAAAAATATTAAGGAAGGTTGAGAATTTGGTGCGCATTACCTACGGAGCGGGCGTGAGGAAATATATACGAGGAAACAGGAAGAGTCTGATTGACAACTTCTTAAGAGTAGGCACCTCGGAAGGAAGAGAGATAACAGTCCCAGATTGTATATATATAAACAGTGGACTTGTAAGAAGATGATAAACGGGTTGCGCATCTCAGATTCCTACGGGAAGAGACAGGATACTGATAGACAGTTTTCGCACCCAAAGACGGCTAGGCACCCCGGTTACTCTGCGGGAACATAATCTAGGAATAGTCTAGAGTAACGAGGGACCAGACTAACAACGATGCCTGATTGGTTAAAGGACAATGAAGATAGCAAAATAAGTCAATTGTATATAAAATGTCGACAAGGTCGAAAAGAAGTAGTAAATCATGAAGGCACCCTGGGAATCCAACAGGAGACAGAGATACAAGGCGTCAGGACTCCATAACAGCCCCGACCGAGGGGAGTAACCCCAGTGCAAGGGCCACAGGAGCAATTTCCAGGGTAGAGAACGGTGTTGCAACCGTGAGGCATCTATAACCCCCAGGAAGAAGCAAATGGAAAGAAAAAACGAATACAAGTTTATTGGAAACAGCATATATTGGTCCTCTCCTTTTCAAATATTCTTGCAATTTTTTTAAGTTTATTAATATTTCCCACTTTCCCCCTTTGATTGTAAGCATCCATTATTAAATTAATCGCAAATTGAAATATTAGTAATATAACATGATTTAATAGCCCTAATTAAAACCACATTTTGAAATATTTCGTACGCTTATCTTCATAAATAAAATTTAATGTGTTTTGCTTCTTTGCTGTACAGAGAAATATAGAATATTAAAGGCATCTAAGTAACCAATAATATCGCAACAAGTCAATATCTCATAAACAGCAAATGATGGAAAATGGTTGGTACATCAGAGAAGAAAATTCCTTAAAATGTCACAGAGAGGACTTTTTGATTTCCTCCGATCTATTGACAGAGGAAAGAAAATGTGAAGTCTTCGCTTGATTTTGGTTGTTCCACGATTAATAAGTATTGCTGCTATCCTATACAGAGAAACTCTACATTAAGATAAATTACATTACTTTTAAGGCATCTAAATAACAAACAATATCGCTAAAAAGTAAATATCTTATTAACAGCAAATTAAATGAAATGCTTGGTAATCAAAGGAAATGATGTCTTATCTATCGATACAGGCAAGAAAAAGCAAAGTCTTCGTTGGATTTTGGTTATCCCACAAGTCTTGTGCAAACAAATTTAACAGGGGAATAAATTTGCATTTATAATGTTGTTTTTATGCGGTAAGATATTTATAAGGACGCAGACTTAAGATGTTTTCTTTTATCAGCTGAAAGTCTATCTTTAGGATGGTTTATCTCCCCATTTAATGGTGAATCGGAGAAAGAATATGGGGAAGTTTTTTCGTATTTTTGGAGTCCTCTGTAATAATTTCTTCGCGGTTAATATAATTAGGTATAAGTGATTTTTTCTCTTAGAAGCCAAATGAGATAAGATAGTCATAAAAAGAACACCACCACATATACTTTAAGATCAAATAATGTTAGTTTAAGACTATGATGATCAGCAATATATGACTACGAGTTAAGTCGACTAAATTTTTTATGAGGTATTATTATTGTTGTTCAGCACATCCTGACTATACTGTTTAGAAAAATCCATAAAACTTTTGTGATATCTATTTCTTCTATGTCTGTAGTCCTTTTTGTGAATTTACTTAGAACAAATGATGGTGCAATAAATGATTTATTACAGGATGAACTGTCATACAGGGTGTCAATTAAGTACTTGTACAAACTTTAAGGGGTGATTCTTTGACTAATTTTAAGATTAAAAGTTTATATGAACATGGGTCTGAAACGGCTTTGTTTCTGAGATACAGGGCGTCCAAAAAAACAATTTTATTTGGTTTTTTGCCTATATTTTTGTTAAGGAACATGACAATTGGACGAAATTTGGGATTCTGGGTATATTGATGACGAGAAATTCAAATATTAGCATAGTTTTTTATTTAATGTTAGGGGGCGCCACATACAGTGTTGTTCCTGAATTTAATTAGCCATAACTTTTTTGTGAAGCCTTTTATGTCATTTTTCACTATTTTGACTATTCTCGATTTTACATAAAAAAGTTACTCTTAGTATTTGTCGCTAAAAGCAGCCGTTTTGGATAAAAAAGGGTTTGAAGTTAAATCTGCGTTGAATTTTTTTAAATTGAATCATTTCCGAGATTTTGAAAAATAAGCGAAAAAATACTTTTTCAAAATCATGTGCTATTACTCTACATTAACATGACAATTACCAAATTAGTGAAAATTGGATAAAAATAATAAAATTGTAAAAATGTGATGCATCTTTCCTCTGCAGCCGTAGTACACAAGAAAGTAGTATAGGTGAATCCACAGCAGGCCTTGGAAAACAATTGAGAGGTTTCCATGGTAGCCGAATCAGTCAAGGCAGTTGATTTAGAATAAAACAAGTAGTTTCTTATCATTTGGCATTATAAGTAATAATTTATCGTGTGTTTTGTCCAAAATGTACCAATATATCAATGCAGAAATGGCAGACATTCATTTTACTTATGGAATGGCTCGCGGTAATGCACAAGCACTTTTATTAATATTCAGGCAAGACTTTGTAAAACTGGCAGCTTTAAAAGAACAATAGATGTTCCAGGAATTCCTGCAACAGTTCGAACAGTTGAGATTGAAGAAGCTGTGTTAAACAAAATTGAAGAAGACCCGCAAACTAGTACACGTAAAATAGCTCTTGAATTGAATATTACAAACAGTTGTTTCGCAAATTTTAAGGTCCCAACAACTTTATCCTTATCATATGCAACGTGTACAGGCTCTATTATCTAGAGATTTTTCCCTCATACTCGATTTTTGTGTTTGGTTGCGTAATAGATTAGTACGAACCCCGGATTTCTTAAGCCATGTGCTTTTCACAGATGAAGCCTCGTTTTCTCGAAATTCCATAATTAACTTTCGTAACAACCATATCTGGCTTGAGGATGATCCGAATGCTATCAGAGAAAATCGTTTTCAGGTGCTATTTCTCTCAATATTTGGGTAGGAATTATCGGTGATCACCTTATTGGACCTTGCATTCTTCCGCAAAGGCTTAATGGCGAAGAATATCGAAGGTTTTTGGAGCACGAACTTCCCAACTATTTAGAAGAAGCTGACTTAGAAACCAGAAACAGGATGTGGTTAATGCACGACGGAGTTCCCCCACACTTTAGTGTCGTTGCTCGTCAATTTCTGGACGAGAATTATCCTAACCCTTGGATAGGAAGAGCTGGACCACAAGCCTGGCCTCCCAGATCACCAGATTTGAATCCTTTGGATTATTTTCTGTGGGGTCACTTGAAGTCTTTGGTTTTTAAAAGTCCAGTCCAAAATGAACAAGATCTAAGGAATAGGATATTTGAATCTTGTGCCGTTATTAATCAGACGCCAGGTATATTTGAAAGAGTTCGGCAATCAATGTTAAGGCGACTTATTGCATGCGTTGACGTAGGCGGTGGTCATTTTCAACAATTATTGTAAAATAATGTTATTAACTAGTTTAGTTTTAGTCTTGTAAAAGATTTAAGTTTTTTACCTGATAATACAATCAATAAAAGATACATTTTTTGCTTATTTTTCGAAATCTCGAAAATCTCGCTGATTTAACTTCAAACCCTTTTTTATCCAAAATGGCTGCTACTAGCGACAAATACTAAGCACCTTTTTATGTAGAATTAAATGGAGAATAGGTGCCTAGTCAAAAATGACATTAAAGGGTTCACAAAAAAGTTATGGTTAATTAAATTTAGGTACAACATTGTATGTGGCGCCTGCGAACATTAAATAAAAAACTAAGTTAATATTTGAATTTCTCGTCATCAATATACCCAGAATTCCAAATTTTGTCCAATTGTCATGTTCCTTAACAAAAATATAAGCAAAAAACAAAATAAAATTGTTTTTTGGACGCCCTGTATCTCAGAAACAAAGCCGTTTCAGCCATGTTCATATGAACTTTTCATCCTAAAATTAGTCAGACTTAATGTTTGTACAAGTACTATTTGACACCCTGTATATTGGTCTTCTCCTTATAATTTTGCCTAAATTATTTTAATTTTATTTATTTATTTACTTTTTTTATATGCTATAGCTAGTGGTAAAAACGTCTTTTGATCGTGCGCAAGCTACAATAAAAAATATCCTAAGAATATTTGTGATTGTTATAACTGTTATATACTCGGTTAAAGCTACGGAAGTTTAAAGTATGAACACGAAAATCTAACTTTGACAATAATTCTTCAGAAATAATAGTATTTTATATAAGTTTTTGTAGAAATAGCTGAAAAAAACACAAGCCTCTCTCGTCCAAGCCGATAAGCGAAAACCTTGGCAGCAATTAATCATGAGGAAAACCTCTAACGGGAAAAGCTCTGTCAGCACTAAACCACAATGCTTTGACAAACTTTTTCTAAACTGACTCAATACAGTCAATATGTACTTTATGAAAAATACACCAAATTATTAACGCATATTCCAGTTTAGACCTTATTAACGAGAAACAGAACATTTTTACAGGCAGAATAGTTTGAGAATCGCGAGTAGTTCGTAAAATAAATCCAAGAAGGCTAAGCTTGTTTGACACTAAATCAGTTATATGGGGTACAAGAGGAAGTGTTTTGTCAAAAACAACACCAAGTCTGTAAAAACATCTGGACGGGTAAGAGTAACCCCATTGATGACATAGTTAAAGTTAACTGAAGTAATTTTTGTTGTAAATGTCATAATATTTTTAGAAATTATTCTTGTATAATTTAAACTGCTTATAGCATTTGGCCAAGCGGACAGGTCAAAATTTTTATTTTTTAAGTTAATGATGCTTTCCAATGCCATTTAACTATATTCATCCATTGTTTCATTAATCAGTCTAAAATATATTGCAAATTGGAATAATTAGTAATATAACATGATTTAATAGCAGTAATAAAGTACCTGCAGTTCACATTTTAGAGTATCCCGTATGCCTCTACTCATAAATAAAATTTAATATGCATTGCTCATATTTTAATGTTAAATACACGCGATTTTAACTTTATCTATTGTTTAATGATAAATGCATATAATTTAATTTTTGAATGAAAAGTTGTATACCGTAAATGCTGGTTATGTGTTGGAATGTAACCTTAAGTATATTATTTATGTATATACACTGTAACCACAGGCAACATAACTAAATTACTTAACCCAATTACAGTTCAGGAGGGAACAGACTATATGAAGTGGTGTACTCAAACATAGAAGACGTAAAAAAATATGAATATAAGTTCACAAAAAAGAAAACAAAAACTAACGTATTTCTATTACTGTCTCTCTTACAAGAGATATCATAAGTTTCAGCGTGCTCGTTATATAAACTACAGGATTTGTTTATAGTGGAATACTTATTGATATTCGTACGATTAGGGGGGGAGGTAGATAAAAAGTGTCCCTAATTCCAGTATGAGAGGAAAGAATTCTAAAATTTACTTTTGATAGAAGGTAGTCGCAGCTGATTTTATGTTTTACCAGTTTAGAAGGAAAACCTGAGCTAGATAGTTACGTCTGACCTCTAGGGGAGCAATAAGAAATATTCGCAAAAGTTGATAACTAGGAATAGCTCTATAAGGGTAAATCCCATCAGTTCTAAACCATTGCAGCTGTCAACGTAGATTTTATGAAATGGAGACTATTCTATAGAACCGTATTCTAGCTTAGTTCTAATGAACGTATAAAATAATGATTTGACGATTTCGATGAGAATTGAGAATTTTTATATAGTCGTTTTTTAAACCAACCATGGCCAAAACTAGGACGATACCGCTCATAGTGCCATAAGTTATGCCTTAAAATATTCAGGTGATCCTTTTATTTCATCTCAACTATACCCTATAATAAGGTTCTCAGAAACAAAAGCCCTTAAGATGTAATATAAATGAGTTTCAGAGACTTTTGGAATTTTAAATCTTTGTCCAAAGATTTAAGAAGTGTCTGTTAGATAAAGCGAGACTAACAGACATGTTAAGTGGACGAATATAATGGCAATTTTAAAGTTTTTTATTTTCTTTTTCGAGTTTGTTTTATTTTTAGTACGTACTTTAAGAGTTTTTATTTTGTTAATGTAAATTGCCACTTTCTTAACAAAACGAAATTTCTTCTATTGTGCTTTTTAATTAGTTTTGGGAACATTATTTTGGAGTAACAGAAAATCTTAAAAAAAACATATCACTTAGAGGTTAACTTTTAATTTTTTTTTCTGAAAAAAAAATGAGTGTGCACATTCATAATAGAGCCTATAAAATACTCAAATTTTGACCAATTAAATATAAAATAATGATTAACACAACTTGAATGTATTTTACTGGAAAGCTACTTAATTTGGCAACATTTTCATTTTTCTGCTCTACTGAAAAAATTATAAAATGCTAGTTACGTTACCATAGTCAAAAGCAGTGTTATCGTGCGGGTCATACGATTTATCAACGACAAACTTTTTAAGTTTGTTTTTCTTTTATTACGTGTAATCATATCCTACGCATAAAATCCGGAAGATGAATTAGATAGACCTATGATATTTTTATATGAAAAAAGAGGATAAACATATAAATACCAGCAGTTGCCAAAATCTTTGAGCGATGTCACTTCAAAGTCAGATTGAGAAGTCAGTGACAAAATGAGTAAAAGAAAACCATTTTTGGAGTTTTTTGCATCCACAAGCGAAAAAATTGGTATTAAATCCAATAAAATATTACGAAAATGAAAATTTATTGGCCAATATCCAGGAGACAGTAGCCAAAGCTCTGGGAATCGGTATACGGACTGTGCATAATTCACTACCGAAGAAGATTAAGAAATATACAAGACAAAAGCCAAAGACAGAAGACTTAAATGACAATGTAAAAATGAATGTTCGTAATGCAATTTACGATATACATATTAAAAACTAATATAACCCTTCAAGTTTTAAAAGAAGCTTTAAAAAATCGAGGCATACTGGAAATTGGACTAAAATCGTTGTCAAAACGAATAAAATTGTTGGGTTTTCGATATAAAAAGGACTGTAATTGAAGATTTTTATGCGAGTTACCACGGAAAATGTTAATTCAAAATTTAGAAAAGTGGTATTTTAGACGAGATTTGGATATTTTCTAATGGAAGTGGTTCAAAATCTTGGCAGGACGAGTCCGTAAAAAGTGTCAAGAGAAAAAAGGGATGTGGGACGGGAAAACGGTTCATCATTTGGCATGCAGGTTCTTCAACAGGATTTTTTCCAGGTGCAAGTTTACTGTTTTCTTCAACATCCAAAAGTATGGACTACCATGATAATATGAACTGTGAACTATTTGAAAAGTGGTTAATAGAACCACTGATTTCAAATTTAGATGCCCCATCATAAATCATTCTGGACAATGCATCTTATTATTCAAGAATCTTAAATAAACAGCCTACTTCATCCTGTAAGAAAAGTGATATTTGTGACTGGCCAATAATAGAAAAACAAAATCCTTTACCCAATATGCTGAAACTAAAACTTCTGTTAATGGCAAAATCTATTAAAAAACCAACAATATATGCCGTAGATGAAATATTGTGGGAAAATGGACATGAGGTTTTACGACTGCCGCCATACCATTGCCAGTTTAACGCAATAGAATTAATATGGGCTGGGGCAAAATCATATTACGGAAAACACGTGAACGATGATCTTACATCAGATGAAGTCCAAATTCTTTGGCAAGATTCATTAAATTATATTACGCCGGAGTACTGGAAGAAATCTGTGGAATATACGGAGAAATTAATATGGGATTAGTGGAATCGAGAACGAGTTCTAGATGTCAAAGTAGTACCAATGATCATTGCGCCATTTGAGGACGACTCAGAAGATGAGGTTTTTTTAAGTGATGATGATATTTTTAAGCCTATATTATTAAAAAGTTTCTGAAGGATTATATTAGTCTTTGACGTGTATAAATCATAAATTGCATTATGAATATCCATTTTTTCATTATAACTTAAGTCTTTTGCCTTTGGATTTTTTCGTGTACATTTCTTAATCTTCTTCGGAAGTAAATTATGTTTCTTTTCATGCACAAGTTTCTGTACATTCCTTATACCGATTCCCAGAGCTTTTGCCACTGGCTCCTGGATATTAGCCAGTTAATTTTAATTTAATTTTTTTTTTATTAGATTTGACACCATTTTTTTGCTTACTTTTTTAGTACATTTGTAATTTTGTAGGCAATAAATAAGGAATTATAGAATACTTGTTCTAATTTTAAAGCGTGTTTAAAATAAATAATTTTTTTTATTAATTATAAGACAAAATTTGATATATAAAAATCGGTAAAATCGCTTTACCAGAAACTCGGGTCTAATGAAAAATACACGCTATATATATATATATATATATATATATATATATATATATATATATATATATATAAATAACCTGCTGGACACTCGAACTGCATAACGTAATTTTTTGGGGTATTTTTAACGTTCGATATTTCAAAAACGGTAAGCTAAATTGAAATGCGGTTTTCGACGTCAGCTTACTCAAGGTGTGTAGATTACAAACTCGACTGGTGGATCGCCAGATATGATGGGAAAAGGTTTGTACAGGGTGTAAACTAAAACTCTGCATTTTTTTCCAAATTTTATTTAACGATATTTTTTACAAAACAATATTTTATTTATTGTCATATACACCAAAATAATCTATGATTAGATATAAAAAAACAATTTCTCCCGTTTTTTGAAATTGCCATTTTTTTCGGAATATACAGGGGATTTTCAAAAAGTTGTAGATGGTTTTACAAAAAAAAATCCTAACTCACCAGTGATAGCTCACATCAAACTGATTGTTGTATTATTCTCATTATTTACAATACTGCCATCAGGAAAAAATACAATTATAATATACAGGAGTCTAAAAAAGCTTACAGTTGATTTCATTCCTAAAATATCATGTTTTTGCATATTTTTATGCTTTGAACATTGAAAACTACAGAAAGTATAATAAAACGTAAAAATTTTCAATCTCGTTACTTGATTTACATAAATTAGAGTCTTTCACCGAAACGGTTTTTTATATTCCATCCTAACCTCACTTTGGGAGAAAGTAGCGGCACAAATGGACAGTGTTGCTTTTTGACAATATTGTAGAGTGTTTTTTAAATCCATTTGACTTTTTAGAACTGAATAATTATTATAACGAAATTCTAGCATTATTATACCTATAAAACAGGTACCAGTAGCGTTTTATAGGAATTTCGTAGTTTTACAGAGTGTCTCATGGTGATGGTTTCTGGCGAACTAAACAGCAGACCTTAGTCTTAGTAAGAATTTGGTTACTCACATAAGGAGACATGTTCTATCAGGTCCGCTTCAATTAAAAATTAGCGGTAAATTCTAGATTTTTTATGAAGCACCCTGTATATTAAATAATATTTTTATTCCTTCAACGATCGAAGAGAATTTATGAAAGGTGCTTACTTGAGGTATGTAGGACCGAGTTATAAATGAAAGCTGTTAGATACCTGTCTACGTTTCGCTTTATTTTAAGGGATCTTCAGGACATTCAAAGACGTTAATAATAATTAGTGTAGTAACCAAGGTAGTAATCGCACCTGGATTACTTTTAAATTAATTATATAAGGTTTTTAAAATGTTACAACAATTTTGAAGATCTTATAGTGTCTTGAAAATAAAACGAAACATCGACAGGACTATAGCTTGCATTTATAACTTGATCCATAACCCAACTAAGCATCTTTCAATACCCTGTATATTGTAACATATTGGATTCCACTCAATATTATAATACCCACAGGTATAGTATAGTATACCTGTATTCAACACTAAAATTCTAAAATATAATAAACAATTATTTGTTAACCTAATTCAACTACAGCGAAGAAAAAGTTTAGAATAGGAAACAAAATCTGATGGTCATGAAAGTCGGTACCAATGGAGGTATTTGATACTCGTGATAACATTCTTGGTACCTCCTTGTACAGTACTATCAGATGTGAAAAACCCTGGATAGTTTGAGTGTACCTAACTACGATGGCACATTTTTAGACACCTTAAAAAAACAAAAAATAACCCCTGTAGGATTGGGATAAGAGAAAGGAGAAGAAAGAAAAGAAACGTAACCATGTTAATATTTGGTTGGCCCTCCTCGCAGACGAATAACTTCACGGCATCTCCGAGACATGCTGTGCACTAAATTATTAATGAAATCTAGGGGGACGTTGTTCCATTCCTCTTGTATGGCTTCGGACAGCTCGTTCAAGGTTTCTGGGGCAACATCTCTTGATCTCACTAATAATTTTAAATGCGACCACACATTCTCTATAATATTCAAATCCGGAGACTTTGCAGGCCAATTCATACGATTTATATTATTGACCTGCAAAGCCTCCGTTACAATTTGCGCTCGATGAGGCCGTGCGTTATCGTCGACCAAAAGAAAATCGTGTCCATAATTTGCGGCAAATGGCACGACAATGGGAAGTATGATATCGTCCCTATAGACTACAGCATTAACTGTTTGTCTGGTAGTGAAAATATCAGACTTCCCATTGTATATTACCCCCGCCCAAACTCTAATGCCTCCGCCTCCAAAGGCTTCTTGAGGTGCCATGTTTTCCTCGTCATACCTTTCATTCGGCTCTCTCCAAACAAGACTTCTACCATCCGAATGAATGAGGTTGAACCTTGTTTCGTCGCAAAAAAAACAGTTTCTCCACTCATTGATGGTCCAATCCCGATGTTCTTGGGCCCATGCTAACCGTGCTGCACGATGAGGTGGTAGCAAACGAGGACACTTCGCTCTACGTCGTGCTCTAAAAAATTTGTTTGATTTTATTTTTTAGTTCGTACTTGTTGACCTCTATTTGTAATAATAAATTGCTTTCGATGTTACAGATATTTCCATATTACTCATGGTTTGGGAATTTCTTGAATAAGATTTTTTTAAATGTAGATAAAAATTGGACCTTGTAAATTTAATGCTTGCTATGATAAAGTTTTACCTCAAATTGTTTCTGTTTAATGTCCTCCTTACAGTACGATCAGAAACATGCACTTCAGCTGTACGACGCAGCTCATCGTTCAATTTCCTGGAACACTTCGTTCTTTGTTGGCGCGTATTACGTACTAAATTTATTTCTGCCCTTCCTCTAATTTTCCTCATCCAACCACCACCGTGCCGATATGCGTCGTTTCCCGTATTTTCAAATCTTGTTTTTAGCCGCGAAATTTGACTTTGGTTCACATTATATAAATTTGCGACTTCTTGCTGAGACATGCCTTGGTCCAAGAGCCTAAGGGCATTTTGCCTTTCGGCAGCAGTTAGTCTCCGCATCGAGAAGATATGAATTAAATACACAAAAAACAAACAAAATAAAAATCAATAAAAGGTAAAATCACGAAGTAAAATGTAAAAATATGAGTTTAAGAAACAGTACGTCAAAATGACAAACAAGGAAGAATATCCAATTAAGCATTTTGTCGTATCCATGGAATCCATGACATTTTTATCACAACGCCAACTAAGATTAGACGGTGCACAGGCCATAAACCTTCCATCTTACAATTTAGCGGAAATAATAAAAAATCCAGCGAAAATCGGCATTTCTATGTATTTTTCATTTGCTGTTACGCCCCCTAGCGGTCATCTTAGAAACTCAAAAATTTTTTCCAGCATTTATTTGGCCACTATAGTTAAAAAAAATTTTACAGCAAGTTTCTAAAATCAGTAGTTTCCGAGATACAGTACATTGCACGCTTATTTGGCCACCCGGTATAATTATGAAATTATTATAAAACGCTACTGGTACTTGCTTTCCAGGTATAATAATGCTACAATTTCGTTATAATAATCATTCAGTTCTAAAAAATCGAATATATTCAAAAAACACTTTACAATATTGTTGAAAAGTAGCGCTATACATTTGCACCGCTAATTTCTTTGGAAGTGAGGTTAGGATGGAATTTAAAAAACCGTTTCGGTAAAATACTCTAATTTATGTAAATCAACTAACGGGATTGAAAATTTTTACGTTTTATTATACTTTCTTTAGTTTTCAATGTTCAATGCATAAAAATGTGCAAAATCATGAAATTTTAATAATTAAATCAACTGTAAGCCTTTTTAGACCCCTGTATAATATTATTGTATTTTTTCCTAATAGCAGTGTCATAAATAATGAAAACAATACCACAGTGAGCTTGATTTGCGTTATCACTAGTGAGTTGGGATTTTGTTTGTGAACCCATGTACAAATTTTTGAAAATCCCCTGTATATTCCGAAAAAATGGCAATTTCAAAAAACGGAAGAAATTGTTTTTTTGTATCTAATCATAGATTATTTTGGTGTATATGACAATAAATAAAATATTGTTTTGTAAAAAATATCGTTAAATGTTTTAGTTTACACCCTGTACAAACCTTTTCCCATCATATCTGGCGATCCACCAGTCGAGTTTGTAATCTACATACCTTGAGTAAGCTGACGTCCAAAACCGCATTTCAATTTAGCTTACCGTTTTTGAAATATCGAACGTTAAAAATACCCCAAAAAATTACGTTATGCAGTTCGAGTGTCCAGCAGGTTATATATATATATATATATATATATATATATATATATATATATATATATATATATATATATATATATATATATATATATATATATATATATATATATATATATATATATATATATATATATATATATATATATATATATATATATATATATATATATATATATATATATATAGCCTGTATTTTTCGCATGCATGGCCCTTAATTTTAGACTGAAATTTGAAGAAATCGGATAAGTAGTTTTTTAGCTATGCCGCGAAGAGACAGACTGGCGGACAGACATACCTACAGACAGACGGAATTGAGAAAACATGCTTTACGGCATCTAGGGACCCTTAAACGTAAAGATCTGAAAAAATCTCACGAGGGAATTAATGACTAATTATCTTGTGTTTTTAACAAAAGTGTATAATATTTTTGCAAAATAAATTTTTTTTCTTATCACAATATAAATAAAAACAAGTTTTTTTTGCACAGGGGTGGCCCGCATTTAAATAAATGACACTGTATAAGTGGTTAGATTTTTAGGTCAAGCGGGGCTCATAATTTTTGGTGATTGATAAAAAAATCTCACTTTCATTAAGTGGCTGTATAAACAGAACATATCCTGATTGTTCCACTGATTCGAACCGCCTTCCGACTTTATTAGGACGCTTGCCATTTTGTGTATTTTTGTTTTTGCCAACCAAAAAATTTTAACCAAATACCTATTTAGCGAATTTTCTTATTTAGTCCCTCGGCATTTAATATATAAAATAATATTAAGTGGCTATCTTAGTAATATTGCGTAATATAATAAAAAAAAACTATTTTCTTTCTCCCTGTGTATTTGTAAATAGCCCATCGAGATTTAATAGCTCGATAAAAGAATCACACAACATTTTGGTATTCACTGTGTTTTCTGATTTGATTCATAATGTTGGTGACCCTTGGACCCGCAAGATAAGATCGCATTCGACTATACGTGCGGTAACCGAGAATTTATCCTATTTGAAAAATCTAAAAACTGACAATTAGAGAATTTTATGCTTTATCGGAAAAGTAAACAAAAACATCAGGCACTGGTTAAAAGTTTTCAAATAGTGTCTCATAGGGCAACAAAATTTTTAAGTGATATTTTAAAAAACAAAAAAGAATAGTTAAGAATACATGCGAGATAAAGACAAATCTTTTGATATCTCACTTATGAAAATGGATCCAGGTGTTTAGAGTGTAGGTAATAACAAGCATTGGATACATACATATGCACTTACATACATCCATGATTGTTAAACACATACCTGCAGTCGGGAAAAAGCTTTCCACTTTTTTTGGCATTGGCAATAAAAAATATATTGTTTGATATCAATCCCCTCAAAAATATTGTGAAAATAAATTTGGCAGGGATATAAATTTGCATTTAAAATGTTATTTTTATGTGCCAAGTTATTTATAAAGACACCGGCTTTGTTTTTTTATGAGCTGGAGTTCATCTTAGGATTTTATCGCCCTATTAACCAGAGAATTCAGAGAAGAAAATTCGTTTTCGTATAATAAAATGCCATTGTAAGCTGCTATGACTAAATATTTATTTTAAACTCAAATTTCATAATAAAAGGTGTCTCAGAATGTTTTTCGTTTTTGTTTCTTAAAACTAAAACACCAGAATAAGTCAAATCCGTTAAATTAAATAGCAGTTTTAAATTTTTATTTATGAAACACAACCATGGGCATCATCAGCTTCTTCACACTCATGTAGCTTGGAACTAACATTTTTAATCACTTGCTCGAGCATCACCCTCGGAATAGAATTGATTTCATCCGTGATTCTTTGCTTTAAACCAATGGGTTGGCAACTTAAAGTAAAGTAGACCCGTAAGAAAAAATTAGGTGGCTTTCAAGGAATAAATCATGAAGAGCAGCTAACGAGTCATTTGTGACGTAGGAAGTTGCTCCATCTTGATGGAAAAATGTGTTGCGGTTGTAACCAATCTGCTTTTGCATTTCTGGAGCGAAAAAATCCAGATTATATGGCAGTATCGATCGAAATTATAGGAGTGAGAGCGACCACGGTTAATCTCAAAACGGTATGAGCTGATAATTCGCTGACTTGATATTGCAGCCCAAAGGACAGTTCATTGGAGATCCATATGTTATTGAAACTCCTGAAACCATTTTTTATTGTCCTGTAGAATTCGAGCTGTTTCATCGGGTTTCATGTACAACAACAATTTTGTATGGGTGAAAGTATAAATATTTGCGAATAAGGTGATGAACCGTGGATTTGTTCTAATTTAGAGAAGCTGCTTACCCAATGATCGTGTTCAGATTGGGTGCTTTAATTGGACATTTACCTTAACTTTAAGATATATATTTTAAGTTAACCTAACAGATTAACTTAATATATATGTATATATAGGGTTTCCCAAAAGGTTCTACCAATAATTTAGGAATACATAGATTTGATTAAAATATCGCAATTTAACCATACTTGCCTTAGTCCAAAAGTTAATACTAAGAAAGATACAGGGTGATTAAGTTAAAATTTTATTTTCGATTTTTTCAAAATAATATTGCCACACACTTCCTTTGTTTGATAGCAGAGGGTATGTATTTGTTTTAAGATAATATAAATCTACACTAAGTGATTGATTGAATGAGAGGCAGTAAAGTTAGTGTGCAAATCACCGACTGGTCAGGGAGATTGGTTCGATTTCTATTTATAAGGGCGCCAACAGTTCTATACCAGTTGACTGTTAACCGCTCTAGATGTTATAAGTACCACTCCTCAAGACCACTGAGATAAAATTATTTAAAGTTAATAGAAAAAAAAGCATATTCAACAAATAACATTTATTGACAAGTTCAGTGCTCCCCAAAATATTTCCAGAAATATGTATCTCCTGTAGGTTATTTTATATAACATATGAAAGAAATTGGCCTTAATTGAAGTTTTTTTTTAAACGACAATTGACTGTGTAATGATCCTATGTTAATCAGTTTTCATACCTCATATGCTGAGAGAAAAATCTAAAGTATATTCAAATAAAGATCACTATCCAAATATTAGATCAACTGTATAAAATGTTTTATGAAAATAGCTAAAGAATCACAAAACAACAAACTAAATGTTTAATAAAACGCGAAAATTAAGTAATACGGATGAGAAAAGAAATTTTAAATCAGCTAATGACAGGTAAAAGTAATAGAGTCGAAAAGCTATAAATGTTTATAAAGAAAATCTTTAAGTTGTTTTAATTTATCGAACAATTTGCTCTAACAGTAAAAATGTATCAAAAGATGCAAAATAATCAAGCAATTAATTAACTTCATTAATTCAAATACAATTAACAATAATAGAATAAAAGAAAAGAGTATTATGTGAATCTAAGAGCAAGCAAATAACAAGAAAAATTTATATAACTAAGTTTCAAATCCAATTACCAATATTATCTAACAAGTTGACACCATTGTTTTATATCAAAATACCTTTAAAAAGCAAGTAAATACAATAAATCATAAATATCATCACATATTCCAGTAGTGTTGCCTGTCTATAACACTTATTATATACCTTGTATAAACTAACTAGATCTTAAAAATTTCAAGATGTGATCACACTTTACAACATCACTGTATCTTAAAATACTATCGAATGTTGGCAGAAACCTATAGACTATTGTGTCATAAACTTATACTGTGATGTTCTGTATCTTAAAGCCTACTATATGGTTAAATGTTGACAAAAACCTATAGAATATTGTGTCCTAAACTTATGTGATATTTGAGTATCAGCATGAGTTATAAAGTAAAAATAATCTTATTGACAACACCAATAATCATGGTTTATGCACACCAGCAGTAGTTAGAACTTTATATCAAAAAGTATACTCTACACTCAAAAGAAATAGAAAAAGTCATAAAGTTGAACAGCAATAAACAATAAAGTCAATTCAGCACAAGAGATGTTAAAATTAAGATACTTATCTAAGTGTCTATCAGCAGTCTATGATGTATCATCGAAGACATTTCCAGCAGGAAAACTGGGTACGTACACACTTAAGTACTAGGCAACAGACTTCTGCTCTACCTACAATGACACATCCAGGTTCGGACCCTGGTTAGGAGAACAGGAACAAGAAGTAGAAGAGGAGGGAGAAGAAGAAAAAAAACCCTAGAATAGTACAAAGGTCTAAGATTTACACCCCAAATAAAAGTATATAGGTCTGTTTAACAACTCAACACCCAGTATATCAAACAAAGAAAATAATTCCAAACAAAAATGTATCAATATTTCCCAGCTTTGACATTTAAACCAATTTACCCAAATTACAAAAAATCTTAAGTCACTCTATTATAGAAATTTAAAATATTAGGTTTATACATGTCTATTACGATACATAATATTACCAACTACAACCCCTTAACTTTATATACAAAATATAAGCAACATATCTATTAATTAATACTAATATAGGTACATTACAGCCCTTATAGTGAATAGTAACAAGAATCCACCCTTAAAATCTTGTAGATATCAATACAAAATGTCATTACTCCAGTATATGTAATCTAATATAAGATGTTACAGACAGAAAATGTAAATCACTGATACAATATTGTTCAAATTTGCCAAATTGGTTAAAGCAGATAGCATGTATTTATATCTTATAAGGTTGTTTCGGTCTTCAAAGAAATATGACAATTAAAGTGATTTTTTTAGATATATAGGCCTCTTTCCTAATTATAACATACACCTGTAATAGTTGTATTGAAACACACTTATTAAAGAAAACAAATTCTCCCCAATGTATTTACTATTCTTTACTTTATGCAAACTTAAATAACAATCGGCTTATGGAGGTTACAAATAGACCTTTTTGTATTGCAAAAAAAACTTAATAATTATAACAAACATAAGGTATATATACATTCAGCACATATCTTAAGAAAATGAAAAGTACTATTGAATACATTGTTTGCTATGCAAATCAAAGGGCAATCAAGAGTGTTCCCATAGCTCTTGATTTCAATAAGTAAAATAACTCTGTGGCCTTGTATTTACTTTTTAATAAAAGAACTAAGTAACAAAAAAAATAACCCCTTTTTTATATATACACAAAAAGACCTTGGTGTACAACCTTCTTTTTTTATTTTTTTTTATTGTTTTTTTTTTTTACTAATGCAAGGATTGGCGTTGGCCGCCAATTTTTACAACCTCATTTTTTTATTTTTATTATTGTTTTCTTTTTTTTTTTATTTTATTTTTTTTTTATTTTAGATTGTTTTACTCGGTGCTCAGATTCTTTTATTTCGGAGGCGTTAGGGCGTGAGTTCAAATAATTTAAACAATATTGTGGGCGCCAGGCCTAGAGTGGCCCAAGAGGTTGAGCAGAAAAGAAAAAAACAAGATAGTTACTAATGTACGCTAAGACACAATACTTAAGTTAACTTGTAATGTAGCTTCCCAAAACCTTCTGATTCCTGCAATGGACAGATTATAAATAAAAGAATGAAATACTAATGCAAGGAAATTTATTGTAAATTGTATATAAAATATAAGTATAAATATCACAGTGGTATTAAATGTTGTTCAACACAATCAACAGTAACAATCAAATCACCACATATGAGGTAAAACGATAACTACATTATTCATGAAATTAAATGTGCCAAATGAAATAATATTTATATCTTTAAGTTTAATATCTTGAAAGTCCTGAAAAATTTTGATATATAAATTTACCATAAAAGTTAAATGAACTACCAGTCATTAAATATTTTGATTATTAAAATTTAAATTATGCAAAACTGATTAGGTGGAAAGATTGGAGTGAATATTTAAAGTATTAAAATTTTTAATTAAGTAAAATGATTAGATGGATAATTGAAAAGAAAGAGAGAGGGCAAGGATACAACCTTGAATTAAATTTTATTTTCTTAATTAAGTTTTATATCTGTTACCAAATATTGTGGAAAGAGCATAGCATGAATGTTGCAAAAACCAGATTTAATAAATATTATTTTATAAAAACCTCATATGAGAGATGCAAATATTAGTATCATATACCGATATTGGCTGAAAATCACCGATAATATGAAGATGGGCTGTAATGCAAAATATATTCAAACAATCATAAAACTATAACAGGTGGCTGAAAATCACAGGTAATTTTAGGAAGTACTGCCCATTACAAAAAACTTAACACTTATGACACTAAGACATGGGTACCCAATATACACTTAACATACCTAATATAACTTATACTACAAAAAACATAAAGTCTCTTACTACCTATAAGCTATGAGCACTTACAAAGCAATTATTTGAAAAAAAAATCAATAAGAGTGTTTTACAAAACTCAAATTTAATAAAATAAGCCAGAAGATGCAATGAATTCTTTACTCAAAATCAACTAATTAAATAAAATACAACAAAGTAATACTTTAGAGAGTTATAGGTACCGAAATTAGAATAAAAGTTTATAGTTACTGATTTGCAAATGAATTCATGAGAAACTATTTTAATTAATTAAATTGGTTAATGACTTAAAGTGACTTTATAAAGGTAATTATAGTGCGAGAAGGCTGAATAATTGAAAAATTAGCAACGAAAGATCAAATTTCTAATGTATGCTCAGGGTAAGTAGAACACCAGTAGTAAAGCTACCTTTTATAAGTTAAAACAAGGAAAGGTACTTATCTTTAGACTCGATGTTGGGTTGGTTCCCTAAATGAAGACTTTCCTCAACGCTTCACAGCAGCGGTTAGCCTATAAGCTCAACCAAAAGGAGGTGGTCCTCTAGACGAGCAGACTGCAACGGAGGCCCCAAAACAGCACAAGCCAACAAGGAAAACGTCAAATGCCCCGTTCCAGCTACGCCACGGTAGTCCAACCAGAATCTAAGTTTCCAACTTCCTGCCTGATGTCCCTAAGTTGACCTGCCTAAGCCACTGTTCTTCCCACAATAAAAGAGTGATGTTGATTTTATTGTGATTGCGGTATTAATTAAAATATGCTCCTGCTGTAGGTTAAAAGGTCCTTGTAGTAGGATAAAAGCTTCTTGCAGTACGTTAAAAGCCTGAAAAGATAGAGAAATGTGCTGAGTACCAACCCACGTGGCGACTATTCCATGAACCATCTCCCTAGCAAAATTTTCTAATAATTTTGAATGACTAATTACCTGATGCTATGGATTTGAGTAGTCTTGAAGTGTTTTCCAATCCCAATTAAGGCTTCATAGAATTCGCCGATCAGTAGAACTTCTTACACGTCTTGTAAAATGGCGGCACAAAAAAACTATAAGAACTAACACTTCATTATTATTCTGCAGAGAGGTAGCAAGAGAGGATCTCTTTGTTCGGTCCAAAGGTTTTATAGTCCTAACATAGCGAAAAAAATGATGTATCCTGTTCCGGTACATGGTACCAACCTAGTACTCTCGATGACAGAAACCCTCGACAGACATTAAAAAAATCACTTTATCATCCCGAAAAGTCTCAAAACATCTCCCTTTGCTACGGAACACCACCACCGATCACCACTAACGAGACAAAATCAGCTGATATAACCTCAGACTTTGAAACCCCTGACATAATTTGGAAATAAAACATAGGCTATAACGGGTTGCCTGCAGTCAGGTGTCGCCAAACAACGATCTCGGATTTTATTAACATTAGGGACTTGTCGCGTCGTTGCTTAATTATTTACGATAATTATTGGTTTGTATTTTATATATATGACTGTCTTAAAAGAAACAAAATATCAGATATTTTGTGAATAAATAGGTGATAATTAAGAACTTGACCGTTGTAATAATCATTTTCAAAATGATTGTTACAGGTGATAGCCGAGAAACTATATCTAAGCTAGAGGTTAGAGCATAACCTTTAAAAATAATACGACAAAATACAAGAAAATATGTACAGGGAAAATATATCACATCTTAGTGAATATAAAATTGGATTATCTTACCTTATTTGATGGTAAAAGGTTTCTTATTAGTCATTTCGTAAAGTTTGTCCCATCAAAAAAATATGGTAGGTGGTCAAGTGCAGTTAAATCCTCATAAGAGAGTAATAAAAAGTTCCTCAACCAAAAATATTAAGGTACAACGTAATTAAATACACATAGGAGCCTTTTTTAACTATGTTGCCGACGTAAATCCGAAAAGATGGCCTGGATTAAAACAGAATCACTTCGCCGACAAACTTTCACACTTCACCTTCACCTTCCAGAGCAGCGTTGCCAACTTTGTTACATGGCATTCCACCAGAAACACTGTCAAATCCCACTAGAAATCCACTAAACAGAAATCTAAAATATCACTAAATTCCCCTAAAAATATTTTACTATTAGGAAACTGTATTATCATCTATTTTTTCATTTTAAATTGTCGACGCCATCTGCATGGTATAGCGTGGACTTGCAAAACATTTTCTAAACTGCCGGCAGGATAAAGAAAACGAAATTAAGAAAAGGTATTGCACTAAAAATAAATTAATATTATGAAAACCAAAACAAATTCAATAAAGTACTTAACCTAAATGCTTGTTATAGCCAAGTAAAACAGTCTTTTTATATACATACATAAGTAACTGTAAAAAATATGAAAACAAAAAACATAAGAAAATTTTCCAAGCAAAGCAAGGAACTAATGATTCTTAGATATAACAACAAAAATGATTTACATAACGCATTAAATTACCTAAACTTCTAAAACAGAACTGCAGAAGCAACTTCAATAAATATGCCTAATAAATCTACATCTTTATACTGATTATACTCAGGAACCATATCACATGGTCGATGGTCTCATTTGTTTTTATTTTTTGAATAATATCATTTGGTATTGTATAGCTATCAAAGCACGGTTTTATGCTTTTAAGGCCACACCTTATGTAAATCAAAGAAACTAAAGTATCACAATGTATTCCTAATTTTAATTTTAATTAGGTTAAGTTGGCTAAACAATCTTTTGACCTTAGTATTTTACTGAGGTAATACCAAAAGTTCCAATGCACAGGAAGCGATTCTTTGCAATTGATTGCATCCTTAAAATTTTCATACTAAATGCATTATAAAATTTGACAATTTACCACCACTCACAAAATTTATAAATTTTACTAAAAATTCCGCTAAAAAATGTCATTCCCACTAGAATTTCCACCATAGTGGATTTTGATGACATCAGTCCACTAAATGACTATTAAAATCACTAGATCTAGTGGAAAATCTACCGAGTTGGCAACGCTGTTCCAGAGAGACAAGAAGCTTAACCTACCTCACCACCAGGGCAAGGCAGCAGTAGGGGGAAGACAATCCGTCAGTGGTGCCACTTTACTAAAATCAAACTGACCAAATCTGGACAATAGATCAGTCAATCCCTGAGCTGGATTACAGGAAAGAAAAAATAATTAAAGGATAAGAAAGTGAAATTACTAATTGAACAAAACTAAGGCGCCATCTACACGAAGACTAGTGAATTGCCTCAATATGAAGCGGAAGATTTCGCTAAGCAGAGACCGCGAGCACCTTACTACATCGATAGGAGACTTACAGTACCGGATTTACGGATTTTTATGCATTAAAATGTAGTGACGAAAATAAAATGTTACAATATCCCTGGTTTTTGAGATATTAAAGTGAAATTTGGTGATAATGGATTTTTTATAGCCAGTAATAATAACACGCCTTTAATTTTGATGTAACTTATAGAGGGCGCTAGGAGCGCCACTTTTTGTATTTAAAAATGTTGTAACTTTTTTTAAAACAAAATTAGGAAGTTTTGTATAGAAAAAATATTTTCTATTGTCTTTTCTTCACAAAAAAGCTATACATTATAAATCTACTTAAATTTTACCGTTTTCGGGATATTTGTTGTTTTATTACTTGAAACAGCCCCGTGTATTCACCATTTAGGATATTCGAGTTTTTTATTGTTATAATTATTTTATCATTTTTATAAAGTAGGCTTTTATCAGACAAGAATCAATTGGAATTAAGGCATCTGTCGCAAAGAAATATATTAGCTTTATTTCTGGACGGTTTATTAAAATTTATAAAAATAATAAAACTTGTAATATACTAAATGAAGAATACGGCTGCATCCTTAAGTAATAAAACAGCAAATATCTCGTAAATGGTGAACTTTAGGTGGAGTTATAAAGTAATGCTTTTTTGAGAGAAAAGATAGTAGAACCTATTTTTTGTATACAAAGTTCCATAATTTTGTATATGAAAAACTTACAACATTTTTAAGAGCGAAAAGTAGCGCTCGTAGCGTCCTCTACAAGTTACATCCAAATTGAAGGCGTATTATTACTGGCTATAAAAAATCAGTTATTACCAATTTTGGCTTTAATATCTCAAATACCAGGGATATTATTTTAAAAAATCGAAAATAAAATTTTAACTTAATCACCCTCGTATATATATATATATATATATATATATATATATATATATATATAAAACACAAGATTATTTCAAAAGATACAGGAGTTATCAAAGAATGTCTTATATAAGAGTTGTAAGGGTTTTAAGAAAACAAAGTTGTAGAGAATTAAGGTTATATATTTTTAAGTAGTATTATTATTTTGATCGTCCAGTAAATTTAGAATTTTTTTTATTTATTATACATTATGCCTAAATTCATTAATTTCCAAGATATCATGACATTTTAATCAGTTACAAAATACGAAAAAAGTTTTATAAACAATTTTATAAGTTAACATGAAAAAAAAATCGGTATAACAAGTCATGGAAAAACGGATCTATTTTTTAATAAATGTTGAAAATGCCTAACTGAGAATGATATAAATTGTCGCAAACATGTCTTTCGATATTTAAAACCTTTTCCCTTGTTATTCTCTCACTTTCATTTAAAATTTTAGTTCTTAGTTCTTCTAAATTATTGAATTTGTTCTGATAAACATTTTCCAGGTGACTCCAATAAACGAAATCTAAGGGCGAAGGATCGGGGGACCGTGAGGGTCATTCAATAGGCCCTCTTCATCCTATCCATCTATTTGGGAACGTCATATCTGAAAATTCTCGAACTTCACGAGTAAAATGCAGAGAAGCTCTATCTTGCTGATACCAGGTTAAATTAGTATCGGTATATTTCTCTATAAAAAAGGGTCAAACTATATGTCCCACTAACAATCCAGCCCAGACAATTTTTTTATGGGAGCTGTTTATGTAGATCTTCATACCAGTTTGGGTTATTTCGGTCCCAGCAAGGGTAGTTTTGTTTATTGACCATTCCGTGTAATTCTCCTAAATATTTCGCAAAATTTTAGTCTCCGATCGAAGTCAAATTCACAAAGTTCTTGTAGAACATGAACTTTGTATAGATGCATTTTCTCAGTATGAAGAATGGTTCTTACGGATTCTTGATCAACTTCATGATCCAAAGCAAGCTGATTGGTGGATTCTCTGGGACTTTCTTGTATGGAAAGCAGAATGTCTAATCTTTTATCATCGGCGATAGCACTCCTAGGTCTTTCAGATCTTCATGTAACGCTCTTCAGTTCGAAAAACTGTACTTTTTTAATTTGCCTGTCTGGGTGCAAAATTGTTATAAATATCACATATTTCCTGATATGATCTCTGTTTATCGCTGTTATACCCGCTTAAACTTAAAATATCCATTATCTCTGTTTTAAGTCAGTAAAAACGGCATTTACTTCTTTACTTACTTCTGTCCGAACTTGCCTTTTAGATGCCAAATTATTATTGTCAAAGGCCATATCTAATTTGCTGCTCAGGCAGTGGCGGCTCGTGGATATAACAACGGGTAAAGCGCAGGTAGCTAGGTGGACAGCGCCGTAAGTAAAAATTGGGCCGATGGCGTAAATTTTTCGGGGAGCCACGCCCAAAACGGCTGTTTTTTTAACCTTTTTATGCTGTTAATTATACATAGCGTTGGAGCGTTTTTTAATACTTAGGGGAAATAATATGAATTTATAAGATTTTAAATATATTTTTTTGTTCTTAAAAAAGAGTTATGTACCTATATCCTAAAGTTAATTTCGATTCGATTCGATCGATGCAAAACTGCTTTCGCCCCCGATGATCCGAGTGCACTAATTTATGCCGCTCCCATCCAAATCCCATTTAACTCAGTTTTTTTGCTGAGTGCATTTCAAAAAGTTCGCATCGTATTTGAAAAAATATGATGTATTTTTTAAGTCTCAAAAAATATTCTTGTAAAAAGTTTTAGCGTGAGAAATAGTTGAATAACTTTAGAAAATGTACATTTTTTATATAAGGTGCCCCAGTAGTGTGTTCTCGGTTTTGGTGAAAATGGTTAGATCAAAATACAAGAGTTCTAATCACACAAACCACAGCTCGTTACGTTCTGGGCGCGCGTTTCGCTAACCAAGTTAGCATCATCAGCAGATGATATAAACTAAAGTAACTTATCCTAACCGAGACTATTTATGGGTAAATGTGGTCACACTTGGTTGCATTCGACTGCACCGTTGTCAAGCAAAACAATAGAGGGGACTATAGGGAATAGGCCCTCTGTCTTTATTTAGTGCTTTCTTACCACATTTAACTATTTGTATACTCTCAAATGCATCCAATAATCTATTATTAGATACATTTTTAATCAACTTAAGATTATTTATTCCGATTCGGTGATTGTTTTCCAAAGCATGTTGGGCAACGCTGGAGTTTTCTGTTATTCCATATCTTAAATGTGCCATGTGTTCTTTAAAACGAATGTTTATGGAGCGTTTAGTTTGCCCAAAATATTTTAGATCGCAGTGATTACAGCTAATTTCATAGATGCCACTCCTCTCCCTCAAGTCGACTTTGTCTTTGGGGTTTCCAAGGAGATTTTTCAAACTATTCTTCGTTTTGTAGGCTACTTTAAAACCTACGTTTCTAAATACTTTTTCTAGACCTCTCGTATATCTGAGATCATATGGGATTACTATGAATTTATTGGAAGCCTCAGGTGTTTGAAGAGTAGTGGCATCTTTTAACATTTTCTTATGCTTATGTCTATTTATTAGTTTATGTACAAAACCATCATTATATCCATTACTTTTAGCTAAATTTTTAATCCGATTCATTTCATTGTCAAAACGTTCTTTATTTAATGGGAAATTGACTAACCCGTAAGTTAAGAAATGGAATGCTGCCATTTTGTGTTGACGGCAATGAAATGACTCGGATGTTATATACCCATCAATATTAGTAAATTTCCTATAAATATGAAATTCTAATTTATCGTTATTCCTAATAACTAACGTGTCGAGAAAAGGTAATTGCCCATTGTTCTCCTTTTCGTACGTAAAATTAATGGAAGGATATTTATTGTTTAATGTTTCTAAGAAAGTGTCCAAATTTTCTGTTTTAGTCTCAAAAATAGCAAATATATCATCTACGTATCTATACCACACCCTTCGGAAATACTTGGGTTCTTTTTTGAATTGGGTTTCTAATCTGCCCATAAACAAATTTGCAAGGAACGGAGATAAGCAACTGCCCATCGCAGTTCCCTCAAGTTGTTTATAACGCGCATCCAGAACGTAACAAGTTGTGGTCTAGTGTGGTTAGAACTCTTGTATTTTGATCTATCTTCCACCACAGGTTCCAGTGTTAGGACTTAAAATGGTTAGAGATAGAGCAAAAGTTTAAATATAAATATTAGTATATAGGATGACTTATATACCTACTTAACTAGTTTTTCATATATGAAACACCCTATATTTTATTACATATTTGAATTTTATCTAAAATGCTACGTCATATTTCATATATTGTCCAGAGGTCTAAGTTTAAACTTTCCTGATTTAACCCTGGGATATAGATTGAAAACATTTGCGTCTTGCGTAACTGTTTGCGCTGTCCTTGAAGTTTACTTAACGCAAAGCAATGGGTACGGTTATATTTTTACAGCCATCCGTATGAGTTTCCAATAGCCGTCGAAAAGATGGCCATCTTTAACTTTGACGGAAGCGGCTGGCGAAAATCGACGTTTCCGTTATACTGCAACCAATGAAATTCCTGGATTTTAGAGGGTCTTTTAAAACTTTCGTTCTTCTTAATAAATTTGATATTAATATATACACATAACATCTTCGTTGACTGCTTGGGGTCATTGTCTTTACTTTTAAGAAAATGCTTGTAGGAGTTTTGAGTATTTCTACCCCAATTAACATCCCGAATTCTCCATCTTCTTTGCCGCCTTCTCTTCAACAACTTTACAGCTGCGACACACATTATATATCCCCAATGCCTAGTCTAGGTATCATTACTATGCTTTTGATTATCCATTCTCAGAAAATTAAAAAAACGCACATAAACTGAAATACAAGCAAGACAAAATTGCATTATATAAAAAGGCGATAAATATAAACATTAAAGTAAGGTTAGTTCCACAGGTGACGCAACGCGCAAACTTTTCAATCTGTAACCCCGGGGTAAAAACCAACGTAAACAATTAGCTTAAACCGACGACGCCAGACGCAAACTTTTTCAATCTATAACTCAAGCTTTAGTTTTTAGTAGTCTACTATATATTTCTTCTCTATTTCTAACCGGTAACAAGCTGTCAACCGAGAACACACTATGGGCACAGCTTATGTATATTATAAGTATTTTTCATATTTTATTAACTATAGGCATACTATTTACAGTAAACACAGTTATTTAACTGTTCAAACATCTCAAAAAATACTCTGAAAACACAACTGACTACTGTCGCAACGAAAACGTCAAGCTTAATAAGCAATAAACTGGCCGCCTTGTCAGACCGGGTCGCCAGTCGACGTCATGACCTCCGCGCGTCCCCTCGCCCGATAGCTGCTCATCGAGGTAACCTTAAAGTTAATGGGCCTTTGCTCCCATCTACATTTGGCTTACCGATATACGGCGTTGCCATAGCAATTGCCGTAAGCAAATCTAAGCGCGAAAGCCGGCGAGCGGGCGGAGTCTGATGCGGAATTTGTGACTGCTGCTTAAAGGGTCGCTCTTATGGAAAGGTGTTCACCGCGCTACGTTTTTAAGTCATTATTATTTTTTGGGTATATAACGCACTAGTTTTGATGGAAGATAATGGTATAATAAGTAAATAATGTGAATTTATATAAAACATAGTGCATTTTTATAATAAAAATATAGATTATAAAATGCTCAATATTTTAAAAATATTTTTATTTTAAAGTAAATTGATTGGAAAAAGCGACCCCTGGCGAGCCGCCCCTGTGCTCAGGTAAATATGACTACGTTTGAATATGCCATTGTTACCCGTTATTATTTCAAACGCCGATATCTATTTGAATGAATTTAGGTATACCATATGGTTCATAAAAAATGTTCTAAATTGACTAATTCTAACATTCCTGACAATATTTCGGATAAAAATTCAAAAGAACATTGAATAAAATTGTAAGCTTCACAAATCAGGCACGTGGCCAGAAATTAATTTCGAGAGGGGTCAAATCTCAGGAAAATTAGGAAAAAGCATACCTAAAAAATAAAAAAAAATATAAAATGAGGGACAGGCAAAATTCTAACTTTGACGCCCTGTATATCGAAAACTAGTCGCAGCATTGAGTTGCGCCTATGAAAGCTTTTGATCAGGATGCTGAGAACTACAACATAGCAAATTTTCAGAAAAATTAACTGAACGCCTATTCCCATAAGGATTGTGCGGGAGTCCTTTCATATGTAGAACGAAAAAGTAAAAAACTTAATTTACTAGAAAGTATGAAGGTATACACACATAAAATTAGCAACACCCGCCGGCTGCAGAAAGCTCAATTAAAGTTTAGAATGTTTAAAGGAATGTCAAATTTGACAGTGAGTTCCTAGATGTCAATACGCAGCTTGTCAAATTCGAAAACCCGGTTAAATATTCTAAACAGCAATTAAGTTTTTTTGCAACCGGCTAATTATTTAATGATCAATTGGACCTAAATAATTCCACAATGTTAAATTTTTATTAGGGTATAACGAAAATCCAGAATATTATTCTGTATAAGATTCGCAAAACGCGTTCAGTTCAGTTTGTGGTGGCATTTTACACATGCGTTTTCGTTTACTTGGTTAACATATACACAGGTTTTGCAAATAGTTTTCACATGATTGTTTAAAATACCAACTACCCTGGCAGGTCCCTGTTAAATAAAAACAAAAACTTGTATTAGTTGTTGTTTGAAGATTGCTCAATTTTTGCAAATGTTTTAACTTTAGTTTAAATATAGGGGATTTTACTATGAAAATTGCAAATTTCGGGACAATGAATTATTTAAGAGCACACTTGACTGTGCACTATAGAGATTTGGTATTACGGTATATACTTTTCATACAAATAAATTATTGAAAGCAACCAGAAAGTACAAAGCAAACATTTTCCATTGGAATTATTTATGTGTTCTATAACTCTCAAACTAATATTGCATACACCGCTATTAAATATTTCATAAAATATTCCAGTAAATGGAAGTTAATTTGAATTTAATTGTAGTAATTAATATAATACTAACCAATTCATTGCTAATAGTTAAATTACGGACAGCCTTCATTTTAGACAATGTAATATGACCCATTTATATATAAAATTTTAATCAATTCATGTTCACTATTACCATTTAAAATGGTTATAGAATGCATCCAATTGCAAAATATTTTTTCTAAAGTGAATTAGACAATAAAAGAAATTATTAGTAGTATCATAAGAGAGGCATATACTTTTAGACAGACACATTCCTAGCTACAAAAAAATCTTATAATACTTACATTTTTATCAAAAGGTTAACTTAATAAAAATAAAGATAATAGAATAGAATAGAATGATTTATTCCCAAAAAGAATGGTACATATACGTAGGAAAGAGTTTTGTGTTTAAACTATAAATACTTTCTTATTTGATTGACTGGATTGTTACTTGAGGAAGATCCATTATCAACAATGTAAATAAAACACTTTAAACTGTTTTAGATTTTCACTTTTATTCACAACTTGTGACACTGTAGCTGTAGCAGACAAATGGTATTTAAACTAACAATTTGCTAAATGAGCTTGATTTTTATAAAACATATTTCTAGGTAGACTTTTATGGCTTACGAGAGTCCTAAACAACATCTGGACGGAAATTTCTAACAAAATAGGTTTAAAAGAGGTGAATTATTCATATCTAAATAGCCGTGTAAGATACTGGCTGTTCTTACGTTTATTAATTTCCATAGACTCTAAAACTGACAATGTTTTACTTTTATTTATTGTATGCAATATTTCGAAATTTTCATCGAAAGCATGGTTATTATTTAACAAATGTTCTGCGTATGTTGAATCTGTTTTATTTTTGATAAAACTTCTTTTATGCTCTGTTAATCTCTGTTTAAAAGTTCTTACAGTTTGGCCTATATACATTTTTGAGCATGATCCACAGTTCGATTTTTAAACTCCGTATTTATTATTTTTATTTGTTATTTTTTATAAACTTACTTAGATTATCATTTGTTTTAAATGCAATAATGTTCTTTTTACGCAGTATAGAAGCCACCTTTTCTGTAGGTTTACCGATAAAAGTAAGTATCTTAACTTTATTTCCTTCATTGGATGGCACAGGGTAAATTTCTGAAAGTGATTTTTTAATAGTTTTTTTTTTATTTAAAATATTGTCAATTATTTTGGCATCATATCCATTGTTAACTGCTATTTGTTTAATTAGGTTTAATTTTTTTTGAAAATTATCTTTGTTTAAAGCTATATTAATTAATCTAGTATTTGTGCTAATGGGTGCATTGATTTATTATTGATGGTTGTGTCTGTATGTACAAGTTTGTGAAAAATTGAAAATTCGTGTTTATTTGCTACCATTGTTATGTTCAAATCTAAAAAGTTTATAGAGTTATCAGTTTCCATTTCGACAGTAAATTGTATATTTTTGTGTATGGTGTATTAAGTCTTTTAAAAATATGTTAAGCTGTCTCATCATGCCAGTAAAACAGACCAATATATCGTCGACGTATCTATACTAATAGAGACATTTTTGAAACAAAGAGTTTATTTTAATTTTTTTTCTGCCAAATTATGCATAAATATTTCAGCCAAAAGTGTACTTAAAGGGTTCCCCATAATAAGCCCTTCTTTGGCTGAAAATAACTCCTCATTAAACTGGAAGTAGTTTTGGTTCATGCTTACTTTTAAGCCATCTATATTTTCTGTTTGCAGGATAGAATTGGTTTTGTTTAGAATAAGATTATTTTTTATAATTTCGATTGTGTCTGATGGTGGTATGCTTGGGTAAAGGTTTTTTACATAGAACGACATAAAAATTGAATTGTTTGGCAGTTTAATATTTTTAATTTTATTAATCAAATCAATAGAATTTTTAACAGAATATGTGGATAAAAACTTGGTCTTTTCTATAACAATATTTATTATTTTTACTTCTCTCGTAAAAGGGAAGTATTTTATTCGTGAAAAAATCACTCTCCGAGATTTTTTCAGATCTTCACGTTTCAGGGTCCCTAGATGACGATAAACATGTTTTCTCAATTCCGTCGACCTGTCTGTCTGTCTGTCTGTCTGTCGCAGTGTAGCTCAAAAGCTACTTATCACTTATATAACACTTTGGTAAAAATCCAATATTGCGAAACAAAATAGAGGCTTACTGAAAAGTTAAAAAATTATTATTAAAAAAATACTCATCTAATTTATCTCAAATTTTGCAAAAACATCAAGTATTATGTTGGAATCAACTAGTACGAATCCAAGATGGCGGAACAAAATGGCGGCCTAATAAAGTATTTTAAAATTCAGCCTGAAAAAACTGCTTAATGGGTTGATTTCAAATTGTGTGCCATAACTAATTGTGGTATAGGGATCAACTAGTAAAATAGTGGTACTAATTCAAGATGGCCGAACAAAATGGCGGCTAAATAAAACGTTTGTAATCGTGAAAAAGTCACCCTCTTATTTTTACATATCTTTACGTTTTAGCATCGCTAGATGCCCAAAAATATTGTTTTATCAACTCTGTCGGTCCGTCTGTCGGTCTTTCTAATAAGATGCCCCCCCTAATTGAGCCCAAACCGTAGTCGTTAGCAAATTGACAACCAATGGAAACTCAAACTCGTTTTAGATTATGATACCCAATGAACATGCCAAGTGTTGAACTAGCGGTTTCTGTGATTCTCATTAGCATATAGCGTTGTTTTCACTGGCAAATTGGAAGACATGTTATTTATATTAATTAAAAATAACAATAGTTCTAAAATAGACCCTTGGAGAACTGTTTTTTACCTTTCATCATATAGTGGAAAATTCTTGTCCGGTTGAATTTACAATCAAGACCTTTGTACGGAAAAAATCAGAACTAAATTCGTCGCATTTAGAGAGTGAACTATAAGTCCATATTTTAAAGCCTGCTTTCCTAGGAGTGCTGATCTGAATTATTTTCATGCATGAATCTGGAAACTAAGTGGTGAGTGTATCGTACACAAAATGCTGCAAGTTAAACTAACAAAAAACACTAGGGTCTAAAAACGCTCAAAAACCTTTAAATACGCTAAAAGAATAAGCCAACATAAATTTTTTGAATATTTGCGAGATCAAAATATAATGTTCAATTTAACGTTTTAAACATGAAATAAACTGCTCGTCAAAAATAAAACGAAACACCTAGTTTTTTGGGCAATATTTGAAAGCGCGTTATTCGAAAATTACTGGATCGAATTTGAAAAACTGATTTGATTCTTTGACTCTTAGTTCTAATTTTAGGAATATGCAATTTTGCAAATCGCATCATAACAGGGTGTCAAAGACAGACATGTTTTTTTTTCAAAATTTCATGTTATCTCCATTTTTAGAACAGTCAAGTTAGATAGTCGTTATAACCCTCCCTATTAACAGTTAGGCAATTCCTCGGGACCTTTTAGATATTTTGTGGATATCTTGGCCAACTAGGATTATATGGTCATTTTCAGGAAATTATCATTATTTTGAAGTTTAGTAACAAAAATTAACAAACTACTAAAGATATTAATAAGCTGGCTTTACAGCGTTTTAACGGAGATCATATGCTTTCAGTTTACTTAAACAAGGTGATTCCTTAAAACTGAAAAATTAAATTAAGGGATATGTTTTACACAAAATCAATTTTTTATGTGAAATCTAAAATAAATGTTCAAATCAAAAAAAAATATATCCTTATAAACATAAGGTGGAAACTTTTTGCTATAGATCATTAAAATCAGGGTGTTTTCTCCAAACGGTTTTTTATTTTTGATGCTATCTCTGTCAGTTGCCAAAATATGGTAAAACAAGGAAATATCTATGTTTAAGGTTGCATAGAGACTCATTATGAACCGAATCGCTTCCAAATTATATGTAATACGGTTTGATTATACAAATGAGTTTTGATATTTTACGACCAACCGATCAAATTTTCAGTTTCAAATATACAGGGAGGTTAAAAAGTAGAACTGTAAAAAATATCATTTACTTGAATGGAGTACCTTCTATATCATTGCAGTTCTGAAAACTACGGACCATTCTAAGAATATTTTTTGTACCATAGGTACTCTGTACTTAAGACACTAAGTGGTTGTAAAATCTATACGGCTTAATTTAGAACCAAATGGTTTGGGCTTTCTTATCCCAGTTCTTTAAAAGCTTTCTTATTGTTCTACCTGTTGCACAGAAACGAGCGTTACTAAAATAGTACCTCAGGTACCACCTGTAGATTGAAGCAATCATAATTATTGTTCTCATTATTGATTTTGGATATAAACATTTTTTACAAGCCGCAATAAACGTTTAAGAAGATAAAATTACTAATGAAAAAAGTAGGCAAAGTCGGTTTATTTCCAGAACCTACTAGGAGGAACTGTAAGTATTGCTGACATCATGGCCTCAACACTTCAAAGTTTATTAAATTCGATCCAGTAATTTTCGAATAACGCGCTTTCAACTGTTGCCCTAAAAACTAGGTGTTTCGTTTTTTTTGACGAGCAGTTTATATGGTACCACACATATATCAGCACATATATAGTTTAATGTAAATGAATCTTGACACATCAAAATATCACAGGAAAATACTCAACTTTCTTTTACCATCTGCACTGTTATTCGTTCAAATACTCAATTTTTAGCGGCTAATAACTATGTCAGTATTACATTTTTTTTTCAGTGAACAACGTCTCACTGATTGAAAAGAGATTTTACTTCTTATTTTTTCATTGCTAGTTTACTTAATACACCACAATGTTACTATATCGATAACAGATAATATTTATTTATTACATGTGTTAAATGCTTTTCTTAACATTGGTGCCAAGAGAGACAAATGGAGCGTAATCCAAGAGAGATAAGTGAACTTAGAAGGCCAAATTGCCGTAGCAATTACTTAAATTAAAACTGCTTCAAATTTGAGATGTTGATATAAAAAATAACTTTTCTTTCTTTATTTAATTACATACTTTCTGAAATTGGACAAGCAGCAATAACTTCACTTGAGAGAGAGAATGAAGCGGTTTAACGGGCCGAGTTGACTACTTAATTTCAATTAAGTACACACTCGAGACGTTAGCTATATAAGAGATTTTCACCTATTTGTGAAGACTAGAGGGACATACAATTTTGGGAGGTCAATTGTCGGCACCGCTATACAATTTGAGTTGATTCGCGAGAGCAAAAACAATTGGGACGGGCTCAACTCTTCCTAGAGAATTATGAAACTCGATTGCTTGTCAAGACTAATAATAACCCCTCAGCGCATCAATTTATCTTGATAACATTTTGATTAGATGTAACTTTTTTTTTAATCCACTCGTTTTTGACATATTGTTAAAAATATGAATTTTTTATATAATTTCGAAGAGTGCAGTGACTGTCAATTATTAAAAACATTCTTATAATTGACATATTGCTAAATAATGTTGGTTCTTAAGTTATTGTGACATCTATTATTATTGAAATGGTATTTGGCGAATTTAGCATACGTGAATGAAGTGATATGCTAAATAAAACTGCAAATCTAGAGAGCCGAGCTCCTTCAAAACCAATATTTGCAAGGCTGGCAAAGAAATTTGAAGAACATAGTAACGTGTAAAATATTAAAAAGGTATATTGGAATTATAGTCTTTTAAATGAAGAAAAAAAGACAAAAATATTAAGATTGTTTGAAACACATCTAGTTTCGTCTATTACCATAGTATATATCAAGACTCAAGAGACAGGTATTCCTCGCGGTTCAATCCGGTCAGTTCTGAAATAATATAAATATAATCCCTTTAAATTTCGTAAACCCCAAAAACTGAGTGAAGAACACTGCCAAAAGAATATGCAGTTTTGCATGGAATTTTCAAATAGATGTAATGAGAATAATTTAAAAAAAATATTTTATGGGCTGATGAAAGTTCGTACACTACAAGAAAGGGTTGTAATAGACAACAAAACTAAAATATATTGGACTTAAAATGATCCTAGACAGATACACGAAATAAAAACCTAAGTGAACCAGTTAGTTAATGTTTGGCGTCGTGTTATAGTTAAAGTTAACCGAAGGTCATTATTTTTATTTCTTGGAGTACCATATAACATAATATATAGATGATCTACCCGTAAATATATCAGCGCAAATAATATGGCAAGACGGTGCTAGTCTAAATTTTTCTTAACATAGAATATCCCAAAGGTTGGGTAGGGAATGGTGGAACTATTGGTTGGCCACCCAATAATCCGGACTTGACATTAATGGATTGTTTCTTTTGGGGATATATAAAAAATGATGTGCACAGAACTCCTCCTTGTGATAACATCGTGGAACTCCGACAAAAAATTTTAGCGGTAATCAATCAGTTAAGAGCAGCTAGCACTAAATACAACTGTTTCCATTACTACTCTTTAAGAGTTTTTACGCATTTATTACTAATAATCCTACTATATATCAACAAACACTTTGGGTTACACGTTTTTAAGTATTATATATGTGTTTGTTACGGCGAATAATACTTTATAGTAATTTTCCATGTAAAGTAATTATATAATAACTATTGCTTGTACTTCCGTTACATAATAGTAATTATTCAAAGTTACTGTTTTTAATCTGTTTACTAAATTACAACTTTTAAGTATCAGTACCTTCTTGAACTTTCCGGAGACTACTCCATCACGTTCAAATGTATTCCTATAACGTATTACTCTAAAGTAAATCGAGTCGTTGCAGACTAGAAAAAGTTATCCTCTATTGCTACTTTGAACTGGCTATTACCAGCCGTTATTCTTCTGTTGCAACCTAGAAGTAAGAATTACAGTAATTATTTACTACAAGTAAACTATTACCTCTTGTACTTGAGGTTCCGGAGATAGGGGGCGCTGGTACGAGATTCGGTCGGTGATTTTATAAGAACAGTGGCAACAATAGAGTAATGGTTAGGCCATATTGCTGCTAAAATCGTTTTGTTTACTTTTCACTTACGTGGGTCTCTTATGAGCTTTGTTGTTTTAGTGTCTCATTTTATTTTCGTGATTATTAAAATGAATATTGATTCAAACAAGAAGTTCTCAGCTATTTGCCATATGGAGAAATGTATTTAAGCCTGGTTCACCTGTTTTTTGCTTGTAATTATAAAGTGTTTGTGATGAATGTGTAACTGACTATAACCGTAAATGCCTTAAGTATAAGTTAACTCCAAGAAAAGCTATTAAATATTGCCGATTATTATATTTTGATTTTATTTTGCTGTAAAAGACAATGTTGTTTCATGTCTTAGTGTATGTGTTACTTCATTCAGCACCTCAGTTTGAGGTAGAAGCTCTCTAAGATTAGCATAAAAGAAACTTTATTTTGTAGGCCTTCTTCAGTACATATTACATTACTAAATTCACTTGCCAGATAACTCTCATTAATCTAAAATAAAAAAGTAAGTTTGTACTAGGTAGTTCGAATAGAATATTAAAGTAAAACGTTAACATAACTCTACATTTTTAACTGATGCTGACAGAGGTTGTCAATATAAAAGTAGATTAATTTAATCATATTTTGCGAAAAACTAACGACAATATGGGTGCTTCCATTTAAACCTTTAGAAATTTTGCTCTACAGTTATTAATTAGTTGTGTATGCGTTGTGTTATCGTCTACGAGTAACAAGTCAAAATGGTTCACAATGGCTTTACATACAATAAAAAAAGTAGCTTTCGTCACTCAGCCACATTTTATAGAAAATTAAAAATATCACAACTTGGTTATGTCATACCTGAACAAAACAACCTAAAGTGGTATTTTAAGGAAAGAAAAAATTAAAACGAAACAAAGGGTTATGGTTATGATAGATGGCAGAATTATAGTAGTGAATCAAGTACCGTAACTCTTCGCATGTTACGACACAACGCATTCAATTTTAAAGAACCGGCGGAATGTTCCCAAATCGTAACCGCTTGGTAATAATATACAATATAGATTTAATAAGAACTTTGTAGATAACTTTATTCGTACCACCTTAGTGTTCAAGACTTCAGTGTAATTGGGTATAAGTGACAGTTGCGTATTTAAAGAATCCAAAACTATAAAAGCGCATGGGAGCAGTCGTAGACACTTGATGTTAAGTAATTTTCTCAGTAAAGAAATGCAGCCAACCTAAAAGTAAAAGTCTAATAGAACGCCATTGTTTATTTTCATCTCCCCTATAAAGGTTTGGCTATGATGTTTGTTTTTGTGGGTATAAGTATTAAAAATGCATACAAATTAAACATTGCGTTAAAAAAAGAATCACTCTTTATAATAAGATATTTAATGATAAAAACTGTTTAAACCAAAGTTCAAAATTACATTTTCGAGATGTAAATTGGCCTATATATTTGACCAAGATGTAACGAACATTAAAGAATTTTAAAGGCGCGTAATTTTTTTTACGACTATCATCAGCATATTCACATCATTTAGGTCCTTAGCATAGCCAGAAAACTAAGTGAAATGCGGGTATCCTGCCTCAAATACCAATAACGTATTCTATACGCTCTATACCATGTTCCCAATTTGAGTGTTAGTAGTCGCCATAACTGTTTTGTTTGTATTAAAACGAACCATACATAATTTTAAAAAGGATAAAATAAAGACAGAAATAAGCAAGTGACGAATAGGGTAAATTATTACTATTTAGCTACTTAAATGGAACTACACAATTCCGTACTATCTACGTAATAGTCAAAGTTACAGTAACATGTTATTTATAAAACAGTTCCCCATTTTGGAATGTACTCTCAGTTTAAACAGAACGTGGCGACACGAAGTTCCGGTTACTTCAATGAAAATACTTCTGATAACAATGGCGTATTCATGACTAAAAGTGCTACTTAGGAAGAGATCACCTAAAATGTTGTTAAATGCCCAAAATCATACAATTACAGTATATGAAAAATACGTTCAGCAAAATGGAGATCACATAAAGCAGTATTTAGAATACTTTTTATTGTTGGAAATATGCAGTATTCTTGTTATACATTAATTTGTAAGTTGTTGTCACAGACAGCTATAGCACACTGCAATAAATAAAAAACAGTTATTGACTGAAGAGCAGATACGTATGATAGGTAGGATGTTATGGTTTTTTGTTTTTTGACGTTTTTTAAGTTTTTACAGGGCGGTTCGGAAAGTAATTTTATTTTGTCTAAGATTATTATTTAGTTATTAATTAATATAATAATCTTAGACAAAATAAAATTTCTTTTCGAACCGCCCTGTAAAAACTTAAAAAACGTCAAAAAACAAAAAACCATAACATCCTACCTATCATACGTATCTGCTCTTCAGTCAATAACTGTTCGTCGTCCTTCACGTGTGTATTGTTAAAAATGTTTGTCCAAATAACGCGATCAGCGTCGTGTCTTTTGTGATTTTAAACAACTTTGGATAATTTAATTACTAATATAGGTTTCATAGTAAGTCTGTCTTGTTTTACTAAAGTGTGTAGGTTCTCTAATTTAAATTATTTTAGAAAGTATTTTTGAGAAAGGCACGGAGCCACTTGCCTAAACGTCAAATTTAAAATGAATAGATGACTAATAATTTTTGAGAATTGTTTTAATGCTATGAACTTATAACTCAAGAAAAATCTAGTAACTATATATACACGGATGTTCAAGAAAAACTAACTCAAAACTATATATATATGTATATATATATATATATATATATATATATATATATATATATATATATATATATATGTCTACAGTGTGTCCCAGATTCGCTTCTCTGTACAGGGATCTCGCCTCCTATTATACCTACAGCAAAGGTTAAATGGGGAAAGTTTTTGAGGGAAACTTATTGCATTCGATATCCGGCTTCAGATTTACGATCGATCAATTGTTTTTGGAAATATCGAGGAAAAACCGAAAATGGCGTATTTCGTTTTTGGCCATAAAATGTGACATTATGCCGACACATTTTTAAGTCAAATAAGATGGCGTATACGACACGTCTTCATTGTTTTTGGTTAACCCACAACCCGCCTCAAATTTCATTTTTCTTATGGCCGCCATATTGGATTTTTCGATTTTTGGAAACACTCTAAAATTTCCAGTCTAGTGATATCTCACAAGTGCAATAAAGATTTTAGTATCATCGAAATATTACACTTCGTAAAGTTAGGTTTCAGTTTTTTCTAAGGAGGCCATGATTTAAAGTAATGTTAGCTCTCAATGCTTTTCTAAGGAGGCCATGATTTATCTGTAACAAAATTGGATTTTGACTTTGACGTTAAGTTAAATAGTTGAAAGTAACAAAGCTGTGTTTTAATAAGTAGTAGGTACGCTTTTATCCCAATAAAATCATAAATCTGACACATAAATTGTCAAAACCTATAGAAAATGGCCGGCATTCCGTATTCAAGTGAAGAAAAGGTTGACATGTTAGCTCTGTACTTTCAATCATACAAAGACGCCGACGGTATCTCAGCAAGGTATTTGGAGATGTACCCCGAACGACGGCAGCCTCATAAAACCCAATTCAGGAAAATCGTAGTTAATTTAATTAACCATGGTGCCTTCGAACAACTTAGAAGCGGATACAATAATAACAATGAAAATCGAGACAGAAAAATTTTACAAGCTATCAATGAAAACCCTAGTGCATCGGTAAGAACTGTAGAACAGGAAACTAATGTGCTAAAATCAACAGTACAGAGAGTTTTAAAAAAGAATAAGAACCATCCATACAAACCCATAATAGTACAAGGACTTAAGGAAACTGATTTTCCAAGACGACTACAGTTCTGTGAGTGGTATACTAGGAGATGTAATGAGAGTCCAATGACAGCAGATTCACGAATTGTGGAGTCTTTAATAGGCACAACCATCATCATTGGGCTGTACAAAATCCTCACGAAGTAGGAGAGAGACGTCTACAGATCAGATTTGAAAGTAACGTTTGGTGTGGGATCATTGGTAAGTTAAATGGGCACCAAATGATGGTCAAATAATAATCTTTTTTTTTTCGTTTAGTTCTTTAATGATACTAAAAAAGTTTAATCTAATAAAAAAAAGTAAAACGTTCTACTCTAGTCAGTCAACTTACTTTTTTGATATTGTATTACATTGTTATTCAATCATTTTTTATTGTAGTTTCGAAGAACCTATAAAAATATAATTGGTTTCTATAAATGTATTAACACTTTATCTGAATTTTCTGCAGAGTTAGCTAATTCTCTAAAATTATTTTGATTGTCTGAATTTAATGATTTATTATTATCCGGGAAGCCTAGTTCTTGCGTTATGAAAAAATATCATATTAATCAAATGTCGAATTATTTTTTGATTTTCATTATGATTTATAGAAAGGCGTTCAGCTATTATCTGCTTTAAATTTTGGAGCGCGTTCTTTTGATATTTTATGTTTTACTAAGGCACGGTGTACTTCTTTAAATCAAAACAATTTATTACGGCTATTACTTCCCGCTAACCAAATAAGTTTTTCTTTTTCATAATAAAGCTGAATAGGTTTCAACTGTATATAAGCTCATTCATTATGGGATGTTTCGATAATTACTTTTGGAAAGAAAATATCTACTTTTTATAAGATTTATAAGATAATTTTCCCTTTATTATTTATAGTTTCTAGTAGCACCCGGCCGACCCTGCCGCCCTTGACTGTTGGGCACCTATTTATAAATTATTAATCATTTTAGGAAATCGACTTATTATACCATTTTTGTTTGACTACAACCGAAACAGTCAGAGGTACCTAGAACTTTTGCGAAACCAGGTTGTACCAGCCTTACGAGCTGTTCTAATGGAAGATCAATTAAGAAGAACTTGGTTTCAACAAGACGGATGTTCGGCTCACAATACCATTCAAGTCAGAGAGCAGTTTGACGAAAGAATAATTTCTTTAAATGGTCCAATATATTGGCCTCCTAGATCCCCTGACCTGTCGCCCTTGGATTTCTACCTCTGCGGTCACACGAAGAATGAAATCTATTTGAATATATAATTTGATCCCCCTGTGACCATAGAAATCCTGAGACAGAGACTTCTGGATACATTTAGAAATATTAACCGAAATACACTTACCAGGGTTGTACGAAAAACAGTCACCAATTTTCAAAAATGTCTCGATGCAAATGGACGTCATTTTGCAGATTTGTAAATTAATGTTACCCACTTACAAAGTAGATAAAGCTCATTTAGATTTTTAAGTCGTTATTTACGTTCATGTTGTATTGAAAATGCAATGCGTTCAATTCATTACTTACTTATTAATGTAATCTTGTGACAAATAAATCATGGCCTCCTTTAAAAACATTGAAACCTAATTTACGAAGTGTGCCATTTTCTAAATCTTTAATATACTTGTGAGATATCACTAGGCTGGAAATTTTAGGCTCTTTCCAAAAATCGAAAAACCCAATATGAATGAAAGTTGAGGCGGGTTGCGGGTTAACAAAAAACAATAAAGACGTGTCGTATACGCCATCTTATTTGTTTTAAAAATGTGTCTGAATAATGTCACATTTGACAGCTGTCAAATTTACCGTTCTGGATATACTGGCGAAAAACGAAATCCGCCATTTTCGGTTTTTCGCCGATATTTCTCAAACTTATTAATCGATCGTAAATCTGAAGCCAGATATCGAATGCAATAAGTTTCCTCTAAAACTTTCCCCATTTAACCTTTGCTGTAGGTATAATAGGAGCCGAGATCCATATATAGAGAAGCGAATTTGGGACACTATGTTAACTAAGTATAGTTTCGATTCGCTGGGAGGTTACACTATATCAATGCATTTGCAACATAAGACAGCATATTAATGCCAACTCTGATGAAATGCTAAAGCCGGATACCTATTGCATGATTTCATGTACCAATAATCAATTAAATTTAATGCTTATGATTGATATTAACTGACTAAGAAGGCATCCTGAGGTATGACAACTAACGTGCTGGCGATTCGAATAATTCTGTATTATGACATAGCGATGAAATGATGTTTCGGTGTGACGGACTGGGTGTAAATCTTTAAACCCTGACATCATTTGAATAACTCGAACATCGCCAAATTTAACGATGCTTAGTGCAAGGCTATATGACGGACACAGTGGCGCACACAGAAATTGAGTCTATAGACGAGAGTTTAGTATAGGGTGTTTGCATTAATTTTTTCATAATGAAACTTTATTTGGAATAAAAAGACCTTACATCTATTAGGCTACTTGGAATTAAACAAATATATAGTTCCTTTCCCTGTAATTTAATTTTTTAAACGGGGGTTTTGTTAACGTGACTAATTAAAACACATGCCATCAATGATTCCTAAAAATCCGAAATCTAGCAATATTGGTTGATATTATTACAATATTCGCACGTGGCTATTGTTACTGCCCGCGCATTTCTTTTTTTGGACCGGAAATTTCTCTGAAATTTGTGTTTTTCAAACTTCGAAGGATTCCAGCTCAGTAAGGGTACTATGGAGTCGATCATAGTGGATAAATGGGCACTTCTTTTGATAAAAACCCGATTTTAGTGGTGATAATAAGGTGACAGTGACGTCCGATATGGGCATTCTTTTCTTAACACAGATGATTCAAAGTGCAGGTCGAGAAAGCGGTCGAAGTGAAGAAAATGTAAAAAAAAACTCTTTCCATCTTTTTAATTTTCCCATATTTCACTACTTTTTCGAGAAACAGAGACATCAATTTCATAACAATCATTATTTAAAATTTTCATTTTAAATAAATATCACGAAGACTTATCTCGAACTTGTCTTTCAGTTCCGAATTACACTGCAAATCGATAAGCTCCATATGACAATTTTCTGGCATGTCTTCAACGGATCCACTGAATAGTCGGGCAAAAAGAATGATGTAATTTTAATTATATCAGTCAGAAAACCTTGATTGGAACTCTTTTTTGAGTAAATCTAGTACTGCGACATATTTATCTACATCTGTACATTCGCAACTCTTCAGTTTAGGAAAGTGCGTAAACTCTTTTTTCCAGAAATCCAGTTTAAACTTAAATGCCCTCACGGTGTCAAGTAGGTTGTTGATGAGATTTTATTTTCCTTGTAGCTTGGTTTTCAAGTTATTGAGATGCAGCGTGATGTCCGTGAGAAATCCAAAGTCGCGCAGCCAGTCGGGGTCACTAAAGTGAGGAAACTGGTTATCCTTTGGTTTCGATGAACCAGGCGATTTACTTCAAGAGTTCAAAAACACGTTTTAGCATTTTCTCTGCTCAGCCAACGAACATCGGAAAAATATGTCACATCAGCATACCTAGCATTAATTTCGTGTAAAAAAATTTGAAATTCTCTGTGGTTGAGGCCGGGTGACTTAATGAAGTTCACAGTTTTTGTGACCATTTTCATCAGCTTATCGATATTTGTGGATTTTGCATAAAGATTTTGTTGATAAACTATACAATGGTAATGCATCAAAGCAAGATCTTTCTGCTGTTTCTTCATCAAACCCACGAGCCCTTCATTTTTTCCTAGCATGGATGGTGCACCGTCTGTTACAACTTCAGGAAGGTTTGTAAATTCTAAATTATATCGTCTCAGTACTGTCATGAAACACTTATAATAAATATCACATCCTAGTTCTTTTAATCGGAAAAAAAGCAAATTATCAATGCCCGGAAAAAATATAGCTAAGGGAGGGGTATCGGTTAAATCTGCGCTTTTGTGTAGCGCAACAGAATAGTATACGAACTTTGATGCACGTTCTTTTGGTGAATTTTCAATGTCTGCCGCTAACTGTTCGATTCTTTTGGCGACTGTAACACCGGACAAACTAACTTTAGAAGAAAGTTGTTTTTGAGACGGGCACAATACTTCAGGGGCGGCCTCCGTACATTCCTTGATAAATTCACCATCTGTAAAAGGTTTTGATTTCAAAGCTATTTTTTCGAATATAATGTAGCTAACCTTCACGCTTGCTTCATTTTCAATGTTCTGCTTTTGAAAACTATCTTGCTGTCGTTGAATCTTACTTTTTAGAGCTCTCACTTTATCTTGCCCTAATTGTCTTTTGAATGTCTTTGAAACTTTGTGGCATGATTTGTATCGTGATATCTTTTTAAGCTGTATTCTTTTAAGGCTGAAAGGAATTCTTGACAAACCAAACAGGCGGGTTTTTGATTAACACTAACGAACAAGTACAATTCGGTCCACTTTTCTTGAAATACGGGCTTCTCTTCTCTAATTTTTCGTTTTTTACCCGAAGTAGAAGCCATTTTTAATGTCAAGGTAGAAGAAACGAGTTTAATTCTCCGATAAAAATGGCCAAGACAAAACTAAACTTGCGCGACTGCATGCCACAATACAGTATCTGCCGTAATTCCTTATCGCACAGGCAGCAACTTCACTGCCAGCTGGTACTCTTTCACTTGTATCTCTTTGTTCGCTCTTAGAATTAGAACTAGCTGCTGCCGTGTGATGCCGGCTTTATGTAGGCCGAGCGCATCAATTCTCGAATTTTCGAGACTGGACTAGTAGGTCCCTCTAATAGTGATAAATTCTAGAATCAATAGAAATGTTCTATAGACAAGCATCGCCATCTAGTGGCCTTGTGGGTACTCGTAATCGCGAGTTCACAGAGTAAATATCCTCTAATTAGGTGGCGCTAGCATCCTCGGAGTGTCATTCGCGGGCGCAGCGCCATACAATATTTTTTTTAGCCTCTGGGAGACGCAAAAAATTAGCATGCGACCCGAGGGGCACGGGTTGATGATTATAATGTTTTGCGTTTGGCTCTGTAGCATATGAAGGATTGATCTTAGACCAATCAAGTAAATACCAAAAGAAACTTCTTTATTTTTTCAAGGGACTTATGTGAAAATCAGCTCGATAAGGGTTAGATGTGAATTAAAAAAAAAATTGAATTGTAGCGTGCACCAAGTCTGTTTGCCTTTTCTTGGCCCTGCGTAAAGTCCTGGGATAAAAACGATTAAATATATCAAAAAATTACTATTTTTCTTCAAGACATGGATTTACATTTTTTATCCGAAGTAGAAAAATTGGATAAAATTGATTTTCCAATAAAAAATGTCATTTATTTGTGTGTTTCTGAGAAAAAGTGCATAATGTTATATATTTTAGAAAAGGTAAAAAAAGACAAATTTTATAGTTTATAAATATACACGGTGTTCCATTCAAAAAATAAAGTAGGGTCCGATAAATTTTTGACCTGATCCTGTATATTAATTTCCGCGGAATTGAGTTCTACGGGAAAAGTTATATAAGAAACAGTTTTCACATTTTTGATAAGTTATCTGATGGTTGAGATACGAGGGGTGCCTGAAAATGCAACATTTTCAATTTAGCCCTGTATCTTAAAAACTAAAAGGGCTATGAAAATTTTGTTAACGGCATCTTTAGTTTTACGAAAAAGTAGCACACTGTCGCGAAAACCTCAACTTTCCATGTACAAAAATAACGCAGGTACGCCGCGAAAGGACCCAAAATGGGACACCCTGTACTGAATTAAACACTTCACTATTCCTAACAAAAGGGAATAATCATCATGAGGGAAGTTCCGGGTAAATGAAACCGATTTTTTAAGGAGTGCGAAGAGTTTTTCTATAAAAATTTGGTTTTGCTATAAAGGAATTCAAAAAATTTGAAAGATTTTCTGACTACGCAATTTTTCTGGGAGGAATATATAAGATTAAATACCTAATTGTTCCACTCCTTGTAATTAAAGAGACACCGCGGCTGTGAAACGTAAACAATTATAATTAAACTCGTTCGCAATTTCTGTTTCCATTTCAGATACATTTTAATTTTAAGTCTAACTATAAATGAATTTTAATTGGTACAAATATTTAACGTATAAAAATTTAATAATAAATCCTGATTGATCTTTTAATTTCCGAATTGTATTAAAATTTCAATTACAAATTTAAAAACACTTTATTCTGTTTGAAGGATCTAGATTAATTTCCGTTTCTCTTTATCTCTCGTTCATATCATAACTTATTATATAAAAAGCAAATATTTTTAAATACGATATTTCAATCGTAGAATCGCTTTGCAAATCTTAGATATGGACGCAACGTGAAAAAAATGATAATCTTATGTTTAAGATACTGGTTTATGATAAGTGAGCAATTTAAATTATTTGTAAAAATATCGGTAAATTTCCCTTACCCGAAAGTTCCTTCCTTATGAATCTTTCCTTTTCTTAGGAATAGTAAAATGTAACATAATTTAAATCCGCTTATAGTCATTTAGTATACTGTCAAACATTTTGACAAAAAAATTGAATTTTTTTTACACTAGTTTTTTATCCCCGCCATTTTGTATCGTCATTTTCAATTCATATCAGTTAATCCCTGTATCAAATTCAATTTTGCTGCAAGGTATTAAGTCATTTGATAAAGAAGATTTTTTACCTTGATTATTTAGACATTTTATTTGGCCGCTGATTTTGTTTCTTCGTCTTGAATTCCTCACCAGTTTATCTCTTTATCACACTAATGGATACCCAATATTTAAAATTAATCTGACAAGAAGTCTCAGACTGAATTTTTTACATAATTTATTAGGTCGCCATTTTATTTTTAGTCAAAAGCAGTGTTATTGTGCGGGTCATACGATTTATCAATGACAAACTTTGTAAGTTTGTTTTTCTTTTATTAAGCGTAATCATATCCTCCGCATAAAATCCGAAAGATGAATTAGATAGACCTATGATATTTTCATATGAAAAAAGAGGATAAACATATAAATACCAGCAGTTGCAAAAAATTTTGAGCGATGTCACTTCAAAGTCAGATTGACAAGTCAGTGACAAAATAAGTAATAGAAAACAATTTTCGGTTTTTTTGCATCCACCAGCGAGAAAAAAAGCAAAAGCTCTGGGAATCGGTATAAAGACTGTGCAGAAAATTGTGCATGAAAAACATAATTTACTACCGAAGAATATTAAGAAATGTACACGAAAAAAGCCAAAGACAGAAGACTTAAGTGACAAGGTAAAAATGGATGTTCGTAATGCAATTTACGATTTATACACATCAAAAACTAACATAACCCTTCATGTTTTAAAAGAAGCTTTAAAAAATCGAGGCATATTGGAAATTGGACTAAAATCGTTATCAAAATTTATAAAAATATTTGTCACATATAGCAAGTCAGCGTATCTAGTTTTTAAAGAAATACACGGAAAATGTTAATTCAAAATTTCGAAAAGTGGTATTTTTAGACGAGACTTGGATATTTTCTAATGGAAGTAGTTCGAAATCTCGGCAGGACGAGTCTGTGAAAAGTGTCAAGAGGAAAAAGGGATATGGGACGGGAAAACGGTTCATCATTTTGCATGCAGGTTCTTCAACAGGATTTCTCCCAGGTGCAAGTTCATTGTTTTCTTCAACATCCAAAGGTATGGACTGCCATGACAATCTGAACTGTGAACTGTTTGAAAAGTGGTTAAAAGAACAACTGATTTTAAATTTAGATGCTCCATCTTTAATCATTCTGGACAACGCATCTTATCATTCAAGAATCTTAAATAAACAATCTACTTCATCCTGGAAGAAAAGTGATATTTATGACTGGCTAATAAAACAAAAACGAAATCTTTTACCCAATATGCTGAAACCAGAACTTCTTTTAATGGTAAAATCTATTAAACAACCAACAATATATGCCGTAGATACGCCGCCATACCATTGCCAGTTTAACGTAGCAGAATTAATATGGGCTGGGGCAAAATCATATTACGAAAAACACGTGAACGATGGTCTTACAACAGATGAAGTGCAAGTTGTTTGGCAAGATTCATTAAATTATTTTACGCCGGAGTACTGGAAGAAATCTGTGGAACATACGAAGAAATTAATATGGGATTGGTGGAATCGAGAACGAGTTCTAGATGTCGAAATAGCACGACTCAGAAGATGAGGACTTTTTAAGTGATGATGATACTTTTTAGTCTATAATATTAAAAATTTTCTGAAGGATAATATTAGTCTTTGACGTGTATAAATCCTAAATTGCATTATGAATATCCATTTTTGCATTGTAACTTAAGTCTTCTGCCTTGGACTTTTTCGTGCACATTTCTTAATCTGCTTCGGAAGTAAATTGCGTTTTTTTTTCGTGCACAAGTTTCTGTTCATTCCTTATACCGATTCTCAGAGCTTTTGCCACTGGCTCCTGGATATTAGCCAGTGAATTTTAATTTAAAAATCTTTTTATTAGATTTGACACCATTTTTTTGCTTACTTTTTTAGTACATTTGTAATTTTGTAGGCAATAAATAAATAATTATAGAATACTTGTTCCAATTTTAAAGCGTGTTTAAAATAAGTAAATGTTTTAATTAATTATAAGACAAAATTTGATATACAAAAATCGGTAAAATCGCTTTACCAGAGACTCGGGGTTAACGAAAAATACAGGCTATATATATATATATATATATATATATATATATATATATATATATATATATATATAGTCTGTATTTTACGCATGCATGGACCTTAATTTTAGACTGAAATTTAAAGAAATCGGATAAGTAGTTTTTTAGTTATGCCGCTAACAGACAAACTGATGGGCAGACATACCTACAGACAGACGGAATTGAGAAAACATGTTTTGCTGCATCTAGGGACCCTTAAACGTAAAGATCTGTAAAAATCTCCCGAGGGAAGTAATAACTAATTATCTTGTGTTTTTAACAAAAGTGTAATATTTTTGCAAAATAAAATTTTTTGTTATCACAATACAAAAAAAACAAGTTTTCTTTGCACAGGGGTGACCCGCATTTAAATAAATGACACTGTATAAGTGGTTAGATTTTTAGGTCAAGCGGGGCTAATAATTTTTGGTGATTGATAAAAAATCTCACTTTCATTAAGTGGCTGTATAAACAGAACATATCCTGATTGTTCCACTGATTCGAACCGCCTTCCGACTTTATTAAGGCACTTGCTATTTTGTGTATTTTTGTTTTTGCCAACCAAAAAATTTTAACCAGATACATATGTATGATTCTAAAAGATCAGATACATATGTAGCGAATTTTCTTATTTAGTCCCTCGACATTTAATATATAAAATAATATTAAGTGGCTATCTTAATAATATTGCGTAATATAATAAAAAAAAACTATTTTCTTTCTCCCTGTATATTTGTAATAAGCCCATCGAGATTTAATAGCTCGATAAAAGAATCACACAACATTTTGGTATTCACTGTGTTTTCTGATTTGGTTCATAATGTTGATGACCTTGGGACCCGCACGATAAGACCGCATTCGACTTTAGCTGTCTTGGATTCATACCAAAATATTACAGGTTGATTTCCTGATTTTTGTGCAAAATTTGTCAAAGTCAATGGGGTAAGTAGTTTTTTTAGCTACTCCGCGAGCTGACAGACAAATGGATTTGACAAGACATATCTTTTAGCATCTAGATATGTAAAACCTGCAATTTTGCCAATTCATTTCTATATCACAATTAGTGATAACACACAACTTGAAATAAGTCCATTAAGTAGTTTTTACAGGTTCAGTTTTTAAATATTTTATTAAGCCGTCATTTGATTCCGCCATCTTCGATTCGTACCATGTTTTTTACCAGTTGATTCCTACATAATACTTGATTTTTGTGCAAAATTTAGGATATATTGAATGAGCAGTTTTTTAGTAATAATTTTTTTTAACATATCACTACGACGGCATTTTGTTTTTCCAAATTGGATTTTCGTCAAAATGTTACCAGGTCATCACCCTTAATGTTTGACCAAAATTTGAAGTCAATCGGAAGTAGTTTTTAGTTATGCCGGGAACAGGCAGACCGACAGATCGATGGACAGATCGACAGACAAAGCGATTTTATCACCAATCTTAGTTTTTCGTTATATGGAATATTTATTTTATTTATTACACCCTGTATATTTTTATAATCACATTCTTGTTTCATAAGGTTCTTAACTTTACTATATGCGCTTTAAATTTGAGGGTTCAATATTTACTAGAACAAATATTATAAGAAACATGACCCTTTTGTACTATTATTTCACACTGTATATATCGTTAAATGATTATATAACATAATTACACTACTAGCAAAATGCAAAATGCGCTCATCCCAAATGATATTACGGCTAAAAATAATCCCAGTAGGGTTTGTTCATTTATTGTTTTTTGATTGAATCACATTCTAACTTTATTAGCTTTTAACATTTAATTTACCCTGTATAGTATTCTTTCCATTAGTTATTATATGCGAATTTTATATTATTTAATACATCTTAGTGAACATAATAACGTCACTTGCCTTTAATTTGATTTTTGAAGATACATTTGCTGTTAATTGGGATGTCCAACATATTCCATATATCCGCTTTAATGTGAGGCGGCCCCACGGAATTGATAAACCGTATTTTTTGGTATCTAGGGACACTAAAACGCGAAGAAATGTAAAATCTGAGAGGGTGATTTTTTCACGTTCCTCTATTTTGAATTAGTACCAAAATTTTACTAGTTCATCTCTATACTACAGTTAGTTTTAGCACGCTATTTGAAATCAGTCCATTAGGTTGTTTTTTCAGACCGAATTTTTAAATACTTTATTTAGCAGCCATTTTGTTTTTTGTGTACAATTTGAAACAAATTCCATTAGCAGTTCTTTAGTAATAACAAAGTTTACAGAATTAAATATAAGCTGGGTCACTCTGGTCGGCCGTCAAAATACACCCATCGACTCCCCGTCTACCCGCTAGACTGGTGCCAGTCTAAATTCTCTGCTATACGTGTACTCACTGTCTCTGAGTCTAGTTTAAATTCGTTTGCAGTCCAACGTATAGGGTGTGTTATGAAAAATTGTGATTCGTGTTTTGTCTAAATTAATAAAATGTCTAGTGAAAATATTGGTTCAATGAATGATTGTGAAAGTTGAATGATAGGCAACATATCGTTTTTTAAATGTTCAATGTATGTATTCAATTTTTTAAAATGTTAATTCAATGTAGAGAATACCTGAATTTGCAATGCAATATTTATATGACATGGTATTGATAATGATTTATAGTAATTAAAACTTAGTCTAACCAAAAATAAATTGCAGGTCAAGCTTGGAAAAAGGCATTAGGATATATATATATATATATATATATATATATATATATATATATATATATATATATATATATATATATAATAATATCAAGTACTTTCTTGGGATTAGGTTCGTGGATTGAAACAAAAAACCTTTAATTGAATATTCGCCTGTCCATTTCAGGCTTTTTCAAAATATGTATTTCTGCACATCTAAAAATTAAATACAGAAAGTGTATATATGCAAGTTAAAAAATAAAAACAATTAGGTATAACTGCACGCATTAAAATTATTAAAACATTTACTTAAAATAGTACAGTACATACCTTGAGAAAGATGTTATTTTGCCTTGCTTGGCGGTGTGGAGGTAAGTGATACACTGGTTAAAGAATTCTATTGTTTTTTTTTATATATATATCATTTAGTTTTTTTGATTATATTTACATTGTAGAACTATTGGTGGATACGGGTTGTTTTAAAAGTATTTGTGTGAGTCTGACAGTATGCAGTATGTATTTATGATTGATGGAAATATTTTATAACAATTGAATTAAATTAGACTGTGATATATTTGGCTGAGATTGTCCATGTCTTTCCGATCGTTTACTATAATTTTTTCTTTTTCTATCTCGACCATTTCTTTGAATGTCAGTTTATGGTAATGTTGTTCTTTTGATCAGACCGTTGTACCCGAAAAACTAAATTCATGTTCCATATCTCTTTCGTGTTTATGTAGTGCTGTGGAGGCATTTTTTGTATATTTATGCCCATTTAGTCTATTTGATAGGTATTGTGTAATGACTGTAAACTACGTTTGATTGTTTTTTAATTGGTGTCTGACTTTTTAATATATATATATTTATATATATTTATATATTTATATATATATATATATATATATATATATATATATATATATATATTATATATATATATATATATATATATATATATATATATATATATATATATATATATATATTTATATATATATATATATATATATATATATATATATATATATATATATATATATATATATTTATATATATATATTTTAATATATTTATATATATATATATATATATATATATATATATATATATATATATATATATATATATATATATATATATATATATATATATATATATATATATATATATATATATATATGTTTTCATTCCGGGTGTACATCCGTTCACTACTGTCGTTCTAAAAAGAACAGTTTTGCTGACGTTTCGCCAAAATCACATTTGGCATTTTCGAAGATTTCTTTCTCGCGTCTGAATAGAGACTTCTCTAAGTCTCTATGTAGGTATGTAAATCCTGAAAGATTGATTTAAATTAGTACCACAATTTTATTGGTTCATCTCTATTCCACAACTAGTTATGGCACAATTTGAAATCAATCAGTTACTTAGGTAGTTTCTCACGCTTTCAAACCGTGAAAATTCGGCAGTATGTCCAAACTGTGAAAATGACAGATGACTTTTTTTTTATATCAGAAAGTCGTGTGGAATGTTTCATAGTATTTCTCTGCCATGTTGTGAATCATAATAAGTTAAAACCCAACTCTTCGACACTAGTGGCCCGGTTTACCTGCTGTCTTCGCTAACTACTAATATTCATGGTAAGCCGGTTAAGGCTGTTCATGTAAACACGAATCACGAATCCTAAATTTTAAATTTTAGCATGAACATTCCTTCATCATACATTTAAGCATATTTATTTTAAAATTCAGCAGTCAGCAGGTAAAACGTAATAATAATTTCTGACTATTTAAATAACGTTTAAAATTGTAATTGTAAAATGTAACTAACTAATTAACACCACAACATTATTTCAATTTAGTAAATTTTGCCCATAATAATTATTGTGTATACTTTTAGAAATTGCCTGGTATAGAAATATTCCCGACGGGGAGCCAAACTACTTTTAAAAGAGCCCGGTAACAGCAGAATTTTTACAACCGATGTGGACCGGGCCGGCACGCTTTAGTCTGGGAATATCAAAGTTCTGCCGTCGAGTGAGGCAACGTATATTTAATTCTGTAAACTTTGGTAATAATTTTTTAACATCTCACTAGGCCGTTATTTTGTTTGCTATAATGGATTGTGACCAAAATTTGAAATCAATTGGTTAAGTGGTTTTTTAACTATGCTGCGAACAGACAGACCGACAGATAGGCAGGCAGACACGACGGAATTGAGAAAAAATGTTTTTCGGTATCTAGAGGACCTGAATCGTAAAGATCTGGGAAAATCTCAAATCTGTCAAGACTACAATACTTTCCTTTTTCGAGGGATCTAAAAAATATACTTAAAGTATGATATGAAACACTCTAAATTTTAACTGCTAAATAATCTAATACCTTTTTAACTTTGTGAATTTTCTTTACCTTTTTATGTTACAATCGTTCCGTAGAAATAGTAAATTGGCGCAGTTTTTAAGAGAGAGTTTTTGGTAAGATACTATTAACTATATCTGTTATTTTCTTAAATTTAAAATTTAATTTTTTACACTATACTAATTATTCCTACAATCAGAAGTAGGATTAAGTGCTCAATTGAAAGGTTTTTGCGTGTAGCTTTTTCAATTTTTGTATACAGATTATTTCTTTATAAATAATTCATTTCCCACCATAGACACAACTTTGTTTAATTCTGTTTACAAATCAAAAGAAGGGACATAACCATGCTGAGATCTAGACAAAAAGATTTATTACGGCTGATCATAGAAATCAAAAAGATATGACCGGGCAAGAAATGCTTCGGGAAAACATAAAAATGGTGAACTGATGTTAGCGGTGAAACAGGTTTCTTCATTAATATAACCGGTATCAAATGTATGAACATAGAGAAGGTACAGGCAAACGAAAAATGTTATTCCTCTGGACAAGATAAAACTAGGTGTAGTTGCAGTTGATAAAAAAAACTTTGGCCTTAATGCGTTATAATATTTGAATAGCAATAGGTTGTAGCTTACAGCACATTAGTATAAGATTACTACCAAGTATTTATAAATATATTTTTCTGAGATTTAAAACCAATACTGTAACATTTTAGTCTAGGTGTTAATGTTTGGAATAAAAATTGGAAGTTAAAGTTTTATATAGCAGCAACTTTAGAATTTTCTTTACCCAGAATATTCCTCGTTACAAATCTTTCCTTTTATAAAAAATAGTGAAATATGACCCAATTGAGTTCAGTACATAGTCATTTAGTAACACATATATACTATCTTTGCAAATATTTTTATAGGGAGCCATTTTGTTGCATCATATTGGATTCCTACCAATATTTTAGCAGTTTCTACCTACGCCACACTTGGTTTTTGGCCACAATTTTATTTAATTAAATTCAATAAGTAGGTAGTTTTTACAATAACACACACCGCTATTTTGTTACGTATGTTCGCACCAGTATATCCCTACATAACATTTAAGATTTAAGGCTATTTTGTTTCGCCATCTTGAATTCGTACCACACCTTTACTAGTTTATCTCTATATTACATTAATACTTGCACAAAATCAGAAATTAATCTAATGAGTAGTTTTTTTCATACCGATTTTTTAAATATTTTATTAGGCCGCCATTTTCTTTTGTTATCTTATATTCATACCAAAATATTATTAATAATTCTTTTAACGTTTCACTAGGCCGTCATCTTGTTCCGGCATAATGGATTCTTACCAGAATATTACCATGCCATCTCGATATGACCCTTAATTTTTGACTAAAATTTGAAGTCGCTCTGAGGACAAGAAATTTTTATGTTTTAAAGTATACTATGAAGGAAAAAATCGCACATTTTTGTATTTAACTTTTTTTAATATCTGTAGAAATATGTTCGTACAGGGTTTTCGGTTATATTTTGAACGGGGGACACACGCTTTGTTTTTAGAGATAAAAAAAAATGTTAAATTCCAAAGTTGTTGGGTTATATCTAAGCCCCCAGAATTTGCTAAAAAGAATAACAAGTGGCAATTGTAAATTAAATAATTGAGCATCGAGTTTGTTACTTTATATGAGACACCCTGTATATTTTTAATTCGTTGAAGAATTTTTTTCTCAGATTTCAAAAATATATACTTCTATGTTCAGACTAACGGTTATCGCATAAATTTGGTCTAAAACCTGGAAAAATCAAGTGCACTGGCTCATAGTAAAAAACATAGGCGGCTTTGATTTCAATTGTTTTTATTTTAACATGGCCACTGGTTTTGGACACCTGATTTACTTAATTTCTTAATTACAGGGTCTTCTGACAATGAGAAAGCAATTATTTTACTGCATAGACGTAATTTAATTTAATTTTATTTACTAATAAATAACAGTAATAAAATATTCAAAAATCATTTCTAAATGTTTATAATTTAACATATATTTACCGTTTATTTTGTCCGGGAGTTACTACAAATATTAAATTATTTAAATTGAGTTTAATGAGAAACTATTATCTGAATAATAATAGATGTTTTAATATTGATACCGGGAAGAAAATGAAGCTACATATTTTTTTTATTTAAACAATTTGAAACAAGGATATTAAATATGAAGTAACAATGAATAAACAAAAACAATATTATTTATGGAATAGATTTTATCTAGTTTATTCAACCCCCGTTACTTCTGAGACATTTTTCTAAGTTGTCTGTAAATCTACCAATTATAGCTTGAAATGTAAACTCTGGATTATTTTTGTTTAATCTATTTATTCGCCTTGCAATTTTAAAGTCAATTCCCGAATCGTTGATAGTATATTATAGTTAACTTTATTTTTAAGGTAACTCCAAAGAAAGAAATCCAGAGGCGAAAGTTCTCGGCTATTCGCAGGCCAAGTTATGACACCGTGTCTCACTATCCATAAATCATATTTATTATTAAGGTATTATGTAACTTCAACAGCATTATGACAATGAGCTCATCGTGGTGAAAAACAATATTAATATAAAGCTGGAGAGGTAACTTCTCCAGAGCTTGTTCTATCTCATTTCGTAATAAATTTAAATATCTTTGGCCATTTAAAGAACCATGTATGACTATAGGCCCCAAAAATAGACTTTTGACCCTGAATTTTTACAATTTGTTTCTTCTGAGGATTGCTACTTGCCCAAAAATGTTTACTTCTCCTATTGAACATCCACGCAGTAAAAAATATAGCTTCATCTGCAAAAATAATTTTCTTGGCGAAATTTTCATCTCCCTGCATCCTTGCCGACATTTCTCGGCAAAACGCAACCCTCTGTGTTTTGTTGAAGTCTGTTAAGTTCCGAACCGGCCTAAACTTATAATCTCTATACTTGTTTTAGAGTTTCGTGAACTTTCCATATTTTCTCATTCAAATTTAATCAAGGGTCTGGGATTGATCGTTCTGGATTCTCTATAAAATACACTTAATATAAACTTACTTTAAAATTAATAATTAAAAATTACCTTCAAAATGTAGTAATATTTATAGATCTCTTTCTTCATTTCTAGTGACTGTTCTCTTCTTTTTTGTGATAATCTTTCTGTTTTCAAAATTTTTCACAATATAATAGATTGCAGATGTTGATGGAGCAACGCCATTCTATATTGGTTTCGTGTTTCACGGTAATTATTTATCCGAAAGTATTTTTTCAAAATATTTGCTTTTTCTTCGTCAGAATATCCCATAATTAAGAAATTAAGTAAATCAGGTGCCAGTGACAAAATGGCCATGTTAAAATCAAAAAGTTGAAATCAAAGCCGCCCATGTTAAATTTACTATGAGCCATACCACTTGATTTTTCCAGGTTTTAGATCAAATTTATGCGATAACCGTTAATCTGAAAAATCTGTTTTGAAATCAGAAAAAAATGTCCTTTCCAACAAATTAAAAATATACAGGGTGTCTCATTTAAAATAACAACGTCGATGCTCAAATTTTTTAATTTGCAATTGCCATTTGTTATTCTTTTTAGCAAATTCTGGCGGTTCAGCAAAAACTCTTTTGAATTTAACATTTTTTTCTACCTCTAAGAATAAAGCGTGTGGACCCAGTTCAACATATAATCGAAAACCCTGTACATATATCAGAAATTCTAATTTTGTACTGTAAATAAACGGGGTAAACGCGATTGGTTGAAAAAAGAATACTGCTAGAAGCACACTTTACAAACTGTCCAAAATATGGCAATCAAACAACTGAAATCCCGATTTATTGTGTATTTAAAATAAAAAAGGTTTAACTAGGAAAGCTCAATGACTAATACAAAATTTATGGCCAGGCGAAATTAAAATACTACGGGACATTCATCGAATTTCTGCAACAGGGCAAAAAAGAGCAAAAAACAAAACATGAACAGAACCCGCCTGGATTTTGATGTAGCGTTTTTTTTGGTGGCAGTGTTGAATGAATATTTTGTTTCAAGGGACATCGGTGACTGTTGGTGTCAGCAGACGTGTTAAAAAAACATGTTTTTTTTTCAAAGTTCTGTTTTTATCCCATTTCAGTGACTTGTATAATTAATTAGCAACCGGTAACACGTAGCTATTTCAAGGATAGAGATTAATTTCGGTAAGATATTAATACTAAACTTATAATTAAAGTAACTATTTTTGTTTTCCTTTCAATGTACAGGTTGTCCCATGTTCGATACTTTTAAAGGGTCTCTATCAATTATAGATAGATAGAAGAAAGAGAGATGCTGTTTTCGCGGCACTATGCTACTTTTTCGTGAAACGAAAGATGCCGTAAACAAAACTACCATGGCTTTCTTCGTTTTGGAAACACAGGGCGAAATTGAAAATTTGCACTTTCCAGGCACCCTTCGCGTCTTACTTATAATACGGGATAATAAAAAAGTAAAAAAAACGGAGTTTTTTCTTAGAGTTACAACATCGTAGTTAGTTACTAACTAGTAGCTATATAGTTAATATGCGCCTGAGCATGAATTATGCCTTTCCTTAAAAGTTACTTTTAGCATTACTTACTTATTAGTATTTTTCGAATAAACTTCAAAATAAAGCATTTCTGTTTAAAATTTTGAAGAAAAAATTGAATAACTTTTCAAAACTTTCACTAGCTTGTTAGGACGTTATTTTCTATTTTTTCGCAAATAAAGTTTTTTTTTATTATTGTTGTATTATCGAAAAATGCCCTCTAGTGGCGTCATATCAAATTACAATCATCACAATAAAGTAGGATTTGTACCCAAGCTGTTTGAAGTTACTTATGTTTATTTACAAAAACATTTGAAACCCCCATCAACTCTTTACTTTTAATAGGGAAAAGTCAAGATGGCTGTTACGCCCCGTAGCGGCCATCTTAGAAACCCGAGAATAATTTCCAGGATATATTTTGGCCACTTTAGTTATACAATTTTTGACTGCAAATCTTTACAATGAGTAGTTTCCGAGTAACTTGCACACTTATTTGACCATATCTTCTACACTATTTTTCCCACGACCACTCAAAATGTTCAGTAGGATTATTATATTTTTTATTTTTCGACAGTACTGAAGTTTTCAATACGCATGTGATATATAACGTTTTCTGGCCCGGTTAACAGTGTGTTTTTTGTCAGTTTCATAAGTGGTCTTACGAAAATGCTATTTGTGTTCTAGCGCATCCATATAACTTAAATTATATGGCTTCACTATACGATGTATTCGGCCTCCCTGCCCTTTACGTGCACACTGAGCGAACGTATGTGTTTTTACCGTACGGCCGTATTCGTTCGCCAAGTTACGCGGCTAAAGTTGGTGATCTATATATGACTGATTCAAAAGTGGCTGGAACTAAGTGTAAAATATATATCTACATAATGGGTAGATTAGAGGTCGGATAAGATCGCGTGTCTCGTGACATATATATGAAAGGAATTAACCGCCATTCGGACAAAATATTCTGCCTATGGTAAGCTTATTCAAGTATAGGGTCCAAAGATCATGGACCATTATACTGACAACCCTTTAAGCGGTTTCCATAATCTTTTTAAGCACTTTCAAACTGAGTCAGTTAATTTCTAAGCCAACTAGAATTTCGCGTACCAGCTCCGCTTGACTGATTTAATATGTTACAATTCGGAAGATGTGCAGGATGTGGGTGTCAGGGACGCGGGTCTCTCAGACCATCTGCTAGTATACATCGTTCTAGACTTTCGTTCACCAGTGCTAAATAATAATACCTTTAAGTACAGGGCTTTGCGACAAATTAATATGACTTATTTTCAGGCCGACTTGGAGACCGCCCCTTGGAATAATATTTATAGCATAGATAATATCGATGAAAAAATTTCGTTTCTCACTGACACTATTCTGGAGCTGTTTGATAGACATGCCCCATTGAAAACTGCTAACCGTTCAAATAAACCCTACTGTCTCTGGATGACCGACAACATTAGACTTTTAAAAAACCTTAGAAATCAGGCTTTAAATCGATTCAGACGTACCAGACTTACTGAGCATTGCAACTATTATAAGCAGCTCCGAAATTTAGTGACTAATTCTATAAGAACTGAAAAAAAAGTTTATTTAAACAATAAATTTCACAATTGCAGTATCAAAGACAAATGGGCAGAATTAAAAAGATTAAATATTTTAAACAAATTTCACAAGAACATTCCCGAACAACTTCAAAACATAAATCAAATGAGCATATTTTTTTACAGAATTAACAAAAAATCGTACTGGCCCCAAACAAGATTTAATTGATTTTTATAATAATAATCTCCTTTCAAACGTGCCATTTAATTTTAATACCATTTCAGAAGAACTGTTAGCTAACATTATTCTCAGTATTAAGTCTAAGTCGTTCGGACCAGATAACCTAAATATTACTCTAATTTTCTTATGCTGTCCTATTATTATTCCATACATAACACACTCTGTCAACTGTTGTATTTTACAAGAATATTTTCCAAAAAATTCGAAGTTAGCACATGTCATCCCACTAGCTAAAGTCAAAAACCCTACCGACTTTAGTCAACTAAGGTCGATTCTTCAAAATTCTGGAAAAAATAATGGAATCTCAAATTTCTTCATATGTATCCATGTAATAATATCATCCCTTATAAACAATCTGGGTTCAGAACCGGGTACAGTTGCGCCACTGGCTTATCCGATATTGTAGATGATATTGTCAGAGCACAAGATTTTAACCAGGCAACTGTTCTCATTCTATTAAATTACACAAAAGCTTTCGACTTGATTCATCATAATATATTGCTTTCTATTCTAAAATATATTGGCTTTGGCCAGTCGGCGGGGGCAATGTTGGCGTCTTTCCTCTCGGACATAAGCTAGAGGGTAATTCTGAATGGCAAACAATCCGATTTACTCAATATCACAGCGGGTGTTCCCCAAGGCAGCGTTCTCGGTCCTCTTCTGTACAGTATTTACAAATTTAATTTCGTGAAATCACTTTATGCAGACGATACTCAAATGTACCTATCTTTTAACCCCAATCAAGCTGAAATGGCAAACAATCAAATCAACCGTGACTTACACTATTTTTTCAGTAAATCCAATGAACATCTTCTTAAGATTAACCCAAGTAAATCCGCAGCATTATTATTTTGTAACGAGACTGAAGGCTTACGTCTTGAATCCACCACTAAAATCGAAATCGGCACCAACCCTGTTGCTTTTAAAAACCCGTCTAAAAGTCTCGGGCTTGTCCTAGACAACAAACTAAAATTTAATGAT